>CM038214.1:142692367-142798887 GCA_021442155.1 Cymbidium sinense
ACCCTAACTATCTTGTAATTCATAAGGCTAAACTCCATGGTTTTAAAATTGTAGAAGGAGATACCTAGTGGCCACTCCAGGTGATTATATGTCCAGAAGCCGGACAATTTATTCTCTCTTGTGGAGGTAAACCCTTATGTCTACTTGTCACATAGATTTAGGCCATGCTTTAGCTCATACTAAAGCTCCCTAGATTTAGGATCCAAGGTGATTATTTCCTTTAGGCTACGAGCATAAATTATCACCTCTTAGGCATTCCCACAACCTTGTGTTGGTGGATTATAAGCTCTAATAATCTAATTAAATTTCAACTCAAAACATATAAATCTCCTCAACTTCAAAATTATAAAGCCTAACCAAAGGATAGATTGGAATGCTCATTAGGCTTCATAGTTTCATGAGCATTTCCTACTAATTTTATTTGGATTCCAAAAATAAGTATTCTCCTTAAACTTTCCCAATTGATTTTCCAAATACAACCAATCCTTTAATATTCTAACTTAAAATATTTGGAGATGATAATGCTACTTTAATCGAGAGTATTCTTAGAAATTTCTTTTTCTAAGATGTAATTAACCCTAATCTCTAAACCATAAAACCAAAAACAAAAACCCTAAATCATAAACCCTAAACCCTAAACCCTAAACCCTAAAACCTAAACCTAAACCCTAAACCATAAACCATAAACCATAAACCATAAACCCTAAACTTAAACCCTAAAAAACTCAAAATCCTAAACCCTAAACTAACCTCAAACCATAAACCCTAAACCCTAAACCCTAAATCCTAAATTTAAAACCTAACCCTAACCCTAAACCCTAAACCCTAAACTCTAAACCCTAACCCCTAAACCCTAAACCCTAAAACCCTAAACCATAAACCTAAACCCTAAACTAACCTTAAAGCTTAAACCCTAAAGCCTAAACCCTAAACCTTAAACTAATTAAAAACCTTAAGCTAACCCTAAACCCTAAATCTAAAATGCTAAACCCTAAAGCCTAAACACTAAACCATAAACCCTAAACCCTAAATCTAAATCCTAAGCCCTAAACCCTTAACCTAAAACCCTAAAAACCTTAAAACTTAAACCTAAACTAAATAAAACCTAAAAATAAAATAAATAAATAAACCTATACCTAAATAAAATAAAAAACAAAATAAAATAAAAACCTAAACTAAAACCTAAACCTAAACCTTAAAATAAAATAAAATAAACTAATAAAATTAAACTAAAATAAAATAAACAAATACCTAAACTAAGCTAAAAAATAAAATAAACCTAAGAATAAAAACCTAAATATAATAAAAATTAAATGTAATATAAAAATAAAATAAACCTAAAATAAAATAAAATAAAAATCTAAACCTAAAAAATAAACCCCAAAATAAATCTTAAAAATAAATAAAAAATAAAACCAAAACTAAAAGAGAAAACCTAAACCTAAATTAGAAAAATAAACCTAAACCTAAACTAAAATAAAATAAACAAAAATAAACAAAACCTAAACCTAATCCTAAACCCTAAACTAAATAAAATAAATAAACTAAAAATAAACCTAAACCTAAACTAAAAAATACAACCTAAAAATAAACCTAAAATAAAAACCTAAAACCTAAAACCTAAACCTAAAAAAATAAAATAAAAAATGAAACTTATATCTATAAATAAAATATAAAACCTAAACATAAAAAATAAAATAAAAATAAAACTCAACTTAAAAATAAACTAAACCTAAACCTAAACCTAAAAAATAAACTAAAATAAAAAACATAAAATAAAATAAAAATTAAATAAAAAATAAAAAATAAACATAAATAAAGTATAAAATAAAATAAAATGTTGGGTGGTTGGTTTAGGACCACACCGTTTATTTGACATTGATGGCATCGCCTAGCCGTATCCATGCAATCTTTGATCATTGATGGCGAGTATCCTAGACTCTTGAGCTTGGCTTTCATCTTTAGATTGGATTGGTTGGCTCCAAATAATCCTTAGTGTACCTTAGTCACAATCATATAAGCTTCGTGCCTGTCTAAAAGGTGTAACCACATATGATTGAAAGTTCATCAGTACAAGACACCATCCACAAGAGAATAGGAAAGTGCTCTCTGCTTCATCTGATGGGCTTGGACTTCTCTTAAGGTAGTTTACCTTTATTTAGGTAATTCATGAATGATTGCCTCCAATTTAACTCCTCATCCTTCTTGGCAAAGGCAATTTCCCCTTCAAGAGAGTACTTTTTGATGAGTTCAGTATCAATAAAGGATAAGACTTGTCTATTTTGGATCTTCATTGATATGGACTCATCCTCCAAACATCCCAACTCCTTGGCAAGCTTGGAAAAAGCATACATTATGGCATTCTCTCCTCGAGGAATCTTATAGATGGTAACCTCTAGGATTCGGGCCAACAGCTCCATGGTGTACTTATGATAGTGATGGAGCTTGGGCTTTATAACCTTATAGGACCTAGCAATTTGGTTGATAAGTAGCTAAGAATCCTCAAAGATGTTAATTTTCTAGATGCTTAGAGTAACGGGTAACTCTAAACTGGTAATCAAAGCCTCATATTTGGCTTAGCAAGGATTGGACAAATAATGAGAATCTCATCACATCACTGTCTAGAGTTTAGAGAACTATTTATGCCCCTGCCTTTCCTGGAATAGTAGATTATGGTTCTTCTCCTCTTCGAGAGCAAGCCGCACCATCAAAGTAAATCTCACAGCGATGAATGCTAATATCCCCTAAGTTCATGATTTGTTCATCAGGGAGATCATCACTAAGTGGAGAGTCGATGAACCTGGGTGCTACTAAGAAATCGCTAGAGCTTATCCTTTGATCGTCTAAGTTTAAGAAGGTAATATCAAATTATGAGAGGCTCATGGACCATAGTTCCAACCATCCAGATAGCATCAACCTTGTCAATGGTTACTATAGTGGATTGATCTTAGAGATTAAGTTCACCTTATGAAGAAGCATGTAGTGTTGTAGCTTTTAGGATGCAAAGATTAAAGATAGGAAATGCTTCTCAATGGGTTGATAATTAGCCTCGAGGGATTAAGCGCTTGAGGTAGTAGTGTATTTTCCTTCCCTTACATTGGCTTAGGCCAACAAATCACCAATGAAGTCATCTAATGCAATAGTGAGCAGCTTGCCCGGGATAGGGTCTACTATGATTGGTGGCACAATTAGGTAATGTTTGATGTCTTCGAAGGCAAGCTCACACTTGTCATATCACTTAAACTTGGCATCTTTTTTGACAAGTGCTGAGAATGGCTATCATCTTCTCGATAAGTTGGATATAATTCATCTTAGATACGCCAACTACCCTTGGAATGATCTGAGTTGAGTTAAACTTTTAGGGTGTGGCATTCCTAATATCTCCTTGATATTCTCTAGATCGATTTCAATTCTTTGGTTTCGGACAACAAACCCAAGGAATTTTCTTGAAGCTACTTCGAATGCACAATTCAGGGGGCTCATTTTGAGGTTAAATTATCTTAACTATTTGAAAACTACTCTTGAGTTAAAGGGATGGTCTTTCTTTTCTCTACTTTTGACTATGAGATCATTGACATAGCACTTTCGACTTGATGGTGAATGAGTTCAATGAAGATTCAGTCCTAGTGGTATGTAGCACCGACATTTTTAAAGGCATGACCTTATAGTAATAGATTTTGATCGAGGTTCTAAAAGTAGTGTTTCTTTTATATTCAGAGACCATCTTTATTTGGTTATATCCAGATAAGCCATCAATGTAAGAAAAGACTGCATGAGATGAGGCAATGTCCACCATCAGCTCTGGGATTGGCAGTGGAAATTCCCCTTTTGGATATGCCTTATTTAAATCCCTAAAATCGACACATATGTGAATTTGACCATTTTTTTCTTAACTGGATGACACTGGCTAACTATATAGAGTATTTTTCTTCCCGGATGAAGGCATCATTGTTCAATTTCTTGACATCATAAATGACTTGTTGTTCTATGTCTAAGCGTATGCTTCTAGGAGCTTTCTTTATAGGCATAGCAATAGGCTCTATTCCTAGTTTATGGATCACTCGTGAAGAGCTAATCCAGGCATCTCTTCATAACTCCATGCAAAGTAGTCCTATAACTCAATCAATATTCTAACTAAGTCATTGGTATCAACTTCATTCAACAAAGGACCGATGTATGTCGCATGTATCTTCTTCGCCCTAAGTTGATTTCCTTAAGCTCATCGATGGTTGACTTGATCACTTCTTCAAACTCTAGTGGTGTATCTTTGACTTCAAAATCACGGATCATCTAAATTTTCTAAGCATATCTCTTCATATGAGTTAATGTGATTTGAAAAGAATCTTTCAGATTCTGAATGATTGGTAATGATTAAGTAGTAATCGCCATCATCGATTGGACCCACTATACTGAATCCTAGTGTTGGTCTTGATTGAGATCTTTTGCATTTGTTCTTCCATATTCTTTTGAAGTAGTCTGGCTAGTGCTTTGACCAAGTATGTGGGATTATCCTTTTCTTTACTATATTATGAACACAAGGCAAGGACTAATCAAAAGGTAATTCTATTAATTCTTTATATGAATCATCCTCAAGTTCTACATCAACTTCTTGACTTGAGGATGATGCTGCCAGAAAGAACCTATGAGTCTTCACACCTGCGGATGACTTAAAGGCTTCCTTAACTACCAAATCCTTATGTTTTTGAGAGGAACATGGGGTTAGAGCTAAGGTTCCCAACTGATGTCTAACTATTTCACATATAGACTTGGACACACTTATGCTTTGCTTTAGAGCCCAATCTTCATCACCTCTGACTCAAGTGTCACCTTCTAGGGAATCTACTGTTGAGAATAGTTGGATGGTGTGCTAATCATATAAGACTCAACCTATGGACTATATTCTAATTCGATATTGATAGCAGGTGTACTCCTGGTAGTTGGGACATATCTTCTATTGGGTGGCCAATAAGGAGGTTTTCCATCCCTGGACTGCCTTGAACTGCCCTCTTCCTATACTTGGTGGAGGTCAGGTCATCCTACCCATATATTCAAATGGATTACTGAACTATGGGTGGAATCAAATGTCAGGCTCACTTCCTCCTCCAAGTTTATTTTCGCTCCCTTTTATTTTATTTTTCATTTTCACTTTTCTTTTCTTTTTTTTTTTGTCTTTCTTTTTCTTTTTTTTTCTTTTATTTTTAAACTTTGGCAAAGTTTGCGAGAATAAACTTGTTGATTTTGAGGGAGGTAGTAAGCTGCATCATCATATATGCCGACCTCATGAACTATAAATGGCTTGAGATCTCCTTTGACACAGTAGAAAATCCCACCTCTCACAATCTTCATACATTGATGTAGAGAGGATGGAACTATGTTGTTCTCATGTTTCCATGGTCTCCCAAGAAAAGTGTTGAAATAAATATCTGAGTATATTATGTGAAACTTAGCTTCGCTCATCTAATCATCTATCTCCAAGGGTAACACTATGGGCCTAAGGCCTGTTGACCTTAGTTTTGTAGTACGGATTAAATCTTCCCATATTAAACTTAGGAGTCTTCTAGACACTAAGACCTTCCTAGTCATAAGACACTTCTAACAATTAGGTAAACACTTAACCTAAGCCTAGAAACTTAGAAGGGTTAACTTTAGGATTTGGTTATGCCTTAGGGATTAAGATAATCTACCTACCTTACAACCCAAATCCAATCCATGTTCACCTTCTCAAACAATCTTGTAGTTCAATTCAAACATCAAATTAAATCTAAACCCAAAAATTCCAAAACCAAATGATTGAAGCCCATGATCAAATCCAATCATGAAACCCTACCTAAGCGATATGACCTATCCCATGGACTTAGCCAAATCTTAATCCAAATCAATCAAAAATCAATTGATTTTCTCATAAAATATTTATATCTTCAATCAACTTCCTAAATATAAATCAAATCTACATTCAAATAATCAAAACTAAATTAAACTAAATCAAATTAAATCAAAATCCTTCCTAAGCCATATGTCCTATCCCATGGACTTAGGCAAATATTAATCCAAATCAAGTCAAACTCAATTAATTTTCTCACAAATCAATCATATTTTCAATCATCTTCACAAATTTAAATGAAATATACATTTAAATCATCAAAACTAAATCAAACCAAATCAAAATCTAAACCTAATCTACATGACCTAACTCCATGGACTTAACCAAATTACTTCATTCCAAAACCCAAATTCAATTGATTTTCTCATGAATCAATCATACCTTCAATCATATTGACAAATATAAATGAAATATACAGTCATCAAGCCAAACCAAAATAAATCCAAGTCAAACCCAACTTAACCCTTTTGACATGAAATGTTCAAATGAACCAAAACCCATTTGAACCCAAGCCAATTGCAATTGAATTTATATATCAATCCCAAATCCATATATAAACTCAACTAAATCAAACTCAATAAAAAATCAAGCCAACTAAACCCAATTGGTCCACTTGACACAAAGTGGCCAATTTGACCTATTTGAGTCAAGTTCTAATCATACCCAAATTGGATTGAACCAAGCCAATCAAAACCTCCCATCATCATTGTTGATCACTCTAGGTTGATCAATTATCACAAATTGGGTCAAATTAAGTCAACCTGGTCATTTGACCAAGTCAACCCCTTAACCCATATAAACCCAAACTAATCAAATTGCAACTTAAGCCAAATCCCTTGAAACTAGTGATTCATACCAAATCAAAAATCAATATTTGAATGACTTGACCTTCAATTGAGTCAAACCAATCCCAATTGTCCATCTTGACACAAGTTGACCCTCATTGACCTAAAAAACCAAATTCATCAAATAAAAATATAAACCAAATTGATTGCAACCAATTTCTCAATTTCATTTCAAATTGATTGTTAAACTTGAACAAAGCCATGATTGGACCCAATTGACCTAGTTAGTCCAAATTGACCTAAAGGCTCAAGTTGTCCTAAATCAAAAAAAAATACAAATTAATTGAAACCAAAGCCTATAATCATCTTTAATTGGTTAACTAAATCCAAACCAACAACCAACCTGAGTTAATTTGGCCAATTTGGTCAATTGGTTAACTTAACCCATTTGACCCAAATGAATAAAATAAAAATCAAATATAAGCTAAACTAAACCAAACTAATTGAACTAAAACATCTTAAATGATAATATGAACTTGGCCCAACCCTTGGTTTGACCCAATTTGACCAATTGGTCAACTTGACCCTAATCTAACCAAATTTGACCTAAATGGGTCAAATTGAGCCAAACTAACCAAATTAACTCAATTGACTTGAAAATTGGGTGACCCACTTTTGGCTCATTTCAAATCTGCCCAAATCTAATCCAATGTCAAATGATTATTCTACCCTTAGGTCAAGGGAATCACAAGAGAAAAATCACCCTTGCAAGTGGTCATTTTAATTTCTTGGCCACTTAGTACTCTTCCAATGGTCCACCTAGGCACTAGAACACTGCCCAACCTAACTTAAGCGGTGGTTGGGTGATGACCCATGGGAGGTGAAATAACCTCACCCTCCCCATTAAAGCATTCAAAACCCATAGGACACCCATGATTCCTCCTTGATAGCCACCTCCACACCTTCAACCAACCAAGCGAGCCAACTCACCTCTTCCACGCCACATGACTCACAGATGGTGGGATCACCATTAGAAGCCAAACTGATCCCTTATCGATTAAGATGAAGGGAGGTATACACCTCTGGTTTCCACTCAAAACACACAAAATTATTCCTAAGAGCCTAGCTACCCAAGATGAGCCACTAGAGCCATTCCTAAGGCTGCTTGTTCCTCGATAGAAAAATGCCAATCTCATGTCTTGAAATAGGACACTCCCATTTCTAACCTAACTTCCACATTTCTTCATCAAACTCAAATTAACTTTGTGTAGGCCTCTTCAAGCAAGAATGAATCATCTCCCATGCTTCTCGAGCACCAGAGGTGGGACTTCGAGAAAAGTTAAGCTCCAAATCATCGATTCATGGCCTTCCAAGTGAACACTGAGGAGTTGTACCGATTGCTGCTCAATCAAGCTTCATCTCTACTAGATGATGTTTTTTCAATCATTCGAGCCACCGGTCTTGAGCTCTGGCAAGGTATGCTTCCAAAACTGATCTTTAAGAAAAAATGGGTTGGAGTTTTTTGAAGAAAACTTGCATCTCATGTAATCTTAACCGTTGGATTCCTACGATCTATGTTGTGAAGGTGTAATGTCCTTTTGGAGTTAATCCTAGCTTCGTAAGCTCAGATCAAGTGAGAAATGAAGGATGGACTCCATTCTCCCTCACTTAAATGATGTTAGATCATGCACCACCTATTCGATGTGATCAAAATGGATGATCATGATTAGATCCTCTAAATCGATATGATTTAATCTTATGAAGCGGAATTAATCATTGATGTCGATCTTAGTTGATGATAGATGAAAGTGCATCCATCATCATATAAACACGAGCGGATATAAGTTTTAAGTAGCCAATCCTGCGGCGCCATGCGGAAAGTACCCTCGTCGTCAATAAAATTAGGCTTAATTAATCATTTTTAATGGCTGAAACTTCTAAAAATGATAAAACATCATAGAGAATTAAAAAAAGTAAATAAATACTCATTTTAATAGTATTTCGAGAGGAAATTAATTAAAATGATCTTAAATAATTTTGAATAGTAATTAATTAATTATAAAATTAATTAACTTAATTACTCCTTAATTTCTTTAGAAATTAATTTCAAATTTTGTGAGTTAATTTAATAAGATGACCTCTACCTACCATGATTCTCTTAGGATTTATTACTCACTTAATTAGGAAAATTGACTAATTAAACCTTAACTACTCTTTTAAGTTAATTAATGATTAATTAATCCCATGAGCATAAATAGTTAATTAATTAAGTAATCATTGTTCAACAATAAGTGAACTAAGGAATAAGGTTGGGACCCCTTTCCCAAGTTCATTTTACCCTTTTGAAAATGAAATTAACTAAGATTAAACTAATTAATAAACCACTTAATCAAATTGAAATCATAATCTCATCACCTTAAATAATTAAATCATGAGGAAGATCTTTAGGTGTTTAATAACCTAAAGGAAATTATGGTTCCACATGCGTGGAAAACCTTAAGAGTAATTAATTAAGTTCTTTATTCTAATTAACTATTAATCATGAGAGAATTATGTTAGGCCCCTTTTATTTCTTAGGATAATAGCAAGTTTTATTTTCCATGCATATCATGTTGGCTCATAATTATTTAGTTAATTACATTAAGGTGACATAAGTAAGGGTAATTAATTCATCTAACTAGGGGTTCAACTTAATTAACCCATAAAATCAACTTAATTACATTTCCTTAAATTAAATCAAATCACTAATGTTGTAATGGGTTTAAAACAACAAGTGATGAGTTTTGTTCTCCTCTTTAAAACAAATCAAATCCAAAACTTAATTAATAAAAAAGCTTTGGTTTGCTTTAAATAATCTTATTTGATTTGATTGTCCTTAAGAGCTAGTTTGGTTGAATGAATCACATGCTTATATTTGATTGTCCTCTTTCCAATAATGTTGAATTTGGTATGTCATTTGAAATCATGCATGAATAGAAATAACTACTTACATGGGTAATTTGTATCATGTTAATGATTATTTGGCATTGAATTTGATTTGGGCAGATTTGAAATACATATGGGTAGGACGGCCTGACCTCCACTAGGAAGAGGAAGAGGCCAGTTTAAAGGTTGTCCCAAGGGTGGAAAACCTCATTATTGGCCACCCAATTGAAGATATGTCCTAGCTACAAGGAGTACACCTGCTATCCATATAGACTTAGAATCTAGTTCATAGGATGAGTCTTATATGGTTAGCACACCACCGACTCTTCTCCAAGATTCCCTTAGAGGTGACACTTGAGCTAGATATCGATGAAAACTAGGCTCTAAAGAAAAGCATAAGTGTATCCAAGTCTATATATGAAACAATCAGACATTAGTTGGGAACCTTAGCTCTAACCCCACTTTCCTCTCAAAAAGCTGATGGTTTGGTAGTTAAGGAAGCCCCTAAGTCATCCATAAGTGTGAAGACTCAGAGGTTCTTTTAGGGAGCATCATCCTCAAGTCAAGAAGTTGATGTAGAACTTGAGGATGATTCATATAAGAATTTAATAGAATTACCTTTTTATTGGTACTTTCCTTGTGTTCATAATTTAGTAAAGAAAGGGTTAATCCCACATACTTGGTCAAAGCACAAGTCAGACTACTTTGAAAGAATATGGAAGAACAAATGCAAAAGCTCTCAATCAGGACTAGGACTAGGAATCGATAGTGGGTCAAGTCGATGATGATATTATTATTAGTCCTCACTAATCATTTGGAATTTGATAGGTTCTTTTCAAATCACATTAACTTATATGAGAAGCTATGCTTAGAAACTTCAGATGATTCAAATAGTTTTGAAGTCAAAGATGCACCACTAGAGTTTGAAGAAGACATCAAGTAAACCATCGACGAGCTCAAGGAAATCAACTTAAGTACTGAAGAAGATCCATGCCTGACATATACCAGTTCTTTGATAAATGAAATTGAAACCAATGACTTAGTTAGGATATTGACTAAATTTAAGGACTGCTTTGCATGGAGTTATGAAGATGCCTAGATTGGCTCCTAATATAGTTGTCCATAAACTAGCAATAGAGCCTCCTGCAAACCCTATAAGCAAGCTCCTAGACGCATGTGATTGGACATAGAACAACAGGTCATTTATAAAGTAAAAAAAATTGATCGATGTTGGCTTCATCCGAAAAAAAATACCATACCTGGTTAGTTAATGTCATCCCAGTTAAGAAAAAGAATGGCCAAATTCACATATGCCTTGATTTTAGGGATTTAAATAAGACATGTCCAAAAAATGAATTTCCACTACCAATCTTAGAGTTGATGGTGGACATTGCCTCGGCTCATGCTTCTATTTTATGGATGGATCATCTGTATATTTCCAAATAAAGATGACCCCTAAAGATGAAAGAAACACTACTTTTAGAACCTGTATCAAAATCTATTGCTATAAGGTCATGCTTTTCAGCCTTAAAAATGCTGGTGCTACATACCAGCGGACTATGACTCAAATCTTCGATGAACTCATTCATCATCAAGTAAAGTGCTATGCCGATGATGTTGTGGTCAAAAGTAGAGAAAAAAAAGACCATATCTTTAATTTGAGAGTAGTTTTTGAACAGTAAAGCAATTTAACCTTAAAATGAACCCATTAAAATGTGCATTCAGAGTATCTTCAGGGAAATTCCTTGTATTTTTTGTCTGACACCAGGATATCAAAATCGATTTGGAGAAGATCAAGGAGATATTAGAAATGCTCCTAAATGTTTAACTCAACTCAAATCATTCCAAGGGCAGTTGGTATATCTAATATACTTTATATCCAACCTATAGGGAAGATGTCAGCCATTCTCAATACTTGTAAAAAAGAATGCCAAGTTTAGGTGGGATGATAAGTGTGAGCATGCCTTTAAAGACATTAAGCATTACCTGATGATGCCACTAATTCTAGCAGCCCTATCTTGGGCAGGCCACTCATACTTTACACTACTATGTTAGATGACTCCCTTGGTACTTTGTTGGCCCAAGCCAATGATGAAAAGAAGGAAAACACTCTACTACCTCAACTATAATCCTACTAAGGCTAATTATCCACTCAGAGGCATTGCTTATCTTTAATCTTTGCATCACAAAAGTTAGCACTGCCTCCTCATAAGGTGAACTTAATCTCTAGGATGAATCCATTCGAGTGTTGGGGTACCAACCTAGTGTGTTTGAATGATCCTCATTCTTCCAAGGGTCATCAGTTCATCTTAGCTGCTACTAATTATTTTTTCATATGAGCATTAGCGATTTCTCTCAGATAGGTCAGAATTCAGCATGTGCTCTAGTTTTTTAGGAACCATAACATATATAGGTTCAGAGTGCCTCAATGAATTATAACTAATATTGGTATTGGATTCAAGAGCACCGAGATCAACAAATTTGCCCAGAGACACAACATATTTTGGAGATATTCTACCATCAAATACTTGAGGGTAAACGGCTTAGCAGAAGCCTTCAACAAAACTATCATACAAATAATAAAGAAGACACTCGACATCAATAAGTGATAGTGGCATGAGCAGTTAGTTGAGGCCTTGTGGGCTTATCGCACATATAACTAACTCACTCTACTCCTTTTTCCTTAGTGTATGGATCCAAAGCCATTCTAAGGATTGAAGGAGAACACTGCATGCCAAAACCTCGAGTTATTGAAAGCTAAAATGATTCAAGCTCATAATAAGTTGGCCCATCCTAGAGCTTTTCAAGTAAGACATCTTATTTTAGTTCTAAGGAGATCGATTATTGCCCGTCATAAGATGGAAGGCAAGTTTGAACCCACTTGGGAAGATCCTTTTTCCATAGAGAAGCATACCAAGGAGGATCTTATCAGCTTATTAATTATAAGGGAGAGCACCCAATTCTTCCAATCAATGGGCTCTACTTAAAGAAATAGTATAAATCATGTTTCAAAATAATTATCATCAATGAAACCTCCATTTTGAATTCAATCCCTTTGATGTTGAAAGTATTCTTGTTTGTGAATCCACCACGATGGGTTTAGGGTAGCTGTAAAGAACCCAAGCGGCGTCCTACCCTTCATGAACACAACACAAACATAAACTATATACAAACCTATGAAATAAACACATATCTTTGGTATCGGACTACTCTTAGTTAAGATAACACCCCCGATGACATTCACTCAGTAGATACTCTAGGTTCAGCTAATGTGCTACCCTAATAGTGTGTCACCCTAGTGGTCTTCTTTCTTTGGAGGATGAAAGTCTGCTATGCTTTCATTCTTTGCTTATCCACTGCACACCAATGAGTGCCTTGTTAGTTTGGTAGGGATTATTACGTGGTTGATAAGCTACCTCATGTTGGCTTCATTTAAGAGGATGTGAGTCTGCTACACCTTCTTCATGAATTAGCCTTCGTGCATTGATAGGGTCGAGAATATTTGAGGTTTAGGATAAGTTCCCTAGCCGCTTCTTCCCTCATGACTACTTCAAGTCTGGGTCCAGTCCTTCCTCCGGTCTCCCCGTTTAATTATTGCTCAAAGTCAGATAGCATCTATCTCGATAATGGTAGACTATCATGGTGATCAGTTTTGGTTGGAAAGTTGTAAGCCTACATGCTTTCTTCCCAAATTGATCATTGCACACTGACGAGCACCTTAGGTTGGTTGGTTCTCACTATGCTGATAGATACACCACTCATGCTGATGGATACACCTTAGGTTGGTTGGTTCTCACACCTTATGATACACCACTCATGGCAGATGTATGTTTGTTATGCTTTCTCCTTGAGTTGGCCAACATACACCTACAAGATTTCTTTTCTAGGGCTCAAGATAACACCCATAGAAATACCTCCCTTATAGGCACTATATTTTGATCACATCCTTTACGATCTCATATAGACACTACGGTTACTAGTGGATTGGACAGTTCCCCTTTCCTAGTAACCAACCCATGGTTAGAGAATTCATCCTGGATATGCAAATTCTCCCTTAGTTTAGTAAATGAGTCCCTAACATCCCCAGGTGTTGTTCCACCACATATATTCACTTGAAAATATCTTTAGGGTAGATTTCTTGAGTTGATTCAAAAAGTGGTCGGTTCATTTATTCCTAAGGAGGTAAGTGCTATGCATTTTTCTTAGAGAACCATTGCACACCAAAAGGAAACCCCTTAGGTTGGCTAGCTCTACCCCACATCCAGTAGATTATTTCTTTGGATTTGTAAATCTTAGATAAGACAAGTCCAATATAGCCCCTTCTCAATGGGTCCATCACACACTGACATGGTCCATAAATTAAATTTATCAAATTTGATTGAGCTCACATCTCCAGTGGATATGCCCATAATTTGAAATCAAACTAAACCAAACAAATCACATCAAATCACATGAAATTAAGATAAAATTAATCCTTACTACTTTTGAGTTGACATAAGTCCCCAATGACATTCACCTTGTAGTCGCCCTAGGTCAGGTTCGATTTGTTGTGCATCCAACAGGTCACCTTAGTGGTTGTTCCTCACTTTGGAAGATCTTTGTACCTTCTTCTTGCACGGTCATTTACACACAGAAACCACCTTTAGTTATTTGCTTACTGTCGGTAGAGAGCTATCCTTTGGATTTGGAAACTTGAGGTAGGTCAAGGTGGATATAGCCCTTCTCGATTGGGTCATCATACCTTACGGGATCATTAACTTAGATTAAATTAAACTCAATTTGACTTTCCTTAGTTGAGTTAAATCACACCCTTCTCTCGAGTAGAGCCCCAATCTTATATAAACAAGTCAAGGAAATAAATAAAATTCAAAATCAACCTCCTTAGTGGAGCCAAATTAAACTAAATTTCTTAGAAGAGTCTAAATCAAAGAAATCCAACCAAACTCTTATCCCCAGCGGATACATCCCCAAACAAATCTATGAAATAAAACTCAAATCCCAATCCCCAGGACATAGCCCAAACTTGGTTCCCTGGTGGATGGTTCATATACGATCCCAGTGGACTGAGCCCATATCTCATTGTATCATCACATCAATTAAAATAAAGCAAATTAAAGTCAATTCTATCTTAATCCCTAGAGGATTATAGATTCTTATCCCTAGAGATCTTCATTCCATAAATCATATAATCAAATCAAATTCAAACCTTATCCCCCGCATATTTTCTTCATCTATGCCCTCGATATAGACCCCTCACATGTCATGTCCAATGCATGTGTGATCCCCTAGTGGATCTCCATCCATGTCTTTGACATGAAATTCTCATCAAATCTTATTTCTTCTCTTATGCACACCTTTAATACTTCAACCAAAAGCCTAACAATGTATTTTCTCAAATTACATCATCTTAACATTATAATCAACATTTTATGATTTGTGATGGTGCAAGCTCAAACTAACTATACAGTATCATGCCACACATATTATAGTGTAAATTAACACACTATATTATGTTATAATATATGATGTTATATTATAATTTGCTATAATATATTATATTGTCTAACATTACACCTCATTAAAATCACTTAAAATTAACAAATAAAAATTTTTTTTTAAATATGATTAATGTTCATTTAAGGTTTAAATTGTTATTTTTCGATTAGAAATGGTACAAAATAGCATAATTTTGGCATTTCTTCTTGATATGTGCCATGAATTTGGCCAAATTCTTCCATATCCACTTCCAAATTAGCTTTTTTATGAGTTTTGACCCAATGTATTATAACAAAAGTAAAAGATACTAAAATGTATAGTAACATTTAGTAACGCACCACCACATTCATATATATGTGAAGTTATATTGTTATGTACATTATATATTAATATGTTTTTATATAATATATTATCTTACATTACACCTTAAAATGAATCACTTTAAGCAAAACAAATTATAAAATTTGGTTGAAAATTGAACATTTATTGTGGATGCAAAATTCCATTCTTTTGATTAAATGACACACCATAACACACCCCAATGATGCTCCCTAAAGCTTACCCTAAATTTGGCCAAATCCCATCATCTCAACCTATAAATCAGTATTTTATAAATTAGACCAATACAAACTCTACTACATCATATTATAACAAACTAAAATATGCTAAACATAAGTAGTAATACACAATAGTATGCTATAATGCATGATGTTGCATTATATTATAACATCCTATATTATAATACACTATAACATATTATGTTATATTATATTGCATATCACATCACAAGGGATTTCTTAAGATAAAAAAATCATAAAATTAGTCTAAATAATAAAAAAAACTATATATTTTAGTCCTATCACTTACATATTTTAAAGTAAAACAATATATTATGATTCCATGCTCTACCAATTATGAATTTGGCCAAATTCCACTATTTTAAAGTCTAAATCAACATTTTTATAAATAATGCTAGTGTATGTTAGAATGCATGATTATAAAATACTAAAAGAATTTAAAATGCGTAGAATAATATATTATGATATATGATGTTATACTATGCTACAACATATAATATTTATTTTGAACATAAAATCTTACTTTTTAGACTATAAGTGGCATAGCAAAGCTTTGGAACAATAACCTAATTCCCACTTCAAATTTAATAAATTTCATCATCTGACTTATTAAATCAATTTTTTATGATTTATATTAATATAGACTATAGGGCACAATACCATAAACATTTTAAAACATCTTATAACATCTAAAAACTCATAAATACATGAATATATGATGCTAAATTATACTATAATATATGGTAATATAATATTATTTAAGGTTAAGGTATAGTGAAGGGAATGTCTCTTGAAGACATCTTCTTTAGCTACCATAACTATGTTAGGATTAGGCCATTCTTTAGATCTACTCCTGATGACTTTTTTATTCAAGGTTTAGGGTTTAGGGTTAGGTTTAAGGGTTATTTTAAGCTTTAGGTTTAGGTTTTAGGGTTTTGGGATTATGGTTTAGGGTTTAAAGTTATATGTTTTAGAGTTTAGGGTTTATGGTTTTAGGGTTTTGGTTTTAGGGTTTAGAGTTTAGGGTTTTAGGGTTTAGGGTTTAGGGTTTAGGGTTTAAGGTTTAGGGTTTAGGGTTTAGGGTTTAGTGTTTAGGGTTTAAGGTTTAGGGTTTTAGGGTTTAGGGTTTAGGGTTTACGATTTAGGTTTTATGTTTAGGGTTTAAATTAGTTTAAGGTTTTAATAGAGAATAAATTCATATTCAACATTTCTTCTTTTGATTTCATGATCCAAGTAGCACACCTAGTTTTCTAGGACAAGCCATGACATGAATAAAAATTAGAACCCATAGAGAAAATCAAAACCCTAGATAAGTAGAACCATCTTTACTTTAAAGAACATTTAAGCGGATTGGATCGATTATTCTTTAGTTTTGCTTCCCATCAAAACCACCCCCGCTTCT
Source organism: Cymbidium sinense (assembly GCA_021442155.1). Taxonomy (NCBI): domain Eukaryota; kingdom Viridiplantae; phylum Streptophyta; class Magnoliopsida; order Asparagales; family Orchidaceae; genus Cymbidium; species Cymbidium sinense. The sequence continues at coordinate 142,709,435 of CM038214.1, forward strand.
CATGTAGCGGGATCCTCCATCTTATTCCTGATCTCTCCCTCTGCCACCTCCAGAGATGTAACCTCCGTTGCTCCTCCCGCCTCCATAACCACCACTGCTTTGACCACCACCTCCACCACCACCACCTCCATATCCATACGATCTTCTGCCATCACTTCCCTTCTAGATCTAGAGCCTTGTTGATGGTGATGTTCCTATCATCATGGTTCTGCCCATTCTTAGGGTTTAGGGTTAATTTAGGGTTAGTTTAAGGTTTAGGATTTAAGGTTTAGTATTTCGGGTTTAAGGTTTACGGTTGTAGGTTTTAAGGTTTAGGGTTTAAGGTTTAGGGTTTAGAGTTTTAGGTTTAGGGTTTTAGGGTTTAGGATTTAGGGTTTAGGGTTTAGGGTTTAGGGTTTAGGGTTTAGAGTTTAGCATTTAGAGTTTTAGGGTTTAGGGTTTAGTGTTTAGGATTATGGGTTTAGGTTTTTTTTTAATTAAGTAAACTAGTAGGTTTAGGTTTATTTAGTTTATTTTTTATTTATTTGAGTTTATTCTATTTTTTATTTTTATTTAGTTTAGTTTATTTATTTTGTTTAAGTTTTATATTTTAGTTTATTTTTTTGGTTTAGGTTTATTTTTTAGTTGAGTTTTTTTATTTTATATTTTAGGCTTAGGTTTTATTTTTTATTTTTAGGTTTAGGTTTAGATTTATATTTTATTTTTTTAGGTTTAGGTTTTAGGCTTTTATTTTAAGTTTTTTTTGTTTTATTTTTTACTTTAGGTTTAGGTTTATTTTTAGTTTATTTTATTTTATTTAGTTTAATTTAAGGTTTAGGTTTAGTTTATTTTAGGTTTAGGTTTAGGTTTTATTTATTTTGGTTTAGTTTATTTTAGTTTAGCTTTAGGATTATTTTATTTTGATTACTTTCTTTTTTATTTTAGGTATATTTTTTTTTTACTTTAGGGTTTAGGTTTTTTTATTTATTTTTAGGTTTTATTTTTAGGTTTATTTTTTAGGTTTAGGTTTTTATTTAGTTATTATTTTATTTTATTTTAGGTTTAGTTTTTAATGTTAGATTTAGTTTTTATTTTATTTTTTTATTTAGTTTAGGTTTTTATTTATTTTATTTTAATTTAATATTTATTCATTTTTATTTTCTTTTGAGGTTTAGGTATAAGTTTAGTTTTAGTTTATGTTTCTATTTTATTTTTATTTTTTATTTTATTTTTATTTTAGTTTTTTCATTAATTTTATTTGTAGGTTTTATTTAGTTTAGGTTTAAGTTTTTAGCTATTTAGGGCTTAGGGATTAGGGTTTAGGGTTACTTTAGGGTTTATGGTTTGGGTTTTAGGGTTTGGGGTTTAAGGTTTGGTGTTTAATTTTTAGTTAAGGGTTTAAGCTTTTTTTTTAACAAAGAAGAAATTCAAATTGAACATTTCTACTTTTTGATTTCATCAACCAAGTAGCACCCCAAGTTTTCTAAGATAAAGGCAATGACATAGATAAAAAATGAACACCCATAGAGCAAATCAAAATCCTTACATAAATAGAACTGTCTCTTGTAAAGACACAATTCCATAAGTACTAGATTGGATGGGTAGTTCTTTAGTTTCTCCAGTTCCCATCAGAACCAACCCCGCCTCTCGAGTAGTGGGATCTTCCATGAAATCCCTGATCTCTCCCTCCGCCACCACCACAACTGTAGCCTCCATCACTTCTCGAGCCTCCATAACCATTTCTCACCACCACCTTATCCCAGCACCTCCATCCACCACCGTGATAAGTGTTGCATCGCCTTACTCCACCACTAGATCTAGATTGGGCCTTATTATCGGTGATGTTCCTGCTGTCAAGGTTCTGCCCATTCTTATAATTTAGGGTTAGTTTAAGGTTTAGGGCTAGTTTAGATTTTAGGGTTTGGGGTTTAGGGTTAGTTTAGGGTTAGTTTAGGGTTTAAGGTTTAAGGTTTAGGGTTTAGGGTTTAGGGTTTGGGGTTTAGGCTTTAGGGTTGTAGGTTTTAGGATTTAGGATTTAGGGTTTAAGGTTTAGGATTTAGGCTTTTAAGGTTGAGCATTATTTTATTTTTTAATTCTTTTTTAAATTAAGTAAACTGGTAGGTTTAGGTTTATTTAGTTTTTATAGTTTATTTTTCATTTATTTTGAGTTTACTTTATTTTTTATTTTTATTAGTTTTAATTTTATTTTTATTTAGTTTATTTTATTTATTTTAGGTTAATTTATTTTAATTTAGGTTTTAATTTTAGTTTATTTTTTAGGTTTAAGTTATTTTTTTATTGTTAGGTTGAGGTTTAGGTTTAGTTTATTTTATGTTTATTATATTTTTATTTAGGTTTAGTTTTAATTTTATTTATGTTTTCTATTTTTTAATTTAATTTAGGTATTACTTTATTTTATTTAAATTTAGTTTTTATTTTATTTTATTTTATTTATTATGTTTAGGTTTAGGTTTCGGTTTAGGTTTTAGTTTAGGTTTTTATTTTATTTTACTTTATTTATTATAGGTTTTTTTATTTATTTAATTTTTAGGTTTTTTTTAATTATGTTTAGATGTTTAGTTTTTTAGGGTTTATGGTTTAGGGTTTAGTGTTTGGGGTTTAGGGTTTAGAGTTTAGGGTTGAGGGTTTAGTGCTTAGAGTGTAGGTTTTAGGGTTTAGGGTTTCGAGTTCTATGTTTTAGTGTTAAGGTTTAGGACTTAGGGTTTAGGGTTATAGGGTTTAGGGTTTAGGGTGTAGGTTTTAGGGTTTAGGGTTTAGGGTTTTAGGGTTTAGGGTTGAGGGTTTTGGGTTGTAGGTTTAGGGTTTATGATTTATCTATTTATTTTTATTTTTTATTTTTTTTATTTTTTAAATTAAGTAAACTAGTAGGTTTAGGCTTATTTAGTTTTTTTATTTATTTTAGTTTTTTTTATTTTTTATTCTTATTTAGGTTTATTTTTATTTTTATTTAGTTTAGTTTATTTATTTTAGGTTTATTTTTTTAGTTTATTTTTTAGGTTTTAAGTTTAGGTTTAGGTTTATTTATTTCAATTAGTTTTATTTTTATTTGTTTATGTGTAGATTTTATTTTTATTTTTAGGTTTAAGTTTAGTTTTTTATTTTATTTTTTTATTTTTAGGTTTTAGGTTTTTATTGTAGGTATATTTTTTGGTATTATTTTTCAGTTTAGTTTTAGGTCCAATTTTTTTAATTTAATTTTATTTAGTTTTGGTTTAGATTTAGTTTAAGGTTTAGGTTTATTTTATCTTTATTTTAGGTTTCATTTTTAGATTAGAGTTTAGGTTTTTCTTTATTTTAGTTAGTTTTATTTATTTAATTTTAGTTTCTTTTAGGTTTAGGTTTAGGTTCAGGTTTTAGTTTTGATTTTTATTCTATTTTATTTTATTATTTTATTTTGGTTTATGTTTTTTATTTATTTTATTTTTATGTTTCATTTAGTTTAGATTTAGGTTTTTAGCTTTTTAGGGTTTAGGGTTTAGGATTTAGGTTTTAGGTTTATTTTTAGGTTTTATTTTTTAGTTTAGTTTTAGGTTTTTTTATTTTTTATTTGATTTTATTTAGTTCATGGTTTAGGTTTAGTTTACTTTAGGTTTAGGTTTAGGTTTTATTTATTTTAGTTTAGTTTACTTTAGTTTAGGTTTAGGTTTATTTTATTTTGTTTAATTTATTTTTCTTTTAGGTTAAGTTTTTATTTTTAGTATAGAGTTTGGGTTTTATTTATTTATTTTTTAGGTTTATTTTTATTTTCATTTTAGGTTTAGGTTTTTTATTTAGTTTTTATTTTAATTTATTTTATTTTATGTTTAGTTTTATTTTTTGTTTAGGTTTTATTCTTAGCTTGATTTTATTTTGTAGTTTAGATTAGGTTTTTATTTATTTTATTTTAGTTTATTTTTCTTTTTTATTTTGAATTATTTTTAGGTTTAGGTTTTTGTTTAGGTTTATTATATTTTTTATTTTATTTATGCTTAGGTTTGTTTATTTAATTTAGTTTTTAGGATTTATTTACTTTTGGTTTAGGTTTTAGGTTTTTACAGTTTAGGGTTTGGGGTTTTAGGGTTTAGGGTTGTAGGATTAAAGTTGTAGGTTTAAGGTTTAGGGTTTAGGATTTGATTTAGGCTTTATTATTTTAGGGTTTATTTAGGGTTTAGGGTATAGGGTTTAGGTTTTTTTTAAAAACATTAAGTAAACTGGTAGGTTTTAGTTTTATTTAGTTTATTTAGTTTTTTATTTTTATTTATGTTTATTTGTCATTTTTATTTAGCTTAGTTTATTTATTTTAGGTTTATTTATTTTAGTTTAGGTTTTCTATTTTATTTTATTTTTTACATTTAGGTTTAGGTTTATGGTTAATTTTAGTTTAGTTTTATTTTTATTTTATTTTTTTGGTTTGGGTTTTATTTTTTATTTTTAGGTTTAGCTTTAGGTTTTGATTTTATTTTTTTAAGTTTAGATTTTACATTTTTATTTTAGGTTTTTTTAGGTTTATTTTTTAATTTAGGTTTAGGTTTATATTTAGTTTATTTTATTTTATTTAGTTTAGGGTTTAGGTTTAGGTTTAAGTTTTATTTATTTTAGTTTAACTTATTTTATTTTAGGTTTAGGTTTATTTTATTTTTATTTTAGGTTAAGTATTTTTAGTTTAGGGTTTGGGTATTATTTTCTATTTACTTGGGTTTTATTTTTAGGTTCAGTTTTTAAGTTTAGTTTTTATTTTATTTTATTTTAGGTTTATTTTATTTTTATTTTACGTTTAGTTCTTATTTTATTTATGTATTTTATTCTTAAATTTATTTTATTTTTTTAGTTTAGTTTAGGTTTTTATTTATTTTGATTTAGTTCACTTTTATTATTTTATTTTATTTTAGGTTTAGGTTTAGGTTTAGTTTAGGTTTTTATTTTATTTTATTATTTTTTTATTTTAGTTTAGGTTTTTTGTTAATTTTATTTTTAGGTTTTATTTACTTTTGGTTTAGGTTTTTGGGTTTTTAGGGTTTAGCATTCTAGGTTTAGGGTTTTAGGGTTGTAGGTTTAGAGTTTAGAGTTAGTTTTAGGGTTTAGGGTTTAGGATTTTAGGTTTACGATTTAGGGTTTAGGTTTTTTTTTTAAATTAAGTAAACCATGAGGTTTATGTTTATTTAGTTTACTTTTTAAGTTTATTTTTAAGTTTATGTTTTCATTTAGTTTTTATTATATTTTATGTATAGTTTTTATTATATTTAGGTTTATTGTTTTTAGGATTTTTTATTTTTTAGTTTTATTTTGTTATTTATATATTTAGTTTAGTTTTTTTATTTCATTTTAATTTATTTTTAGGTTTAGGTTTAGGTTTAGGTTTAGGGTTAAGTTTATGTTTAGGTTTTAGTTTAGGTTTTTATTTTAGTTTATATTTTATTTAGGTTTATGTTTTCTTATTTAATTTATTTTAGATTTTATTTAGTTTAGGTTTACTTTTAAGTTTTAGGGTTTAGGGTTTACTATTTAAGGTTTGGGGTTTAGGTTTTAGGGTTTAGGGTTTAGGGTTAAGGGTTTAGGATTGTAGGTTTTAGAGTTTAGGGTTTATGGTTTTAAGGTTTAGGGTTTAGTGCTTAGGGTTGTAAGTTTAGGGTTTAGGGTTTAGGGTTTAGGGTTCAGGGTTAGGTTTTTTATTTTTTATTTTTATTTTTTTGTTTTTTTAAATTAAGTAAACTGGTAGGTTTAGGTTTATTTAGTTTATTTTTTAGTTATTTAACTTTATTTTATTTTTTATTTTTATTTAGGTTTATTTTTATTTTTATTTAGTTTAGTTTATTTATGGATTGTAATTTTAGTTGTAGAAGTTATAGAGATAGTGTTATGACATTAGGTGAACAAGTCATTAGAAAGAGTTAGCTGATTTAGATATTTAGGCTCTATTGTTCAATGTGATGGTGAAATAGATGGAGTTGCTATTAGTAGAATTCAAGTTGGATGGTTGAAGTGGAGGAATGCATCTAGCTTGTAGTGTGATAGAAAAGTACCAGTTAAACCTCAAGAAAATTTTTATAAGATGGTGGTAAGACCTGTAATGATTTATGGTGTAGAATGTTGGCCAATAAAAGAGAAGCATGAGACTAATTTAAGAGTTGCAGAGATGAGGATGCTCAAGTGGATTAGTGGCTGTACTCTTAGAGATAAAATGTGAAATGTGTATGTTCGAGAAAAAGTTGGAGTAGCTTTAGTGGCCGATAAAATTAGAGATAGTCACCTTAGATTGTTTGGCCACCTAAAGCGTCACCCATCAAATGACCCGGTTAGAAGAGTATATGCATTAGAGTTGCCTTATGTTAAGAAAGGTAGAGGTAAACCAAAAAGACATGGTTAAGATGTATAAAGATGACCTTAGTATACATGAATTATGGAAATCGACACATAAAGACACAATGGAGATAAATGATTCATGTAACCATAGTGGGATAATGGCTTATTGTAGTTGTTATTGTTGTTGTTGTTGTTGTTGTTATTATTGTTGTTTATTTTGTTTATTTTAGGTTTATTTATTTTAGTTTAGGTTATTTATTTTTTGTTTATTTTTTAAGGTTTAGGTTTAAGTTTAGTTTAGGTTTTTTTTTTTATTTTTTTTTTTTTAGGTGTAGGTTTAGGTTTTCATTTTAGGTTTACTTTTAGGTTTTATTTTTAAGTTTAGGTATATGTTTATAATTATTTTATTTTATTTTATTTAGGGTTTAGGTTTAGTATATTTTAGGTTTAGGTTTAAGTTTTATTTATTTTGGTTTAGGTTAGGTTTATTTTATTTTTATTTTAGGTTTAGGATTTTTTTTATTAGGGTTTAGGTTTTATTGTTTAATAATTTTAGGTTTTATTTTTAGGTTTATTCTTTAGGCTTAAGTTTTTATTTAGTTTCTATTTTCTTCTTAAATTTAGGTTTATTTTATTTTTATTTTATTTTTAGTTTTTATTTTATTTTGGTTTTCTATTTTTTAGTTTAGTTTTGGAATTTACTAGTTTAGTTTTTATTTCTTAGTTTATTTTCTTTTTAGTTTTTTAGTTTAGGTTTAAGTTTAGGTTTTGGGAGGTTTAGTATGAATTTTATTTTATTTTATTTTAGTTTTAGGCTTTTTTATTTATTTTATTTCTAAGTTTTAGTTAGTTTAGGTTTAGGTTTAGCATTTTAAGGTTTAGCGTTTGGGGTTTAGGATTTATGGTTTAGGGTTTAGGTTTTATGTTTAAGGGTTTAGGGATTAGGGTTTATTATTTAGGGTTTAGTGTTTAGGGTTGAGGGTTTAGGTTTCAGGTATAGGGTTCAAATTTTAGTTTATTATTTAGGGTTTTTGGTTTTTTTTAAAAGAGAACAAATTCATATTCAACATTTATTCTTTTTGATTTCATGAACCAACTAACACACCAAGTTTTCTAATACACAAGCCATGGCATTGATAAAAATGAGCACACATGGAGCAAATCAAAAACCACAGATAACTATAACCATCTCTACTATAAAGACAGTTCCATAAGCAGCAAATTAGATCAGTCATTTTTATGTTTCTCTAGTTCCCAACAGAACCACTCTGGCCTCTCAAGTAAGTGGATCCACCATCATATCCCTGATCTCTCCCTTCACCACCACCATGTAACTCCTTTCACCTCCCACTTCTCCACCACCACCTCCATATCCGGCACCTAGATCCCCACCACCCTTTGTGGCCTCCACCTTCACCTCCATCAGATTTAGGCACGGTTGATTGTGATGTTCCTACTACCAAGGTTCTTCCCATTCTTAGGGTTTAGATATAGGTTTAGGGTTATTAGAATTTAGGTTTCAATTTATTTTTTAATTTATTTAGTTACTTTAGGTTTATGTTTAAGGTTTGAAGTTTAGGGTTTAGGGTTTACATTTAGGGTTTAAGGTTTAGGGTTTAGGGTGTAGGGTTTAGGTTTAGTTTAGGTTTATGGTTTAGAGGGTTTAGGGAGTGGTTTAGGGTTTAGGGTTTAGTGTTTGGGGTTTAGGGTTTAAGGTTGTAGGTTTAGGATTTAGGATTTATGTTTTCGGGTTTAGGGTCTTAGGTTTTATGCTTTTAGGGTTTAGGGTTAGGATTTAGATTTTCGGTTTAGGGTTTAAGGTCAAGGGTTTAGGGTTTTTTATGATTTAGCATTTAGGGTTTAGGGTTTTTTTAAAAATTACGTAAACCAGTAGATTTAGGTTTATTTAGTTTATTTTTTATTTATTTTAGTTTATTTTATTATATTTTTATTTAGGTTTATTTTTTTTTTTTTATTTAGTTTAGTTTATTTATTTTAGGTTTATTTATTTAAGTTTATGTTTTTTATTTTATTTTATTTTTTTAGGTTTAGGTTTAGGTTAATATTTATTTTTTTGGTTTAGTTTTATTTTATATTTTTTTTTTTTTACGTGTAGGTTTTATTTTTTATTTTTAGGTTTAGGTTTAGGTTTTTATTTTATATTTATAGGTTTAGGTTTTAGGTTTTTATTTTAGGATTATTTTTATGTTTTATTTTTCAATTTAGGTTTATGTTTATTTTTAGTTTAGTTTATTTTAGTTTAGGATTATTTTTAGGTTTCATTTAGTTTAGATTTAGGTTTTTAGCATTTTAGGGTTTAGGGTTTAGGATTTAGGTTTTAGGTTTATTTTTAGGTTTTATTTTTTTGTTTAGGTTTAGGTTTTTTTATTTTTTATTTGATTTTATTTAGTTCATGGTTTAGGTTAAGTTTACTTTAGGTTTAGGTTTAGGTTTTATTTATTTTAGTTTAGTTTAGTTTAGTTTAGGTTTAGGTTTATTTTATTTAGTTTAATTCATTTTTTCTTTTTAGTTTTTTTTTTTTTTTTAGAGTTTGGGTTTTATTTATTTATTTTTTAGGTCTTATTTTTTATTTTCATTTTGTAGGTTAAATTTTTATTTAGTTTTTATTTTATTTTATTTTTATTTTATGTTGAGTTTTTATTTTGTTTATGTTTTTTATTCTTAGCTTGATTTTATTTGTAGTTTAGATTAGGTTTTTATTTATTTTATTTTAGTTTATTTTTCTTTTTTATTTTGAATTATTTTTAGGTTTAGGTTTTAGTTTAGGTTTTTATTTTAATATATTTGTTATTTTATTTATGCTTAGGTTTGTTTATGTACTTTAGTTTTTAGGGTTTATTTACTTTTGGTTTAGGTTTTAGGTTTTTACGGTTTAGGGTTTGGGGTTTTAGGGTTTAGGGTTGTAGGATTAAAGTTGTAGGTTTAAGGTTTAGGGTTTAGGATTTGTTTTTTAGAGGGTCAATTTTAGGGTTTATGGTTTAAAATTTAGGATTTAGGGTTTAGGGTTTAGGTTTTTTTAAAAACATTAAGTAAAAGTAGGTTTAGTTTATTTAGTTAATTTATTTTTTATTTTTTTTTGGTTTATTTTCATTTTATTTAGCTTAGTTTATTTATTTTAGGTTTATTTATTTTAGTTTAGGTTTTCTATTTTAGTTTATTTTTTTTTCGTTTAGGTTTAGGTTTATGCTTATTTTAGTTTAGTTTAGTTTTATTTTATTTTTTAGATTTGGGTTTTTTTTTATTTTTTTAGGTTTAGTAGGTTTTATTTAATTTTTTTAAGTTTAGATTTTACATTTTATTTTAGGTTTTAGGTTTATTTTTTAGTTTAGGTTTAGGTTTATAATTAGTTTATTTTATTTTATTTAGTTTAAGGTTTAGGTTTAGGTTTAGGTTTTATTTTTAGTTTAACTTATTTTAATTTAGGTTTATTTTATTTTTTTTAGGTTAAGTATTTTTAGTTTAGGGTTTGGGTATTATTTTCTATTTACTTAGGTTTTATTTTAGGTTCATTTTTAAGTTTAGTTTTATTTTATTTTATTTTTATGTTTATTTTATTTTTATTTTACTTTAGTTTTTATTTTATTTATGTATTTTATTCTTAACTTTATTTTATTTTTTTAGTTTAGTTTAGGTTTTTATTTATTTTGTTTTAGTTTACTTTTATTATTTTATTTTATTTTAGGTTTAGATTTAGGTTTTATTTTAGGTTTTTATTTTATTTTATTATTTTTTATTTTAGTTTAGGTTTTTTGTTAATTTTATTTCTAGGTTTTATTTACTTTTGGTTTAGGTTTTTGGGTTTTTAAGATTTAGCGTTCAGGGTTTATTATTTTAGGGTTGTAGGTTTAGGGTTTAGAGTTAGTTTTAGGGTTTAGGGTTTAGGGTTTAGGATTTTATTTAGGGTTTAGGTTTTTTTTTTAAATTAAGTAAACCATTAGGTTTATATTTAGTTTACTTTTAAGTTTATTTTATGTTTATGTTTTCATTTAGTTTTTATTTTATTTTATGTATAGTTTTTATTATATTTAGGTTTATTATTTTTAGGATTTTTTTATTTTTTAGTTTTATTTTGGTATTTATATTTTTAGTTTAGTTTTTATATTTCATTTTAATTTATTTTTAGGTTTAGGTTTAGGTTTAAGTTTATGTTTAGGTTTTAGTTTAGGTTTTTATTTTAGTTTATATTTTATTTAGGTTTATGTTTTCTTATTTAATTTATTTTTAGATTTTATTTAGTTTAGGTTTAAACTTTTTTAAGTTTTTTGTTTAGGGTTTACTATTTAAGGTTTGGGGTTTAGGTTAGGTTTGGTTTAGGGTTAAGGGTTTAGGATTGTAGGTTTTAGAGTTTAGGGTTTATGGTTTTAAGGTTTTAGGTTTAGTGCTTAGGGTTGTAAGTTTAGGGTTTAGGGTTTAGGGTTTAGGGTTCAGGGTTAGGGTTATTTATTTTATTTTTTTATTTTTTATTTTTTTAAATTAAGTAAACTAGTAGGTTTAAGTTTATTTAGTTTATTTTTTAGTAATTTTAGTTTTTTTATTTTTTTATTTTTAGTTAGGTTTATTTTTATTTTTATTTAGTTTAGTTTATTTATGGATTGTAATTTTAGTTGTAGAAGTTATAAAGATAGTGTTATGACATTATGTGAACAAGTCATTAAAAAGAGTTAGTGATTTAGATATTTAGGCTCTATTGTTCAATGTGATGGTAAAATAGATGGGGATGTTATTAGTAGAATTCAAGTTGGATGGTTGAAGTGGTGGAATGCATCTAGCCTGTAGTGTGATAGAAAAGTACCAGTTAAACCTAAAGAAAAATTTTATAAGATGGTGGTAAAACTTGTAATGATTTATGGTGTAGAATGTTGGACAATAAAGAGAATGAGACGTTAAGTGTTGCGAGATGAGGATAGTTGGATTAGTACTTTACTCTTAGAGATAAAATGTGAAATGTGTATGTTAGAAAAGTTGGAGTAGCTTTAGTGGCGATAAAATTAGAGAGTCACCTTAGATGGTTTGGCCACTAAAGCGTCACCCATCATGAAAGTTAGAAGAGTATATGCATTAGAGTTGCCTTATGTTAAGAAAGGTAGAGGTAAACCAAAAAAGACATGGTTAAGATGTATAAAAGAAGACCCTAATGAATTGGAAATCTGACACATAATAAGACACAATGGAGATAAATGATTCATGTAGCCGACCCCACTTAGTGGGATAATGGCTTGTTGTAGTTCTTCTTCTTGTTGTTGTTGTTGTTATTATTATTGTTGTTTATTTTGGGTTTATTTATTTTAGTTTAGGTTTTTTATTTTAGTTTATTTTTAAGGTTTAGGTTTAAGTTTAGGTTTAGGTTTTCATTTTATTTTTTTTTAGGTTTAGGTTTTTCATTTTAGGTTTACTTTTAGGTTTTATTTTTAGTTTAGGTTATATATATGTTTATATTTAGTTTATTTTATTTTATTTAGGGTTTAGGTTTAGTATATTTTAGGTTTAGGTTTAAGTTTTATTTATTTTAGTTTAGGTTAGGTTTATTTTATTTTTATTTTAGGTTTAGGATTTTTTTTATTAGGGTTTAGGTTTTATTGTTATTAATTTTAGGCTTTATTTTTTTGGGTTTATTCTTTAGGCTTAAGTTTTTATTTAGTTTCTTTTTTCTTTTATTTTAAGTTTATTTTATTTTTATTTTGTTTTTAGTTTTTATTTTATTTTGGTTTTAATTTATTTTTTTCTAGTTTAGTTTTTATTTCTTAGTTTATTTTCTTTTAGGTTTAAGTTTAGGTTTAGGTTTTAGTATAGATTTTTATTTTATTTTATTTTAGTTTAGGCTTTTTATTTATTTTATTTTTAAGTTTTAGTTAGTTTAGGTTTAGGTTTAGCATTTTAAGGTTTAGGGTTTGGGGTTTAGGATATATGGTTTAGGGTTTATGGTTTAGGTTTTATGTTTAAGGGTTTAGGGATTAGGGTTTAGGGTTTAGGGTTTAGTGTTTAGGGTTGAGGGTTTAGGTTTCAAGTATAGGGTTCAGGTTTTAGTTTATTATTTAGGGGTTTTGGTTTTTTTTAAAAGAGAACAAATTAATATTCAACATTTATTCTTTTCATGAACCAACTAACACAAGTTTTCTAAACCATGGCATTGATAAAAATGAGCACATGGAGCAAATCAAAACCATAGATAACTATAACCATCTCTATAAAACAGTTCCATAAGCAAATTAGATGAGGTCATTTTTTCATTTCTCAGTTCCCAGCGAACCACTAGCCTCTCAAGTAGGATCCACCATCATATCCGATCTCTCCACCACCACATTTGTAACCTCCATCGCTCCTTTCCTCTCCTGCTTCTCCAACCACTCCATATCCCACCCACTAGATCCCCACCCTTTGTGATACAGCCTCCACCTTCACCTCCATCACTAGATTTAGACTGAGCCTAGTTGATTGTGATGTTCCTACTATCAAGGTTCTTCCCATTCTTAGGGTTTAGATAAAGGTTTAGGGTTATTAGAATTTAGGTTTTCATTTTATTTTTTAATTTATTTAGTTACTTTAGGTTTATGTTTAGGGTTTGAGGTTTAGGGTTTAGGGTTTCTTAGGTTTAAGGTTTAGTTTTTTAGGTGTTTGGGTTTGAGTTTGGGTTTAGGTTTTATGGTTTAGGGTTTAGGAGTGGGTTTAGGTTTAGGGTTTAGTGTTTGGGGTTTAGGTTTAAGGTTGTTTAGGTTTAGGTTTATGTTTTGATTTAGGGTCTTAGGGTTTATGCTTTTAGGGTTTAGGGTTAGGGTTTAGATTTTGATTTAGGGTTTAAGGTCAAGGTTTAGGGTTTTATGATTTAGCATTTAGGGTTTTGATTTTTTTTAAAATTACATAATTAGATTTAGGTTTATTTAGTTTATTTTTTTATTATTTTAGTTTATTTTATTATATTTTTTTAGGTTTATTTTTATTTTATTTAATTTAGTTTTATTTATTTTAGGTTTATTTATTTAAGTTTAGGTTTTTATTTTATTTTATTTTTAGGTTTAGGTTTAGGTTTAGGTTTATTTTTGGTTTAGTTTTATTTTATATTTTTTTTAGGTGTAGGTTTTATTTTTTTTTTTAGGTTTAGGTTTAGGTTTATTTTATTTTATATTTTAGGTTTTATTTTATGATTATTTTTAGGTTTTATTTTCAATTTAGGTTTATGTTTATTTTTAGTTTAGTTTATTTTATTTAGTTTAGGTTTAGGTTTAGTTCATTTTAAGTTTAGGCTTAGGTTTTATTTATTTAGGTATATTGGTTTATTTTATTTTTTTATTTTAGGTTTAGGTTTTTTTTATTTTAGGGTTTAGGTTTTATTTTTTATTAATTTATAAGTTTATTTTTTATGTTTAGGTTTTATTTAGTTTTTTTTATTTTATTTTATATTTTATTTTATTTTATTTTATTTTTATTTTATTTTTATGTTTATTTTATTTTTTTAGTTTAGTTTAGGTTTTATTTAATTTATTTTAGTTTTGTTTTATTTTTATTTTATTTTACTTTTGGGTTTAACTTAGGTTTAGGTTTAGGTTATTGTTTAGGTTTTATTTTATTTTACTTATTTTTTATTTTATTTAGGTTTATGTTTCTTTATTTATTTTATTTTATTTAATTTATGTTTAGGAATTTAGGTTTTAGGTTTAGGGTTTAGGGTTTAGGGTTTAGGGTTTTGGTTTTTTCATAGAGAACAAATTCATTCAACATTTCTTCTTTTGATTTCATCAAGTAACACACTAAGTTTTCTAAGACACAAATACATAAAAAATGAGCATATAGAAAAATAATTAGAACCATGTCTATAAAGAAATAGTTCCATAAGTAGTAGATGGTCGGCCATTTTCAATTTCTCTTTCCCAAGAAAACCTCTCAGTAGCGGATCCATCATCATATCCGATCTCTCCTCCCCACCACCATGGCTATTACCTCAGTCACTCCTCCCTTCCACCTCATACCCACCTCCACAGATCCAGGCACCTCAAATCCCCCCCATATGCAACCTCGCCTTTGCATTCTAGATTTAGTGAGCTGGTTGTGGTGTTTTCCATCAAGGTTCTTCCTATTCTTATGGTTTAGGTTTAGGTTTAGGTTTATTAGGTTTTAGGGTTTATATTTATTTTTAAATTTTTTAATTACTTTAAGTTTGTGTTTAGGGTTTTGGTTTAATGTTTAGGGTTTAGGGTTTAGTGTTTAGGGTTTATGTTTATTTATTTTAGGTTTAGGGATTAGTTTTAGGTTTAGGGTTTAGGTTTGGGTTTAGGTTTGTAAGTTTAGGGTTTAGGTTTAGGTTTAGGAGTTTAGGGTTTAGGGTTTGGTTTAGGTTTTGTTTAGGTTTTAAGTTTAGGGTTTAGGTTAGGTTTAGGAGTTTAGGTTTAGGATTTAAGTGGCATTTAAAGTTATGGTTTATAGTTTATACTTTAGGGTTTAAGTTTAGTGTTTTATTTAGGGTTTAGTTTAGGGGTTTTAGGGTTTAGGGTTTAGGTTTAGGGTTTAGGGTTTAGTTTTAGTTTGGGGTTTGAGTTTAGGGTTAATGCTTTTAGGGTTTAGGGTTTATTGTTTAGGGTATAGGTTATAGGCTTTAGGGTATAGGGTTTAGGGTTTAAGGTTTAGTGTTTTTAGGGTTTAGCATTTAGGGTTTAGGGTTTAGGGTTTAGGTTTTAGGGTTCTTTTTCTTAAATTATGTAAAGTGATAGGTTTAGGTTTATTTAGTTTATTTATTATTTATTTTAATTTATTTTAATTTTTATTTTCATTTAGGATTATTTTTTAAGTTTTATTTAGTTTAGTTTATTTTTTTAGGTTTATTTATTTTTTTATGTTTTTTATGTTAGTTTATTTTTTTTGTTTAGGTTTATGTTTATGTTTATTTTTTAGTTTAGTTTTATTTCAATTTTATTTTTGAGGTTTAGGTTTTATTATTTATTTTTATGTTTAGGTTTATGTTTTATTTTATTTATTTAGGTTTAGGTTTTAGGTTTTTATTTTAGGTTTATTTTTAGCTTTTATTTTTTAGTTTAGGTTTAGATTTATTTTGGGTTTAGTTTATTTTAGTTTAGGTTTAGGTTTATTTTATTTTTTTGTTTATTTTAGGTTTAGTTTTTTAGTTTAGTTTAGGTTTAATTTTTCTATTAATTTTAGGTTTATTTTTTAGGTTTAGGTTTTTTATTTAGTTTTTATTTTATTTTAGGTTTATTTTATTTTTTTTTACGTTTAGTTTTATTTTATTATTGTTTTTCAATTTTAAGTTTATTTTTTGTAGTTTAGTTTAGTTTTATTTATTTTCTTTAGTTGGTTTAGGTTTTTATTTATTTTATTTTGTTTAATTTTTTATTTTTATTTTATTTTTTTAGGTTTATGTTTAGGTTTAGTTTTAGTTTATTTTATTTAATTTTATTATTTTATTTTATTTAGGTTTAGGTTTTATTTTCTGTAGGTTTAGGTTTTTAGGTTTTTAGGATTTTGGTTTAGGGATTAGAGTTTGGGGTTTAGGGCTTAGGGTTTAGGGTTAAGTTTTCAGGGTTTATGGTTTAGGGTTTAGGGTTTATGGTTAGTTTTAGGGTTTAGGGTTTAGATTTTAGGTTAGTTTTAGGTTTTTTTAAATTTTATTTATTTAGATTTAGGGTTTATTAGGTTTAGGGTTTAGGTTAGTTTAGGGTTTAGTTATTTATTTTAGAATTAAATAAACTGGTAGGTTTAGATTTATTTAGTTTATTTTTTATTTATTTTATTTTATTTTATTTATTATCTTTATTTATTTATCTTTTAATTTTGTTTTGTTTAATTTTTTATTTTAGTTTAGGTTTTATTCTAGTTTGTGGTTAAGTTTATGTTTATTTTTAGTTTAGTTTTATTTTATTTTATTTAGGGTTTATGGTTTTAGGGTTTAGGTTTAGGCTTAGGGTTTAGGATTTAAGGTTCAAGATTTAGGGTTTTAGCTTTATGGTTTAAGGTTTAGGGTTTAGGGTTTAGGATTTAGGGTTTAAGGTTTAGGGTTTTTTAGGGTTTAGGGTTTAGGGTTTAAAGTTTAGGGTTTAGGGTTATAGGTTTAGGATTTATAGTTTAGAGTTAATTTTAGGGTTAGGGTTTAGGGTTTAGAAGGATTTGTTTAGGGTTAATGTTTTCTTTTTTTTTTAGTAGGTTTAGATTGATTTAGTTTATTTTTTATTTTATTTAGGTTTATTATTATTATTTTGTTTAGTTTATTAATTTTAGGTTTATTTATTTTGTTTAGCTTTTTATATTAGTTTATTTTTTAGGTTTAGGTTTAGGTTTATTTTCATGATTTATTTATTTATTTTTTTGGTTTAGGTTTTATTTTTTTATTTTAGGTTTAGGTTTAGGTTTTATTTTATATTTTAGGTTTAGGTTTTAAGTTTTATTTAAGTTTAATTTTTTAGTTTAGGTTTAGGTTTATTAGTTTATTTTATTATTTAGTTTAAGGTTTAGGTTTAGGTTTTATTTATTTAGTATAGGTTTATGTTTTTTTTTTTTTTATTTAGGTTTAGGTTTTTTTAGGGTTTACATTTTTTTAATTATTTATTTTTTAGGTTTATTTTTTATTTATAATTTATTTTATTTAGGGTTTATTTATTTAGGGATAGGGTTAATGGTTTAGGTTTAGGGTTTAGGGTTTAGGTTGGTTTTGGGTTTAGGGTTTAGTTTAGTTTAGGGTTTAGTTAGTTTAGGGTTTAGAGTTTTAGGGTTAAGTTTTCTTTTCTTTATTTATTTTTAATTTTTTTTATTTAGTGTTTAGGGTTTAGGGTTTAGGGTTTATGGTTTTTTATGGTTTAAGGTTTAGTTTAGGATAAGGTTTAGGGTTTAGGGTTTGTTTTAATTAAGTATTAGGTTTATATTTATTTTATTTATAATTTATTTTATTTTTTAATTTTATTTATTTTATTTTTATTAGTTTAGTTTATTTATTTTAGTTTAGTTTTATTTTAGTTTACATTTTAGGTTAAGTTTTAGGTTTATTTTATTTTTTTAGTTTAATTTTTTTTTTTTATTTAAGGTTTAGGTTTATTTTTTTATTTTAGGTTTAGGATTAGGTTTTATTTTATTTTTTTTGGTTTATGTTTTAGGTTTTTATTTTAGGTTTATTTGTAGGTTTTATTTTTTAGTTAGGTTTAGTTTTATTTTTAGGTTATTTTATTTTATTTAGCTTAGGTTTAGGTTTAGGTTTAGTTTATTTTTAGTTTTAGGTTTAGGTTTTATTTATCTTAGTTTAGTTTATTTTATTTCTAGGTTTTATTTTTAGGTTTATTTATTAGGTTTATGTTATTATTAAAATATAATTTTATTTTATTTTAGTTTTATTTTTATTTTAGTTTATTATTATTATTTTATTTAGGATTTTTTTATTTTTCTAGTTTAGTTTATGATTTTATTTATTTAATTTTAGTTTAGTTTTATTTTTTATTTAATTCTTTTAGGTTTAGGTTTAGGTTTAGGTTTTAGTTTCATTTTATTAATTTTTTTGGGTTTAGGTTTTATTTATTTTATTTTTAGGTTTTAGTTTTATTATTTAGGATTTAGGTTTAGGGTTAGTTTAGTTTAGGTTTTGGTTTAGGGTTTAGGGTTTAGGGTTTTAGGTTTTAGGGTTTATGGTTTAGGGTTTAGGGTTTATAGTTTAGGGTTTAGGGTTTAGGGTTTTAGGGTTTAGGGTTTATGGTTTAGGGTTTAGTTTTGGTTTAGATTTAGTTTAGTTTAGGGTTAGGGTTTTGGTTTATGGTTTAGGGTTTAGAACAAATTTAGATTCAACATTTCTTCTTTTTGATTTCATCAACCAAGTAACACAAGTTTTCTATGACATGGAGCGACATAGATAAAATGAGCACATAGAAATCAAAAACCCTAGATAACTTTGTCTCTACTATAAAGACAGTTCCATAAGGATTGGCCGTTCTTGATTTCTCAATTCTCGTGCCACCCACCTCTCAGTGTCGGGATCCACCATCATCTCCCGATCTCTCCCTCACCACCATGGTGTAACCTCATCACTCTCTCCCTTCCATAACCACCTGCTCATGACCACCTCCATATTCACATTCCCCACCACCACTACGATAAGCCTCCACCTTTGCCTCCCTTGACTCTAGAGTGGTTGGCGGTGATGATGTTCTGGGTCAAGGTTCTACCCATTCTTAGGGTTTAGGTTTAGGTTGGTCTATTAGTTATTTTTTTATAGGTTCTATTTTAGGTTTATTTTTTATGTTTAGGTATTTATTTAATATTTATTTAATTTTCTTTTTAGTTTATTTTAGGTTTATTTTAAATTTTTCTTTTATTTTATTTAGGATTTTTATTCTTAGGTTTATTTTATTTTTTAATTTAATTTAGGTTTTTATATATTTTATTTTAGTTTATATTTATCTATTTTATTTTACTTTTAGGTTTAGGTTTAGGTTTTAGTTTAGGCTTTTAATTTTTTATTTCTTTATTTTATTTAGGTTTAGGTTTTTATTTATTTTATTTTTAGTTTAAGTTTTTAGGTTTTTGAGTTTGGGTTTAGAGTTTAGGATTTAGGGTTTAGGGTTTCAGGTTTAGGGATATGTTTTAGGGTTTAGGGTTTAGGGTATAATATTTAGGCGTAAGGGTTTAGGGTTTTTAGGGTTTAGAGTTTAGGGTTCCCTTAGGGTTTAGAGTTAGTTTAGGGTTTAGGGTTTAAGATTTAGGGTTTTTAGAGTTTAGGGTTTCTTGTTAGTTTAGGGTTTTCTATTAGTTTAGGGTTTAGGGTTCTAGGGTTTAGGGTTTAGGGTTTAGGGTTTAAAGTTTAGGTTTAGGATTTAGTGTTTAGGTTTAGGATTAGTTTAGGTTTAGGGTTTAGGGTTTTGGTTTATGGTTTAGGGTTTAGGGTTTGTTGTTTAGTGTTTAATTTTAGGGTAGTTTATGGTTTAGGTATAGGGTTAGGGTTTTATCTCTTTATTATTTTTATTTTTTTAAAATTAAACTAGTAGGTTTAAGTTTATTTAGTTTATTTTTTTTATTTATTTTATTTTATTTTGATTTAGGTTTATTTTATTTAGTTTAGTTTATTTATTTTAGTTTAGGTTTTTTTTATTTTGTTTATTTTTTTTTTAGGTTTAGGTTTAGGTTTATGTTTATTTTTTCATTTAGTTTTTTGTTATTTTATTTTTAAGGTTTAAGTTAAATTTTTTATTTTTAGGTTTATGTCTAGATTTATATTTTATTTTTTTAGGTTTAAGTTTTAGGTTTTTATTTTTTGTTTATTTAGGTTTTATTTTTTAGTTTAGGTTTATGTTTATTTTTAGTTTGTTTTATTTTATTTAGTTAAGGGTTTAGGTTTTATTTATTTTAGGTTTAGGTTTAGGTTTTATTTTTTTAGTTTAGTTTATTTTAGTTTAGTTAGGTTTATTTTATTTTATTTTAGGTTTAGTTTTTTTTAGGTTTATTATTTAGGTTTAGGTTTTTGTTTAGTTTTAATTTTTTTTTGGTTTATTTTACTTAGGGTTTAGGGATAGGGTTTAAGATTAGGGTTTAAAGTTTAGGGTTTTGTTTAAGGGTTTAGGGTTTAGAGTTTAGGGTTTAAGGTTTTAGGGTTGAGGGTTTAGGGTATAGGGTTTTTAGGGTTTAAGGTTTAAGGTATATGGTTTTTTTAATATAGTTGAGGTTTAGGTTTTAGGTCAGGTTTGAGGTTTAGTTTAGTGTTTAGGGTTTTGATTTTAGGGTTTTTGGGTTAGGGTTAGTTTAAGGTTTAGGGTTTTTTAGGGTTCAGGGTTGTAGGTTTAGGTTTAGGGTTTGTTTTTAGGTTTAGGGTTTTATAGGGTTCAAGGTTGTAGGTTTAGGTTTAGGGTTTATTTTAGGGGTTTAGGGTATAGGATTTTTCTATTAAATTAAGTAAACTAGTAGGTTTAGTTTTATTAGGTTTATTTTTTATTTATTTTAGTTTATTTTAATTTTATTTTTATTTCAATTTTTTTATTTTTATTTAGTTTAGTTTATTTATTTTATGTTTAATTATTTTAGTTTAGGTTTTTTATTTTAGTTTATTTTTTGGGTTAAGATTTAGGTTTATTTTTATTTTTCTTAGTTTAGTTTTAGTTTTATTTTATTTTTTAGGTTTACGTTTTAATTCTATTTTTTAGGTATTATTTTTTGTTTAGGTTAAGTTTATTTTTAGTTTATTTTATTTTATTTAGTTTAGGTTTTAGGTTTTATTTATTTTAGGTTTAGGTTTAGGTTTTATTTATTTTAGTTTAGGTTTAGGTTTATTTTATTTATTTTATTTTAGGTTTAGGTTTTTTTTTAGTTTAAGGTTTTTTTTTTTATTTATTTTAGGTTTTCTTTTAGGTTTATTATTTATTTAGTCTTTAATTTATTTTTTTTGGTTTATTTTATTTAGGGTTTAAGGCTATGGTTTAGGGTTAGGGTTTATATTAGGGTTTAGGTTTAGGTTTAGGGTTTAGAGTTTAGGGTTGAGGTTTTAGGGTTTAGGGTTTAGGGTTTTGATTTAGGGTTTAGGGTTGAGGTTTAGGTTTTAGGTCTAGGGTTAGGTTTTACTTTAGGGTTTGATTTAGGGTTTTAAGATTTTTTAGGTTTAGGTTTTTTTTTTAGAAAATTAGGGAAATTTTATTGCCACAAAGAAAGGGTACAAAGTCCTTAGAGGGGGAAAATCTCTAAGCTAATGCTCAGAGAGCTACAAAAAGTCCTAAGGAGATAAGCCCCCTAGCTAATACAAAAGATAATGAAAGTAAGCTAATAAAAAAAGAAATAGAGATCCACCAAAAATAAGCAGCAAACTTCCTCTACTCCTTTTGAAACCAGCATAGTCCAGCAGCAAAAGTCTCCCAACCTGTACTAGAGATCTGCAACAAGCTTGTAAAAAGATTAGTACAAATAATTAAATAGTTAATTAAGCATAAAAGATAAGTGTAGAAAGAAGAGAAAAGATGAAGAAACGGCTTAGACACAGTTATAATCATCTTAAGGAGCAGCACCATATGTAAGCATCCAAACTTCAAGTGAAGGGTTACAATTACATATAGTACTACTAGCCAAAAGAAGGAGTGGAAAACATCAAGGCCATCATTGATAGCATACCTCTTGTAGCACCTTATCCAATGAAGATCATCGCACAAACTTGCATAAAACTTCAAGCGACAAATATAACCACAAAACACCAACATTAGGATATATTAAACTCAAGTAGATAAGGAGGTAACCTATCGAATGCATTAGACGGAGGAGCACCACCAAAGCCACCACCAAGAATTGCTAACATAGTTGCTAGGAGAAAACCTCACAATATGGGAAAAGGACTAAACGAGACCAAACAAAAAAAAGGACCATAGTTGATAAGGTCATTCATTAAATGAACATGCAAAGAACCAAATACTATCCATAGGAGAAGTAAGACTAACATCAAGAATGTTAGGAACCAAGGCAACCATCAAAAAGGAAAGGGAAGAGGTTCAACAATGAGAAAATCCAGTAGGTAGAAACTAGAAGAGAAGAATGGGAAAGAAAGTAGCGGTTCAAACATAGACTCGATCAAGAAAATTATAACAAAGTAAATACTCTTTTGACCAAACTGACCAGAGCACCCAATCTAAGAAGCCAACAAGGTAGTCCACCACACGCAAGCCACCAAGGAGGATTCAAATCAATAGACTTAGAACCATCGGGATGAAAGATAGAAAGAGTCATCAGTACAAACATTGAAAAATCCCAAGGGAAAGCCAGACAACCACCAATGCAAATCCAAGGACAAGAGAATCTAGTTTAAACATTTAGATACATCAACCAAAAATAGAAAAAGTAAGAGCCCTTTAGGATCAAAAATAACCCAAAAATTAGAGACAATCACAAATAAGAACCCCAACAAGAGTCATCATTAGCTAAGTCTAAAAAACATCCAACCAGTAGTTTGCAACCTTCCAATTCATAACATAAATTAAAAAGAGAATCTCAATATTACAGAAGGCACACCGAATATTTTGAAGATATAACAATCCAGAAGCATCCAACTTTACACTCATCCAGAACAACAATAAAGAAAGGATAGATAGCCGTAGGAAAATAGTTCTCCAAGCTACAACCAAAAAACAAAGAGCCCACATGGTCACACAACTCCTCTTAGCAGCAGGAGCAAAACCAAGAGAGAAAGGACAACCAAAAGCAATTGGAAAACTCATCCTGATTAGCAAACAACAAGGTGACAGATCAGCCAGCCACAACAGGAAGGTCATAAAAATAGCATAAGAAACACCCAGAAATAGAAAAAGCCCATAGCCAGGAAACACCAGTAAACAACCAACCATAAAATCCAGAGTAAATAAAAAAGGCTGTAGAGAGATCCAACCAATAGAACAACACCAACTAGAAGACAAGCAAAACCCAACGACCTCCACTCTAAACACCTCTATTGGTTGGGAGAGAAAACAAACCAAAAAAAAAATATAACACAAAATCAATAAATGGAAGAGACAACCACCCATCAAAGAATGGGAAGAAACCAAACTAGAAAATAAAAGTAGGTTTATGAGAAGAAAAAAAAAAAATCAAGACCAAACAAGAGAAAACTAGAAATATTCAAAATAATAACAAGGGAAAGCCAAAGCCCCACAGGAGGAAAAAAGGCTAAAAGCTTCTAACATAAGGCAAACCAGTTTATCAAGATTCACAAGACCCCTTAAAGGAAAGGGATGTCATCATTAGAAAACATTTGCAAAGAAGAAACTTGGCCAAATTGGCAAGAAAGTCAGCACAAGAGTTGGCTTCCCAATAAATATGAGAAATTTGAAAATCTAGGTTAGGAAGAAGCCTCCTAGTATGATTAAGTAAATAATACACTTTAGTATTACCATGAGCATAAGATAAAGGTAAATCTAAAAGAAGGAGAGCATCAACTTCAAACAAGATCTTATGAAAACCTTGTTGTAAACAAATGGAAATGCCATCTGAAAGCCTTTGAGCTCAAGAAATAACACATAACAAGGCTCTAAAGGGGCAGTGAAAGTAGAGATAACCTTGCCACTATGATCTCTCAAAATCCCACCATAGCCATAATAACCATTAGAAATCGAGCCATCAATGTTAACCTTAATGTAGTGAGAATTAGGTTTAATGTATATAATTTTTTTGGGTAGGAGATTACAGGGGAAGGATAATCCCAAAATTCAAGGACTTGCACCAAACTAGAGTGAGTTTAGCTTTGAAAACAAAATTTTATATTCATAAATATTACAATACCAAAATCTATCAAGAATATTATAGTAAATAATTTTAACATGGGCCTTAAGTATGGGAGAAACATGCTTCAAGAAGTTGCATAATAGAAAATGAACCATTAAAATGGAAAGTATTTAAAAAATTCCATTTTAGCAATAGGGCCATTCACAAAACATGATCCACACTTTCAATGTGATAGAAACATTGACATTTAGAGGGAGATGGAAACCTTTTTTTGAAGAGTATCATCCATAGGGATATAATGCTTCAGAATGTGCCAAGTTAAAACTGAGAATGAAGTAGAGACACTAATAGTCTAGATTTTAGTAAAATCAATGACTCTTAACATTTAAATATGATGAAATGACAAACAACCTTAAAACAAAATCTCAGAAGAATTATTGAAGAGAATTTGGTGGGGTTCATTAGGGAAAGGATAAATTTTAAGGATTTTTCAAGATCACATTAGGAAAAGGATATTCAATTGAGCCACATCCCACTTATTATGAGTAATTAACTAATTAATCTTAAGCATCATAGTGGAATGAGTATTGAGTAGAATCAATAGAGCCTACTGACCAATTGTCTTGCCAAAAGAAGAGGAACTAGAATTGACACCCCAAGAAATTAAGTTCTCACATTCCATTTGATACTACAAAGTCTTCTCCACAGGAGAATCTCCAAATTTGAAAGCACAAATGAGGGGATGTTTACCCTGACAATATTTAGCATTCATAAACTTTGACCAATAATTATGTTTATTTCTAATATTCCACTGCATTTTATAGGAAAAATAGTTAATAGAATCCTCTAAAGTTTTGCAACCCAAACCACCTTCATTAATAGGACCACATAGTTGTGCCAACTAGCCAATGTAATCTTTTGATAGAAAAGTTAGATCCTAAAAAAATTTATTAAAGAGTCTATTGATCTTTTAATAATAGAATGTGTAGGAACAATAGTAAACAATAGATCTGAGAGTGAAGGGTACTTTTGATCGGGATAAGTCTAGCTCAAAGAAAAGTAAATGGAACTCCCAAGAGGTTTTCTTATTTATTTTTGAATAACTTCAAATAAATAGAAGATCTTTTGTTCCCTATATAAGGGTCCCAGATACTTGATAGGAGAATTTGATGCGAAAACTTGTAATATTTTTATAGCATTGATCTTAGATAAGGAAATAGAAGAGCTAGTAATAAAATAACTTTTATCAAGATTAATATTCAAGCCACTCTCCTTACCAAAAATAGTTAAGAACTTACACAATTTTTTAATATAAAAGTAGAGGCATTGCAAAATATAATGAAATCTTCAACAAAACTAAGGTGAGAAATGGGAAACCCACCAATAGTTCTATAGTAAATGTTAGGCATTCTACTAAACATCTACTAAATACATCTAGAAAGATATTCCACAACAATAATGAAAGGGTAGGGTCCCCTTGCCTTAGCCCATGAGAAGAAGAGAAGAAACCATGCACTTCACCATTGAGCAAAAGAAAACCATCATTAAGAAAGATAGAAAATTATAATAAAGTAAATATTTATATAGGAAAACCAACCAATAAGCTTTAATCAAGCAAACAAGGTCCATCATTGGAACAAGGTATCCACAAGACATTATACAAGTAAATACTCTTTTCATCATAAGCAACATTTTATTGAATCTTTTAAAGAAAAAGTAGAATCAAAGCTCCTTTTTTATAGAAAAACTCCATCATTAATTTTCATTTTGGTGATTTATAGTCCTTTTTTTTTTTAAAATGAAAATATTTAGTATTATGATCTCAGATCCATTTCATATAAACTTTTTTTGCTGGAAATAGGTCTCTCCATGTCTTGAAAACATGTTTTATCTTTAGCTTAAGCCAACAAATAAATAATTTTAGAAGTATCATTAACAACAACTCTTTCAAAACTATACTTCATTCTCTTTTAATATTGAAAAATTTTATTGATTCACAGTATGGCATTTTTAAGCCTTTTAATTTTAACCACAATCTCTCCTCATAAAAAATGATCACCGAATGAAGAGGTTCATTTTATCAACAACATCAAAATTTATCATCCATGAGCCATAGATTTTTTTGAAAATGAAAAAGGGATAGGGGAGGAGGATTTACTAGCAATAAAATTCATCCCATGATAAAAGGGAGAGAATGGTCGAAAGGGTTTCTTAAGTGCTCCAAAGTACTAGGGAGAATATTCCATACATGATTAAAAGAACCAATCTAGCTTTTAAAGTCTATAATTATTTCAAGTAATTGAGACCCACTAAAGCCAATGAATAAGATGACAATTAGGATCATGTTATTAAAATCTTATAGAAAATAAGTTAGAGCATTACCACCAATGTTTAGAGGGAAGAGATAGTATTAAAGTCCCCATACAAACCAAGGAGCATCAATAGAAGAAGAAAAACTAAGATCCTTCCAAGAAGCCCATTTCACCGAAGCATAAACAAATGAGCCAAAATAACACCAATTATCATAAGTAATCTTAACATTCACAACTTGGATAAATCATCAAAACCTACAGAACATAAGGACTATTCCAAAAATCCAAATTTATTGCTCGAGTTAGCAAAAAAATTAGAAAAACTAATCATTATCGCAACAAAAGAAAAGTTATAAGGAAGAATAAAAGGTTCCAAAATAGCCAAAAGGAAATTTTATGAGAATGAACTAAATTTCTAATTCTATATTTCTAACATAGAGGGTACCTCTCACATTCCAAATTAAGAAAGAAACCATTTATTTTTTGGAAGAGATAGATCTAGTAACTCACGGCAAAGTTAGGAAAATTTAGTTTTAGGGTTTTATTTTTCTTTCTAAAACCATTTGTAATTTATTAGTCATATCCACAACATCACCTTGAGAGATTATTCAGGGTATGTTTGGAATAAGGCTGGACATTTAAACCATCATTGCATGCCACTTCACCTTCTTCCAAATAATTAATATGTTGAAGTATCGGATTAGAAATCAGTTCAAAATTAGATGAAGAAGCAAGAGAAGGATTAGAACCATTTACATCACAGGTGCCCAATTAGGATTAGAAACTTTATCCTTAGTTTGCTCACCATTCAAGCCCTCATCAAGGATCACATTTTCTTCAATTAAAGGTGGCAAAGAAGTAGGAATGGAATCATTTGAGATAAAATCATCATCCATAAGTTTCAAAAACATATTATTGTCCATATTATTACCAATATCAATGGGATTCAAATGTATAGGCCCATTACAAAATAATGCATCCTTATTACCATGACTGACATCCAAAAGCTGATCAGGCTTAAGAACCGCAACATTGTCCAAAGAGCAGTGGGAGGATCAAGGCAATGACCCTCAGCTTTAGGTAAAGAGTTATCCATTGGAACAACTTTACGGTTTAACCAAGGTGCCTTAAGAGTGGGATCAAGTTATTATGAATGGGTTTGGGTTTCTTAAGGTGAGGTGAACCACAAAAATTTGAAACTCCATGACCATGAATTTTGCAATGGGAACAAAAATAGGAAAATTCTCAAAATCCACTTTTGCAAATATCCATATTTTGATCTAGCCAAATTTCCTTTGGAAATTTTTTAGTTATATCCAACTTGACTAGAATTCACCAGATGGTAGGGTATAGAAAGTGCCATATCAACTTGAGGTTGAGGAAACAACACACCCACTAAAAGAAACTCATGATTAATGAAATGGACATGCAAATTGGGAAGAGATCCAAACCGAACAATAAGATATTCCTCCTTAATATTAAAATGGGGCCTCCATTTTAACAATCATCGACAATTGAAAACAAAATGAGCATCGAGAGAAAACTTCGAGAATAATCTAAGTCATTTGAAAGCTGAATCAAGACATGAAGGAATCAATCAATTCGACAGAAAAGATACGAGAGAGTTTCAACCTATGGAAAAATGATCTAATATTCTCCAAAGTAGGATGACACAAAGAAAATTTACCCTAAACCTAAAAATTTGCTTTCGTCATCCTACCCAAAATAAACCTAAACACTTGATGTTTGGATGCTTACATATGGTGCTTGCTCCTTGATTGATTATAAGCACAGCCTTTTCTTTATCTTATTTTTCTACTCTTACTCTTTATGCTTGATTAAGTATTTCATTTTTGTACTCATCCCTTTAATCATGTTGGATCTATAGGTTGGTTGGGAGACTAATGCTTGTTGGATTGTCTAAGGAGGAGAGGAAGTTTGCTGTTAATTTCATGGGATTTTTTTTGTGGATCTCTATTTCTTTTTTTCTTAACATGCTTTCCTTAACTATTATATTAGTTAGGGGGTTATCTCCTTAGGACTGTTTGTAGCTCTTTGAGCATTAGAGATTTACCCCTCTAAGGACTTTGTACCTTTTCTTTGGCAATAAAATTAAAAAATAAAAACTAAACTGACCCAAAAACCTAAACCTAAAAAATAAACAAATCCTAAACTAACCCTAAATCTTAAACCCTAAACCCTAAATACTAAACCTAAACCTAAACCTAAACCTGAAACCCTACAAACACAAAAACTAAAACCTAAACCACTAACCTAACAAACTACACTAGGCCACAGGCCCTGAGCACTCCTCACCTACAGGCCTACTAGGCCCTGGGCCAAAACACACCCTGGGCCACCAGACCTCCTAAATCCAAAACTAACAAAACTAAACTAAACCTAAAAATAAGATAAATAAAAACCTAAATCTAAATATATATAAATAAAGATAAAACCTAAAACCTAAAATAAAATAAAATAAAATAAAATAAATAATATAAAAATAAATAAATAAAAACACAAACTAAAAATAAAATAAACTAAACTTAAAATAAATTAAATAAACCTTAATAAAATAAAACTAAAATAAATAAAAAATAAACCTAAACCCTAAACTAAAACTAAACCTAAAATAAAATAAACAAAATAAAATAATCTAAACTAAAAAAATAAAATAAACTAAAAATAAAATAAACCTAAACCTAAATAAACCAAACCTAAACCTAAACCTTCAAATAAAATAAAATAAACTAAAAATAAACTAAAACCTAAAATAAAAAAATAAACCTAAAATAAACTTAAACCTAAACATAAAGTAAAATAAAACCTAAACCTAAAATAAAAAAAATAAAACCTAAACCTAAAAAAATAAAATAAATAAAATAAAAATAAAAAATAACCTAAACCTAAAACCTAAAATAATAAAATAAAATATATATAAAATAAAATGTAAATTAAATAAAATAAAAAAATAAATCTAAATAAAATAAAATAAGTAAACTAAAAATAAAAAAAATAAACTAAATATGCTAAATAAACCTAAACCGGTTTGATTTAAAAAGAGACTTAGCCTAAACTAAATCCAAAATCTGAGCCTCCTAACCAAACCTGAGCTCCCTAAATAAAAAACAATAACCCTACACTAGGCCACCACCCTAAACCTAAAACTAACCCCCCCAAACTAAACCACAAACACTTAAACCTAACCTAAGAAAACCCTAAAGAAAATATAAAATAAATAAAATAAAATAAAACCTAACTAAGAATAAATAAATAAATAAAAAATAAATGAATAAATAAAAATACTAAATAAAATAAACTTAAAATAAAAATAAACTAACTATAAAAATAAATAAACCTAAAAATAAAATAAATAAACTAAAATAAACTAAACCTAAAAATAAACCTAAAAATAAACCTAAAAAAAATAAAACCTACCCTACTAAAAAAAACAAAAGATAAAATAAAATAAAACAAATAAAATAAACATAAACCCTAAACTAAAATAAACTAAATAAAATAAATAAACCTAAACTAAACTAAAATAAAAATAAAATAAACTAAAATAAAAATAAAACAAAAAAAATAATGCCTAAAATAAACTAAAATAAAACTTGAAAAAGAAACCTAAAAAAAGTAAAATAAAACCTAACTAAAATAAAAATAAAATATAAACCTAAAAGATAAAATTAAAATAACTCAACTAAAAATAAACCTAAACTTATAAATAAATAAAATAAACTAAAATAAATAAGCCAAAATAAAATAAACTAAATAAAAATAAAAAATAAACTTAAATAAATAAAAAAAATAAGTAAACTAAAATAAAATAAAAAATAAACTAAATATACTAAATAAACCTAAACTACATTTACTTAATTTAAAAAAGAACTTAAACCCAAAATCCTAAACCCTAAACCCTAAACTACAACTAAACCCTATAAACTTTACCACAAACCTAAACCTAAACTAAACTTAAAAGTAACTAAATAAATTAAAAAATAAACTTAAACCCTTAAACACAGTAAACTAAACCTTAAACTTAAACCTAAACCCCAAGAATGGGGAAGCAGGGCAAGAACATCTCCGTCTACTAGGCTCAATCTAGATCTAGTTGTGGAGGCAAAGGTAGATGCAGTGGTTATCACAGTGATGGTGGGGGATCTAGAGGTACTAGTGGATATGGAGGTGGAGGTTGGAGCAATGTTTATCATGGAGGCGGGAGGAGCAAAGGTGGGGATCTAGAGTAGCTGGTGGATATGCGTGCTTATTTCTGATCTATGTCATCATTTGTGTTTTAGAAAACTTGGTGTGCTTGGTTGAATAAAAAGAAGAAATGTTTAATCTAAATCTAAATTATCTATTAAAAAACTAAAACCACACCTAAATTAAAACTTCTAAACCTAAACCCAACCCCAAATTCTAAACTCTAAAACCCTACATTAAACCAACCCTAAACCCTAAACCCTAAACCCTAAACCAAAACAAAACACCCTAAACCCTAAACCTAACAATATAAACCCTAATAAAATAAATAATAAAATAAATATATATATAATAAGTTAAAATAAAATAAAATAAACCCTGGCACTACAAGCCCTAAAACCAACTAGGCCTACACATTAAACCCTGACCCTACCCTGACCCCAAACCAAAACCCTCACAAATCCCACACTGACCAAACCTACCCAGGCCTAAATGCTAGGCCACTGACCTAAACTCTACCACCCTAAACCTAAAACCCTAGGCCAGACCCTAAATAAGAAAGAAAACAAAACCTCATAAAGATAAATAAAAATAAAAATTCAGGTAAAAATAAACCCAAAATGATAGATAAAACTATTAAAATAAATAAATAATTAATAAAATAAAATAAATAAAATAAACTAATTAAAATATGGATAAAATAAACTAAAATGAAAAAATAATTAAATCTACTCTGGTTATTTTAAAAAAATGTAAACTAAACCTAGGCCACCCCTCTTGGTCTAAACCCTGACTCACCCTAGGCCACGGACCCTGACATACCCTAACTAAACTGAACTAAATAGGCTACACCCTAAACCTGACCAAAATCATAATCTAAACTAAAACCTGAACCACTAAATCTGACCTAAACCTAAACCTAAACACTAGGCACTAAACCATAAACCAAAAAACAAAAAAACCTAAAGGTTAAAAGTAAATAAAACCTAAAAAAATAATAAATCAAAACCTAAAATAAATAAAATAAATAAAATAAACCTAAATAAAATAAAACAAAATAAAAAAAATAAAATAAAATAAAATAAAATAAAATAAAAAGAAAATCCTAAACTAAACTAAAAAATAAAATAAACCTAAGAATAAAAAACCTAAATAAAATAAAAACTAAACATAAAAGAAAAGAAAATAAAATGTAAAATAAAATAAAATAAAAAACTAATTAAAACCTAAACCTAATTAAACCTAAAAAATAAAATGAAATAAATAAAAATAAAAAACCCTTACTAAAATAAAACTAAAAAATAAAATAAAATAAACAAAATAAAATAAACTTAAAATAAAACTAAAATAAACTAAATTTAAATAAATAAAACTAAAAAAACAAAATAAAATCCTAAACTAAATAAAATAAAATAAACTAAACCTAAACTAAACTAAATAAACAAAAAAAATAAACTTAAAATAACTTAAAACCTAAAATAAAACCCTAATAAAAAATCATATAAACCTAAACCTAAGATAAATAAACTAAAATAAATTAAACTATAAAAACCTAAAGTAAACTAAACCTAAAAAAACCTAAATTAAATAAAATATGATTAATTAAAATAAACTAAACCTAAACAAAAATAATAAAATAAATAAAATCTAAAACCTAATCAAAAAGAACTAAACCTAAAAAATAAAAATAAAACATAAACCTAAAAATAAAGTAAAAAATAAACTACTAAAAATAAACCTAAACTAAACCTAAATCTAAAAATTAATTAAAATAAATAAAATAAAATAAATGAACTAAACAAAATAAAAATAAAATAAACTTAAATAAAATAAACTAAAAAATAAAAATAAACTAAATAAACTTAAACCTGTTTACTTAATTTAAAATAAAATAAAAATAAAAACTCTAAACCTCTAAACCAAAGCCTAAAGCATAAACATACCACAAAACCCCAAACCCTAAACCCTAAACCAAAACCCTAAACCCTACCACAAAAATAAATAAAACCAACAAAATAAAAATAAATAAATCTAAACCTAAACCTAAACTTAAGATAAAATAAAATAAAATAAAAATTTAAACTAAAAATAAAATAAATAAAACCTAAACTAAACTATAAGATAAAATAAACCTATAAATAAAACCTAAATAAAATAAAACTAAATGTAAAATAAAATAAAAACATAATAAAATAAAATAAAAATAAAACCTAAATAAATAAAAAAATAAACTAAATAAAAAAAATAAAACTAAACCTAAAATAAAAAATAAAACAAAAAATAAAACCTAAACAAAACTAAAATAAACTAAATTAAAATAAATAAAACCTAAACACTAAACTAAATATAATAATAACTAAAAAAATAAACCTAAACCTAAACTAAATAAAACTAAAATAAACTTAAAACCTAAATTAAAAAAATAAAATATAAACCTAAACCTAAAATAAAATAAAATAAAACTAAACTAAAAATAAACATAAACCTAAGAAAACCTAAAAAATATAAAATAAACTAAATAAAATAGACTAAAATAAATAAACCAAACTAAATAAAATAAATAAATTATAAAAATAAAAATAAAATAAATAAATAAAAAATAAACTAAATAATCCTAAACCAACAGTTTTAATTTTTTTTTAAAACCATAAACCCTAACTTAAACCCTAAACCCTATTCTCTACCATAAAGCCTAAAATAAAACCTATACCCACCCTCTGACACCATGACCCCAAACCCTGCTAAACCCCTGATCTTCTCTAAACCCTGACCTGAGCCCTAACCTGACCCACAGACCTGAATCACTCACTCTGATTGGACCCATGGCTGGGCTGAGCCCTAAACCTAAACCTGGGCCACTAGGCTCAACCACTGAGCCACTATAGGCCCTAAGGCCCTACCACTAGGCTGACCCACCAAATACTCACTAATAAACTAAACTGGGCTAAACTAAATAAAACCTATAGATAAACTAAAATAAA
The DNA here is from genome assembly GCA_021442155.1 of Cymbidium sinense. Classification (NCBI taxonomy): domain Eukaryota; kingdom Viridiplantae; phylum Streptophyta; class Magnoliopsida; order Asparagales; family Orchidaceae; genus Cymbidium; species Cymbidium sinense. The sequence goes on from CM038214.1 coordinate 142,742,394, forward strand.
ACTTATACATAAACTAAACATAAAAGATAAATACTAAAATAACCTATTAAATAATAAAAATAAAGATAAAAAAAAAAATAAAATAAATAAAAAAATAAAACTAATAATACTAAATAAAATACCTAAATAAAATATAAACCTAAATAAAATAAACTAAAATAAAACTTAAACCTAAAATAAAAATAAAATAAAATAAACTAAAACCTAAAATAAAAATAAAACCTAAACCAAATAAATCTAAAAAATAAAATAAACTAAAACCTAAACTAAATAATAAATAAAATAAAAAATAAATAAAATAAAATAAACCTAAACTAAAAATAAAACATAAAATAAAATAATAAAAATAAAATAAAACCTAAACTAAAAAAAAAATAAAATAAAACCTAAAAAACTAAAATCAAAATAAAAATAAATAAAAAAAATTCACAAAAAAAAAATTAACTAAACCTAAACTTAAACCTAAAAAAATAAACTAAAATAAAAAACCTAAACTAAAATAAATAAATCTAAAATAAATAAAATAAATACTAAATAAAATAAAAAAATAAATAAATAAATAAAAAAAATAAAATAAAAAATAAAATAAAAATAAACTAAATAAATTAAACCCTTTTTTTAAATAAAAAAACCCTAAATTTGAAAACTAAACCCTAATATAACAAATTAAAACCCTAAATCTACCCAAAACCCTAAACCAAACCCAAAACCCTAATCCTAAAGCATAAATCCTAAAGCATAAACCCAAAACCATAAACTCAAATCCTAAACCCCACCACTAAACCAAACCCTAAATCTAAACCTAAAATAACTAAATAAAAATAAACATAAAATCTAATAAACCTAAACCTAAATCTAAACCCTAAGAATGGGAAGAACCTTACAAACAACCTAAATCTAGATGGAGGTGAAGTGGCTTCATGGTGGTGGGTGAACTAGATCTTGGTGGATATAAAGGTGATGGTATGAGGTGGTATAGAGGCGGAGGAGAATGGAGGTTACAACCTGGTGGTGGGAGAGAGAAATAGGGATATGATGGTGGATCTCATTATTCAAAAGGCGTGGTTAAGAATAAGAAAAGAAAATTATGTGGTGAGAGAAATCATGGATATGATGGTGGATCCATTATTCAAAAAGTGGTTTCTAATGAGAAACTAAAGAACAATAATCGATCCTTAAACTATGTCATATAGTAGAGATGGTTTTAGTTATCTATTACGTATTGCTATGGTGAATCATTTTTTTATCAATGTCATCGCATGTCTCTTAGAAAACTTAGTGTGTTACTTGGTTGATGAAATGAAAAGAAGAAATGTTGAATCTTAATTTATTCTCTATTAAAAAAAACAAAACTCTAAACCCCAAACTAAAACTTGAACGTTAGACCTAAAACCTAAACTCTAAACCTTAAATCCAAAAAACCCTAAACACTAAACTGTAAGCCCTAAAACCCTAAACTTTAAACCCTAAAACCTAACTAAACCCTAAACCCCAAAACCTAAACCCTAAACCCTAATCCCTAACATCTAAAATGCTAAAAACCTAAACCTAAACTAAATAAAACTTAAAAGAAAAATAAATAAAAAAACTTAAACTAAGGTAAAATAATAAAATAAATAAAATAAAACCTAAACTTAAACCTAAAAATAAAATAAAAAAATAAAAACTAAAATAAAATAAAATAAATAAAAACTTAAGCTAAATTAAAAAATAAAAAACCTAAATAAATTAAAAACTAAAAATTAAATAAAAATAAAATAAAATAAAAATAAAATAAAATAAAAACTAAATAAAAATCTAAACCTAAAAATAAAACATAAAAATAAATAAAAAATAAAACTTAAACCATAAACTAAAAAAAAAAGCTTAAACCTAAAATAAAAATAAAATAATCCTTAACCTAAACTAAGTTAAACTAAGCTATAACAAATTTAAACTAAACCTAAACCTAAAGCCTAAACCCTAAACCCTAAAAACCTAAAAACCTAAACTTAATGTAAATAAAACCTAAAAAGTAAAATAAATAAAAAACTAAACTAAACAAAAAAGTAAAATAAACCTTAGAATGAAAAACTTAAATAAAATAAAAACTAAATGTAAAATAAAATAAAATAAACCTAAAATAAAATAATATAAAAAGTAAATAATAGCCTAAACATAGAAAAAAACCTAAAAGTTAAACCTAGAAATAAATAAAAAATAAAACCCAAACCCTAAACTAAAAATAAAAACTAAACCTAATATAAAAATAAAATAAATAAAAGAAAATAAACCTAAACCTAAACTAAAGTAAAAAAAAAAACTAAAATAAATAAAACCTAAACTTAATCCTAAATAAACTAAACCTAAACTAAACTAAAAGTAAATAAAATAAAATAAACTAAAAATAAACCTAAACCTAAACTAAAAATAAAACCTAAAAATAAGCCAAAAATCAAAACCTAAAACCTAAACCTAAAAAAATAAAATGAAAACTTAAACCTAAACCTAAAAATAAAAAATAAAACCTAAACTTAAAAAATTAAATAAAAATTAAACTCAACTAAAAAAACCTACACCTAAACCTAAACCTAAGAAATAAACTAAAATAAAAAACTCAAACTAAAATAAATAAACCTATAATAAATCAAATAAATTAAACAAAAATAAAAAATAAACCTAAATAAAAATAAAAAATAAAATAAACTAAAACAAATAAAAAAATAAACTAAATAAACCAAAACCTGCCGGTTTACTTAATTTGAAAAAAAAACCCTAAACCCACAAACTGAAATCATAAACCCTAAACCCTAAAAGCATAACCACTAAAACTCTAAACCTTAAACACTAACCCTAAACCATAAACCCTAAACTATGAGTCACTATAGCACCCAAGAGGGAGGGTGATATTAAAAATTTTAAATGTTAAATCTTAAATTTTAAGTTTTAGTAAAAAAAATAAATTTATATTTTATAATGATAATATAAAATTCTTAATGCAATAAAAATAAAAGTACAGTAAAGTAAAGAGAGATAGTAGACACATAATTTTACATGGTTCAACCAAACCTCAAAACTGGTCTACGTCCACGCCTAGCCACCCTTGCCTAGGAATCCACAAAATATAAAATATCTTATAAATAGTACTTTCCCATAATGGGGTGATTACAACCCTTACACAATATGTACTCTCCTACAAAGAGTACAACCCCAATATAAATTTTACACCATGAAAAGAAAATACAAAATAATAAATTTTGATAAAATAAATCTCTCCAAATATACCAAGCTATCCAATTCAAAAAGTGATCTCACAACTTATAAATGATCACTTTATAACTTAAAATTTTGGCAAGATAAAATGCTCACTTAATATTGATAAGAAATAATAAAATAAATATCTTAAAGTGATCTTACTAAGATGTTTATGTTATTACAATATGTAGACTAATATAAAAATGACTTCAAAATAAATTCACAATATTCTTTTGCACAATAAAATAAATTTCAGCAAGGAATAATTTTTTTTATTTTAACCAAAAAGATTCTTTCAAGTCATGCAAATGATCATAAAATACATAAATAAAAATAGTATATGATAGATCTAAGTAGGCTAGTAAACTTTTAATTAAAAAGAGAGATCTAGCAAATATGAAAATAATTTTAGTACAAAATTTATTTAAAATGCTTAAAATATACTTCTAAAATAGATCTAAGAATAAATGATCTATGAAATAAGACAAATGAAGAAATATTTCAAGAAACCAAAAGAAATTTGTAAGAAGATAAAAATTTAAACAAGTTGAAATAAATCTTACAAACTATCACAAGATTTTTCACAAAAAAAAATTGAAGAAAGTTTGATGTGAAAAACTTAGACTTTGATGTTCAAAGACAAATCCACCAAAAAATATAAATTGGAAAGAATAAATAGATGGTGAAAATAGTATGAACAACTAAAAATGGATTAATATCAAGAAAGCAAACTCAAGTAATTTGAGAAAGCTAGCTTGAAGATGTGTTGAAGCTTCCAAACCAAGGATTTGATCTTGCAATATTTGGAGAACACTTGGAAGGAAAATCTAGGAAATTTTCTTAGATTTGTTGGAGGGATTTTGAATTTGAATGAGGAATTCTTTATGAAGAGAATGAGGGCTATTTATAAGCAAGAAGGTCATTTTGAATTATTTCAAAAAATTATATTATTCTAACATCATTTTATCATATAATAATTTAATATTTAATAAAATATAATTTATATTAAATAAATATTAAATTCAAAATGCCAAAATTTTGCTTTTCACATGGGCAAGTCAAAAAATAATCGAATATGGCTTTTAATATATTCAAAGCATGTAGCATACATTCATTATTAAAATTACCTAATGTTTGAAAATTCATAACAAATTTAATTTTAATCAAAAGTGGGTCATGTAACCTATCCAATTAAAGGAAAAAAATCCAAGGAATCTGTTGGAGATAAAATCAGATATAAATTCCATGATTATGAAATGACTTTGGCTAAAATACAAACTTATACATATTTTTGTTAATTTTGAAATATGATATTTAGATATTATGATATAATTTATATATAATCATACATATGTTAGTTTTTATATAACCATAAAATTAAATTAAATATTTAATTATATTAAGTATATAAACTAATTACACTTAATAGTCATAATTTATTATCATTTATTTTTTTAACAATTCAAATGCTATGTATGAAACAAATAATTGAATGTTAATTTGATATAGATTTATTTAAATTAATCTCATTATCATTATTTCAAATAAAGAAAAATAATATGTTAAGTTGTAAGCAAATTGATTCATGCCAATGAACTCATATGAATTTCTAAGATAGTTATAATTGCATATAATCTAAAATATTATATCCCTTGCATCACATTATCCATTTTGATCTATCTTTCATTCTTCTTCTTTCAATTTCCTCAAACATATTGTGAGATGTATTGGATATGTAATTAGCAATTAATTTATCTGGAAAGCATAAAACATATATTAGAACATCTAAGCATTTGTTTATTATCATCTAAATTGATTGATTGAACATGAGGCTCATTAAGCTCCCCTTTTGATGATGACAAACTAATGTTGGGTATTGATTTTAATGAAGGTTGACCATTCATCATAGTTTTGAAAAAAATTCTTCTTAAAAAAATTTATGCACAAGAGATGAATAATGTTGCTCTAAATGTATGCATGAAATAAACTTAATACTAAGCAACATTTTACTCTTCTCCCCATTTTGACAATATCAAAAAGTGAGAACAAACTACAAGTAGTTTTGAATATTAGGATCTAACATTCCAAGTATGCATCTACAAAAATTTTCTTCTGGTAATCTATAATTTGTAAATTGGTATTAATGAAATTAATATTAACATTACCTTTCAAAACATGATGATGTCTAATTTCTATATGCTTGGTTTGTGAGTGCTGGATAGGATTTTTGGTTAAACTAATAACATTAGTATTGTCACACTAAACTAGAATGTGATCTTACTTAATACCAAAATCTTTTAATTATTTATTTAACCAAAAGACCTGAGCAACATAACTACGGTCAACTATGTACTCATCCTCAGTAGTGGATAAAGCTATAGAATTTTGTTTCCTATATGACCAAGACACAAGCGATGATCCTAAAAATTGACATGTGCCTGATGTGCTTTTTCTATCTACTTGTCATCTAGCAAAATTAGCATCAGAATAAGCATCCAAATCACATGATAAAGAATTTTTAGGATACTAAAAGCCTAACTTAGTAGTGCCTATCAAATACCAACATGTATAAAAGTGAGATTCTTTCGAGTTGACTGCTATTAAATGAGATTCTTTTAGGCTGGTCTGAAAATGAGCACACAAACAAATAATAAACATAATATCCATACTAAGGTATAAAAGTGAACCTATCATACTCCTATAATGTTTTTGATCAACAGATATTTCTAATTCATCTAAATCCAATTTTGTAGATGGGCTCATAGGAGTTTTACTAGATTTAAATCTTTTCATGTCAAACCTCTGAAGCAATTCATTTGTGTACTTGATTTTATAGATGAATGTGCCATTTTCTTGTTGCTTCACTTGAAGACCTAAGAAAAAAAATAAGTTCTCCCATCATAGATTCATTTCAAACTCTTTAGACATCAAAGATGAGAACTCATGGCATAAAGATTCATTTGTACTTCAAAATAATTTATCATCTACATACACTTGTACCATAATCAAATCATCATATATGCTAGGAATATGGTCGTATCACCTCTACCCTTTCTAAATCTATGATCTATCAAAAGGTTACTTAACCTATCATACCAAGCATAAGGAGTCTATTTTAAACCATATAGGGCTTTCTTTAATTTTTACACATGATTTGAACAATCAAGGCTCTGAAATCTAGGTGGTTGCACTACAAATACATCTTGGTCAATAAATCCATTCAAAAATGCACTCTTGACATCCATTTGAAAAAGTTTAAAATCCCAAAAATAAGCATAAGGTGAGTAACCTAATAGCTTCTAGTCTTGCTACTGGTACAAAAGATTCTTGAAAATCTATATTCAACTTGTGTGTACCCTTGTAAACTAACCTAGCTTTATTTCTAATAATACAACCTAATTATCTTAGCTTATTCCTAAAGACCCATTTTTATAATGATTTTTGATCTTGCTTGGGACTAATTCTCAAACATCATTTCCTACAAATTGATTCAACTCCTCTTCCATAGCAATAATCCAAAATATCTATTAATGCTTCTTCTAAATTTTTAGGTTCAACCTCAGATAAATAATGAATGATACCTTTCAACTATGTCTTTTGGTCATAACACTTTTTGAAGGATCTCCTATAATTAGTTCCTTTGGATGATTTTTATTATATTTCCATTCTTTCGGCAATGAATCATCCACATTATCTTCTAAAGATATTTTCTTAGGATTATCAATCTCTTCATCAATCACTACATTTTTAATTGGATCAATTAAATTTTCATCAAAAATAACATGTATTGATTCTTCTACAATCATTTTTCTCTTATTGAAAACTCTATAAGCTATAGTGTGTATATTATATTTTTTCCATTATTCAAAATAAAGCATTTACATCCAAATACATGAAAGTGTTCAATCTCAGGATTCTTTCTAAAAAATAATTCATAGGGCATCTTCTTCAAAATTGGTCTATCATAGATCCTATTCATCATATAACATGCAGTATTTACTACTTCAAACAAAAAATATTTTGGAAATTTATACTCATCAAGCATATCTACTTAATTCAATTAATATTTTTTTTCTACTACTATTTTATTGGGAGTTCAAAAAAATTATGTATAATCATGTTCATCACAATAATCCTCAAATAATTTATTTTCAAATTTGCCACCATGATCGCTTTGAACCCTATTAATCAAAAGGCCTTGTTCTCTTTGAATATATTTAGAAAACTTTATAAACTAACCAAGAACATCATCCTTGTAAGTTACAAACAAAACCCAAGTATATCTAGAAATCATCAACAATCACAAAATCATAATTTTACCACCTGCTTGGTGCAAATTTGACCAAACAAATCCATGTGCAACAATTCTAGAGGTCTAGAAGTAGAAATAATATTTTTACTTTTAAATGAGCTTCTAGAATGCTTACCATCAATACATGCATCACAGTCATAGTTTGAATGAAAATTTATTTTAGGCAATCTAATTACTAAATCAAGTTTAGCAATTTTATTGAGTGTGTAGATGTTAATATGACATAGTCTCCTATGGCATAACCATATATCATCATGAGTGCTTTTAAAATAAAGTAAATTAAAATTGACATCATGAAAGCTATCTAAATCAATGACATAAATATTTTTGTCTTTGTCCTACAAAGAAAACATTTTCATTATTTTTATAATACAATATGATGAATACTAAATTCAAACCTTTATCACATAATTGACTAATATAAAATTAAATTATTTTTTTAATCCTTCTATTTAAAAACTTTATCTAAAGTGATATAATTCTTTCTAATAGAACCAATGCCAATGATCTTTCCCTTTGCATTATCTCCATATGTAACAAATCCTAACCAGAATTTATCTTTATCTCATCATATGTCTTGAACATCCATTGTCCAAGTAAATGCCTTCTTTGATTTTTCTTTTGAATAAAAAAGAAAATCACATGTTAATTTTAGAACCCAAACATGTTTGGGTCCACATTCTAAATTTGAAGATATCTATATGTGTGTGATTGTAGTGCTTGTACCTTTGGTACCATAAGATGATTTCTTAGTGTTTTGTGATTTAGGTGCATAGCAATCAAATGAAATATGCCCTTTTCTATCACAATAGTTGCACCAAACATTAGTGTTATTAGCATATGGCTTAGCACGATAATTATAAGGTATATGAGTGGGATGTATGATGCAAATAATTTTAATTAAATGTTTTACTGATGTAGCATTATAATGAATTTGTGATTTAAAACATAATTCTAATATTGCTTTTAACAAGATATTCTCTCTTTCAAGTTTACATACAAAGAACAATTTAATAAAGAATTATTTTACTTTTAAATTATCACATTCATTTTAAATCACAAAAATTCATATCTAAATTTTATGTTATTTTTCTAAGGTTTTGTATTTTCTTTTAATTTTTATATTCAATAACTAAATCATTAAAAGAATCATCTAATTCATCATAAGATATATTATTACATACCTCTTGAGAATCATGATTCTCCATTTGCCATAAGACATATGTTGACCTCTTCATCATGAGCAAGTACTTGATTCATTTGAATCTAGGTTGTCCCATAAAGCATTCTTCTTCTTCTTATGGTACTTTTTCTCCTTCATATTTTTTTCTTCTTTCCACATCAATCTTTTCTTTTGACTCAACAAGTTCTGACAATCACCTCTTGTGTCCGGCTTGTTACATTAGCAAAAATGTTCCCTTCACCTATAAGAAATTTCTTAATTTGTAATTTCTAATTTTTAGATTTTTTTTACCTTTGATTCTTTTTCCTTACAAGTTCCCAAGCCATGTGGATAGCATGACCATCTCATCACTATCACTTATAATGCAAAGGCTTTTCCTTTTTGCTTCACCCTTTTTGCTGAGTTATCCATCTTATCCCTTTGAGCAATAACATGTTCATGTGCTATCAAAGAACCAAAAAGTTGATCAAGTGGATAAGTAGATAAATCCTTAGCTTCACTAATAGCTATTACTTTATCTTCCCATTCTTTTGGAAGACATCTAAGAATCTTATAGACAAAGTCTTGATTCTTATATGTTTTTCCAAGAGAATGCAATGTTAATTTATTTTCATGAATCTAGTATACATATCAAAATAGATTCAAAAGGAGACATATGAAATAACTCATATTCATGAACAAGTCTGTGAGCATCTCTAACTTCACTAGTTCCTTCATAAGTTATAATGAGTTTATCCCATATTTATTTTATTGTAATTAACATAGAAATTTTCATGTAATCATCAAGTAATAAAGCACAATGTAAAGTATTACAATCCCTAGCATTTAATTCATTGAGTTTTTTTTTCTGCTATAGTCAATTCCTCAGAAGGTTTTTCTACTTTAATGCCATTTACTTCCACCATGGGTGTATGATATTCATTTGTCAAAATGCTCCACAAGTGTGCATCTTGACCTCTTAAAAATGTACTAATTCTATTTTCCAATAATCAAATGGTACACTATCTAAAAGTTGAAGTCCATGAGTGGATTGTGCCTCTGGTAGTGAACCCTTTGGGAAACCTTGTACCATAGAGAAAAGATCTACTTTTGGATGTTAAGCCAATAAAAGCTATAGCACCAAAGGTGAATTGGGTGATATTAAAATTTTATAGAAAATTAATTTTAGATTTTATAAGATACAATTTTTAATGCAACAAAAATAAAAGTACAATAAAGTAAAGAGAGACAATAGGCACACAATCTTTATGTGGTCAAAATTGACCAACGTCCATGCTTTCCACCCCTGACTAAGAATCCACTAAATAAAAAATAGCTTACAAATAGTACTCTCCTAGAACGGGGCGAGTACAACCCCTACAATAATATGTACTCTCCTACAAAAGGCTGAGTACAACCCCAATATAAATTTTATAGCACGAAAAGAAAAATACAAAATAATAAATTTTGATAAAATAAATCTCTAAGAAATATACCAAGCTATCAAATTCAAAAAGTTACTTATAAATGATCACTTTAAAATTTAAAATTTGGCAAGATAAAATGCTCACTTAATATTGATAAGAAATAATAAAATAAATATCTTAAAGTGATCTTACTAAGATGTTTATGTTATTACAATTTGTAGATAAATATAAAAATGATTTCAAAATAAATACACAATATTATTTTGGACAATAAAATAAATTTCAGCAAGGAATAATTTATTTAATTTTAACCAAAAAGATTCTTTCAAGTCATGCAAATGATCATAAAATACTTAAATAAAATTAGTATATGATAGATCTAAGTAGGCTAGTAAGCTTTTAATTAAAAAGAGATATCTAGGCACACAATCTTTACGTGGTCAAAATTTAAAATGCTTACCACCCAACTAAGAATCCACTAAATAAAAAAATAGCTTACAAATAGTACTCTCTAGAGCGGAATACAACTCTACAACATTATGTACTCTCAAGGGCAGTACAACCCCAATATAAATTTTACAGCACGAAAAGAAATATACAAAATAATAAATTTTGATAAAATAAATCTCTAAGAAATATACCAAGCTATCCAATTTAAAAAGTTACTTATAAATGATCACTTTAAAATTTAAAATTTGGCAAGATAAAATGCTCACTTAATATTGATAAGAAATAATAAAATAAATATCTTAAAGTGATCTTACTAAGATGTTTATGTTATTACAATTTGTAGACTAATATAAAAATGATTTCAAAATAAATTCACAATATTATTTTGGACAATAAAATAAATTTCAGCAAGGAATAATTTATTTGATTTTAACCAAAAAGATTCTTTCAAGTCATGCAAATGATCATAAAATACTTAAATAAAATTAGTATATGATAGATCTAAGTAGGCCAGTAAGCTTTTAATTAAAAAGAGATATCTAGGCACAATCTTTCGTGGTCAAAATATCTAAAAATAATAAGAATCCACTAAATAAAAATAGCTTACAAATAGTACTCTAGAAATAGAACAATTACAATATGTACTCTCCTATAAAGGGCCGAGTACAACCCCAATATATATTTTACAGCATGAAAAGAAATATACAAAATAATAAATTTTGATAAAATAAATCTAGAAATATACCAAGCTATCAAATTCAAAAGTTACTTATAAATGATCACTTTAAAATTTAAAATTTGGCAAGATAAAATGCTCACTTAATATTGATAAGAAATAATAAAATAAATATCTTAAAGTGATCTTACTAAGATGTTTATGTTATTACAATTTGTAGACAAATATAAAAATGATTTCAAAATAAATACACAATATTATTTTGGACAATAAAATAAATTTCAAGAGAATAATTTATTTGATTTTAACCAAAAGATTCTTTCAAGTCATGCAAATGATCATAAAATACTTAAATAAAATTAGTATAAGATCTAAGTAGGCTAGTAAGCTTTTAATTAAAAGAGATACCTAGGCACACAATCTTTATTCAAAATAAATGTCCGCTTACACGACTAAGAATCCAATAAATAAAAATAGCTTACAAATAGTACTTTCTAGAGCGCTAGTACAACCTACAACAATATGTACTCTCTAAGGGCAATACAACCCATATAAATTTTACATAAAATATACAAAATTATAAATTTTGATAAATCTCTAAATATACCAAAAAATTCAAAAGTTACTTATAAATGATCACTTTAAAATTTAAAATTTTGGCAAGATAAAATGCTCAATTAATATTGATAAGAAATAATAAAATAAATATCTTAAAGTGATCTTACTATGATGTTTATGTTATTACAATTTGTAGACTAATATAAAAATGATTTCAAAATAAATTCATAATATTAATTTGGACAATAAAATAAATTTCAGCAAGGAATAATTTATTTGATTTTAACCAAAAAGATTCTTTCAAGTCATGCAAATGATCATAAAATACTTAAATAAAATTGATGATAGATCTAAGTATAGTAAGCTTTTAATTAAAAGAGATATCTAGCAAATACGAAAATAATTTTAGCACAATAATTTAATTTAAAATGCTTAAAATATACTTCTAAAATAGATCTAAGAATAAATTAACTTTCAAATAAGACTAATGAAGAAATATTTCAAGAAACCAAAAGAAATTTGTAAGAAGATAAAAATTTCAACAACTTGGAAAAAATCCTACAAACTATCACAAGAGTTTTTAAAAAAAAAATTGAAAACTTTGAGGTGAAAAAACTTTGACTTTGATGTAAAGACTAATCCACCAAAAATATAAATTTGAAAGAATAAATAGATGGTGAAAATAGTATGAAGAACTAAAATAGATTAAGATCAGAAAACAAACTCAAGTAATTTGAAAGCTCACTTAGTTGAATATGTTGAAGCTTCCAAACCAAATTTGATCTTGCAATATTTGGAGTACTTGGAGGAAAATCTAGAAATTTTCTCTTAGATTTCTGGAGGGATTTTTTTATTTGAATGAGGAATGCTTTCATGAAGAGAATGATGGTTATTTATAAGAAGGCATTTTAATTATTTCAAAAAATATATTATTCTAACATCATTTTATCATATAGTAAATTAAGATTTAATTAAAATATATTTTATATTAAATAAATGTTAAACTCAAACAGCCAAAATTCAACTATTCACATGGGTAAGTCAAAAATAATAAAATATGGCTCTTAATATATTCAAAGCATGTAGCATGCATTCATTATTAAAATCAACTAATGTTTGAAAATTCATAATAAATTTAATTTTGTCAAACGTTGGTCATGTAACCTATCCAAATAAAGGAAAAAAATCCAAGGAATCCGTTGGAGATGAAATCTGATTTAAATTCCTTGATTATAAAATGACTTTGGCTAAAACACTAAATTCAATATATTTTTGTTAATTTTGAAATTTAACATTTAAATATTATGATATAATTTATATATAATCATACATATGTTAGTTGTCATATAACCTTAAAATTAAATTAAAATATATAATTATATTAAGTATATAAACTAATTACCCTTAATAATCATAATTTGTTATCATTTCTTATTTTGACAATTCAAATGCTATGTATGAAACATATAATTGAATGTTAATTTGATATAGATTTATATAAATTATCATTATTTCAAATAAATAAAATAATAAGTTAAGTTGTGAGCAAATTGATTCATGCCAATGAACTCATATGAATTTCTAAGATAATTATAAATGCATATAACCTAAATATTGTATCTTTAGCTTCATTATCCATTTTCATCTTTCATTCTTACAAACTTCCTCAAACATATTATGAGATGTATTAGATATGTAATTAGCAATTAATTTATGTGAAACACATAAAACATATATTAGAACATCCAAGCATTAGTTTGTTATCATTAAAATTGATTGGATTGAACATGAGGCTCATTAAGCCAACATAAACCCCAAACCCTAAACCTAAAGTTACTAAATAAATTTAAAATAAACCTAAACCTAAAATAATAAAGCTAAACCAAAACCTAAACCCAAAATGGAAACCTAGAAAATCACCATCAACCAAGCTACTAGATCTGGAGGCAAACTTATCATGGTGGTGGGGGCTCTAAGTCTAATATGGAGGTGGTGGTTGAAGTAGTGGTGGTTATGCATGTGGGAGGCACGATGGAGGTTACAGCCATGGTGGTGGTGGAGGGAGAGATTGGGGATATAATGGTGGATCCCACTACAAGAGAGGCATTGGTTCTAATGGGAAAGAAAACTACAAAATAATTCGATCGATTTGTTGCTTAATGTGACTTTATAGTAGAGATGGTTCTATTATCTAGGGTTTTCTTATTAGCTCTATGCGTGCTCATTTTTTATCTATGTCATTGCTTGTGTCTTAAAGAACTTGGTGTGTTACTTGATTGATGAAATTGAAAAGAATAAATGTTGAATCTAAATTTATTCTCAATTAAAAATAAACAAAAACCCAAAAATAATCCTAAACCCTAAACCCTAAAAAGCTAAAAACCTAAACCTCAACTAAATAAAACTTAAAAATAAAAATTATTAAAAAACATAAACCAAAATAAATAAAAATAAAATAAACTAAAATAAAAACATAAACTTATACCTAAACTTAAACTTAAACCTAAGCTTAAAAAGAAAATAAAAAAAATAAAAACTTAACTGAAAGATAATAAATAAAAACCTAAACTAAACTAAAAAATAAAAAACCTAGATAAAATAAAAAAAATAAACCAAAATAAAAATAGAATAAACCTAAAATAAAATAAAACTAAATAAAACTTAAATCTAGATAATAAACCTAAAATAAAAAATATAAAAATAAAAATCTAAATCTAAACTAAAATAAAACCTAAAACCATAAATAAAATAAAATAAACCTAAACCTACACAAAATAAGCTAAACAAAATAAATAAAACCTAAACAAACCTAAACCTCACCTAAAACTAAAATAAATAAATTAAAGAAAATAAACCTAAACCTAAACTAAAACAAACCTAAAATAAATATAAAAAACAAAATAAAACCTAAAAACTAAAATAATAAATAAACCTAAACCTAAAAATAAAAATAAAACCTAAACCTAAAAAATAAAATAAAATTAAAATAAATAAAAATAAACCTAAACCTAAAAAAACTAAAATAAAAAACCTAAACTAAAATAAATAAACTAAATTAAATAAAAAAACAAAAAAACATAAATAAAAATAAAATAAAATAAATAAAAAATAAATTAAATAAGCCTAAACCTACTAGTTAATTGGTTTAAAATAAAATAAAATAAAAATAAAATAAACCCTAAAAAAACCTAAACCCAAACAAATTAAAACCTTAAACTAAAATCTAAAATACTAAAAATAAAACCATACTAAAATAAACCCTAAATACTAAATATAACCTAAAAAATAAATAAACTTAACTAAAATATATCTTAATAAATGTAACACCTAACCTAAATGATTACTAAAAAACTATAATAAACTAACTAATCTAAACCTCTATCTCTAAACCATAAACTAAATCAAACTAAACTTAAATAAATATATCATGATAAATAATACTAAAACTAAACTATGAATGCTAATCTTAATAAATATCCTAAAATAAATAAAAAATTATAACTAAAAAAACATTAAAATAAAAATAAAACCTAAAATAACATAAACCCTAAACCCTAAAAATGTAAAAAAAACCCAAAAAAACTAAACCACAAATAAATAAACCCACAACCACAAATAACATAAACTAAATAAAATAAAATAAATAAATAAATAATATATAAAATAAACCATAATAAACATATAAATAAATAAAAAAATAAACTAAAATAAACTTAAACTAAATATAAAAATAAAATAAAACTAAACTAAATAAATAAACATAAACTAAACAAAAATAAACCTAAATAAAATAAAATAAATAAAATATACTTAAAATAAAACCTAAAACATAAAATAAACTAAAATAAAATAAATAAATAAAATAAATATAAACTAAAATAAAATAAACTAAATAAATAAAATAAACTTAAACCTAAACTAAATAAATTAAAATAAACATAAAATAAAATTGAATAAACTTAAATAAATAAAATAAACTAAATAAAAAAAACTAAAATAAATAAAATAAAAAACAAACCTAAACTAAACTAAACTAAATAAAAAATAAACTAAATATATAAAATAGAGTAAAAAATAAAAATAAATTAAATAATCCTAAACGTAAACTAAACTATATAAATAATAAAAAAATAAACTAAACTAAAAAATAAATAGTCAAACACTAAACATAAACATAAATAAAATAAAGTAAAAATAAACTAAACCTAAAATAAATAAATAAATAAAATAAAATAAGCAAAATTTAAAAAATAAACCTAAACTAAATAAATAAACCTAAATAAACCTAATCTTAAACTTAAATAAACAAAAATAAAATGAAATAAAATAAAATAAATAAATAAATAATTTATAAAAATAATAAATAAATAAACTAAACAAAACAAAACTAAATAAACCACAAAATAAAAATAGTAAAAAATAAAATGAACCTAAAAATAAAATAATCCTAAATAAAAATAAATAAACTAAATAAGCTAAAATGAAATAAAAAATAAACTAAAATAAAATAAAATAAATTAACTAAACTACAGCCTAAACCTAAATAAAATAAATAAAAATAAACTAAATAAACTTAAATAAATTAATTAAAAATAAAATAAGCCAAACTACAATAAAATAAAACTAAAAATAAACTAAACTAAATTAAATAATTAAATTAACCTAAACCTAAAAATTAAAATAAATTAAAATAATACAAAAGTAAACCTAAAAAATAAAACTAAATCTAAAATAATAATATAAATAAATAACAAAATAAACCCTAAATTAAAAATTATTTATTAAAAATAAAAAAATAAAAGATAATCCCTAAACTCTAAACCCAAACTAATCCCAAACCATATAAACCATAAACCCTAAACCCTAATGCCAAACACTAAACCATAAACTAACTAAATTCTCATATAAATCCTACCCTTATTAAACTCTAAAAACTTTAAACCCAAAAATAAAATAACCAATCCAAATCTTAAAAAAACTATAAAATGCTAAACCTTAAACCTAAACCTAAAAAATTAAATAAAATAAAAACCTAATGTAAAACATAAACCTAACTTTGAAAACATAAAATAAAAAAATAAAAAACTAAATATAAAATAACTAAAACTAATAAAAAATAAAACTAAAGTAAAATAAAAACTAAACCTAAAATAAATATAAAATAAATATAAAATAAAATATAATAAAAACTAAATAAAAACCCTAACCTAAAAAATAAACTTAGAAATAAAACCTAATGAAAATAAAAATAAAATCTAAACTAAAAAAACCTAAATAAATAAAATAAAATAAAATAAACTTAAACAAAAACTAAACTAAAATAATTAAAACCTACTAAAAAATAAATTAAACCTACCATGAACTAAATTAAATAATTATAAAAAATAAACTAAAATAAAATAAAAAATCCTAAAAATTAAAAACTAAACTAAACATATTAAATAAACCTAAACCTAAAAATAAATAAAATACAAAACTAAAAAAAAATAAACCTAAACTAAACCTAAATTGAACTAAAATAAAACCTAAACTAAAATAAAATAAACTAAACTACAAAATAAAAAAAAAAAACAATAAAAAAATTATTAAGTAAATAAACTAAACTAAATTAAAATAAATAAATAAACCTAAAATAAACTAAGTAAATAAAAATAAATAAACTACATAAACAAATAATAAATAAAATGATCCAAAAATAAAATAAATAAAATAAACTAAAATAATCCTAAAATAAATTAAAATAAATAAATAAACTAAAATAAATAAATATAAACTAAATAAATAAAATTAATAATCCTAAAAAAATAACTAAAAATAAACTAAAATAAAACCTAAACCCTAAACTAGAAAATAAACTAAATAAAATAAACTAAACCTCAACCTAAAAAATAATAACATAAAACTAAACTAAAATAAAGTAAAATAAAACTAATCTCGTAAATAACTAAATAATAAATAAATTAATTAAAATTAATTAAATAAATAAACTAAACTAAACTAAACTAAAATAAAATAAATAAAATAAAGTAAACCTAAATTAATAAACTAAATAAATAAACTAAAATAAACTAAACTAAAATAAACGAAAAAACATAAACCAAATAAATGAATAAAAAATAAACTAAATAAAACTAAACTAAATAATAATAAAAAATAAAATAATAAAATAAAATATATATACTAAATATAAAATAAATAAATAAACCTAAACTAAAATAAACTAACCTAAAATAAGTAAAATAAACTAAATAACATATATAAATAAATAAACCATAGATAAATAAAATAAAAAACATGAACAGAAATATACAAACTAAAATAAACTAAAATATAAATAAACTAAACCGAAAATAAATAAACTAAACCAAAGAAACTAAATAAAATTAAATAAATAATAATAAATAAAAATAAACCTAAATAAATAAACTAAATAAAAATAAGCTAATCCTAAAATAAAAAATAAAACAAAAAATACTAAATAAACAAATTAAACTAAAATAAAAATAAACTAAAATAAAAAAATAAAATAAATAAACTAAAATAAAACCTAAACTAAATAAATAAAGAAACTAAATAAACTAAAATAAAATTAAATAAATAAAAAAAACTAAATTAAATAGAATAAAATAAAAATAAATAAAATAAAATAAATAAACCTAAACCATAAAAATAAACTAAAATAAATTAAACCTAAACCTAAACAAAAATAAACTAAATAAAAAAATAAATAAATAAACTAAAATATAAATAAATTAGAATAAATAAATTAAAATAAATTAAAATAAAGAAACTTAAATAAGATAAACATAAACCTAAATAAAATAAACCTAAAAATAAACTAAACTAAATAAAGTAAATCTAAACCTAAACCTAACTAAACATAAACTAAATAAAATTAAACTTAACCAAAATAAATAAATAAATAAAACCTAAACTTAAAATAAATAGATAAAAAAACTAAATAAACTAAAATAAGCTAAAAATAAATAAACCTAAACAAAATAAAATAAATAAACTTTAAGCTAAACCAACTAAATAAAAATAAAATAAATTAATTAAAATAAATAACCTAAACAAAATTAATAAAACCTAAACTATAAAATAAAATAAACTAAATACCAAAACCAACAAAATAAACTAAAATTAAAGATAAAAAAAATTTAAATAAACTAAATAAAATAAAAACTAATTAAAATTTAAATTTAGAAAATAAATAAACCTAAACTAAAAAAAATATAATAAATAAAATAAACTAAATAAATAAAATAAAATAAAATAAATAATAAATAAAACTAAACCTAACGAAATAAAAAAATAAACCTAAAATAAATAAAATAAACTTAAACATAAACCTAAACCTAAACCTAAACTAAAATAAAATAAACTAAAAAATAAAAATAAAACCTAAATAAATTAATAAACTAAATATAATAAACTAAACACTAAAACACAACTCTAAATAAACCCTAAAACCTCAAACCTCACTCAAATTAAAGAAAAATAAAAAATAAAACTAAAAAAATATAAAAAAAATCAAACCTACATAAATAAAAATAGAATAAACCTACATACATAATAAAATAGAATAAAAAATAGAATAAACCTACATAAATAATAAAATAGAATAAATAAAATAAAATAAAAAAAAAAAAATCTAAAACATAAATAATAAAATAAAATAATTAAAATTTTGAACCTAAACAAAAAATAAAAAAATAAAAAACTAAACTAAAATAAAATAAAATAAAATCTAAACTCAACTAAAATAGAATAAACCTAAAATAGAAAACCTGGATAAAATAAAAGTAAACATAAAATAAAAAAATAAAAAATAAAAAAAATAAAAAAATAAAATAAATTAAAAAACCTAATTAAACATAAAATAAAACTTAAAATAAATAAAAATAAAACCTAAACCTTTAACGAAAAAACCTAAACTAAATACAAAATAAACCTAAACTAAAATAAATAAAATAAAATAAACTTAAACTTAAACTAAATAAACACTAAAATAAATAAAACTAAACTAAACCTAAAATAAACTAAACCTAAACCATAAATTAAATAAAATAAAATAAAATAAAATGAACCTAAACCTAAACTAAAATAAAACCTAAAACCTAAACCAAAAAAAATAAATAAACCTAAACTAAACCTAAAAATAAAAAAAGAAAACCTAAACCATAAAATAAAAATAAAGCTAAGTTAAAAATAAAATATAAACTTAAGCCTAAAATGCTAAAATATAAAACCTAAACTAAAATAAGTAAAACTAAATAAATAAACTAATTAAATAAAATAAAAGATAAAGTAAAAATAAATAAAATAAACTAAATAAAATAAAATAAATAAACCTAAACCTCCTAGTTTGTAATTTAAACCCACCTAAATTAAACCCTAAACCCTAAACCTAAATCCACAAACCCTAAACCTAAACCTTAAATGCAAACCTCTGACCATAAACCACAAACCCTAAACCTTAAACCCTAAAAATCCTAAATCTAAACCCAAACTAACCTAAATCCTAAACCACAAACCTAACCCACTAAAACCTGACTAAACCTTAAACCCTAAACCCTAAACTCAAAATCCCTCTTTCCTCTCTGTTGCGCTCCCTCTCTGGCGATTTTGTGTTCCTGTGCAATTTTTTGTGGTTTGGCCGTATTTTGGGCTCCTCCGATCGTGATCGCTATTTTATTGCTTGGTTGTGCTTCCTCTCTCAGCTTGGTTGCTTATGTGACTCTCATTGGATTGTTCAATGGCGCATCACTCTCTTCTTAGCCTTGCTCTGGATCTGCTTTGCCCTCGATCTAAAGGTAATTTGGATCCAATTTCATCTTAATGTTTTATTGTCAAGTCCTTTGGACACTCTTTGGTAAGATCCCTAACTCTAATGCCTCGTTAACTTAATTTCAACCTCATTCTATGGATTGCGGCATGTGTTCGAGGATGTGGAAATTAGCTAAGCCTTTTGAGTTCTCTTTGGTTGGTAAATTCTCTCTACGATGCCTACTTAGATAATGTCGATCATTCTTTCAGCTTAAAGCTTTGAGTCTTCACTATTGGGATTGATCCTCGACATATCCTTATTCAATTATCAAATGATTTAGATTATTCGAGTCTTTGCTCATCTCTATTTTGTGTATAATTATCAAATGCGGCTCTTGAAATGGTCCTCTTTTTGATGTCAAAGGAATCCCCATTGTTCCTTTATGGCTTGCTTTTCCCAACATGAGAATTCACTATGTTACTCACCAAGTTCTGTTTGCGGTTGGTGCTCTATTTGGTAGACCCCTTCAAATTGATCAAGCCCGCGCTAGATCTACATATTGCGTAACTTGGTTGAGATTGACATTACCAAAAAATACCGCAAAGAAGTTTGGATCAGATTAGAAAAATTCGGATTTAATTAGAAAGTAGAATTTAAAAATTTCCCCATCTTTTGCACTCACTATAAGATCCATGGTCATGATCATTCAATTCTTTGTGCTACACCTAACCTAAAAGAATATATCACGAGAATCTACCTCTCTTGGAATTGAAAACCAATAAGTTAGTTTATGTACTTAAAGCTACTCATAATGGAACTCATCCTCCTACACCTACCCCTTTATTACCTACTGATTTGTCTAATGAAAAATATTCTGAGCTTGGTAAAAATACCACCATTGATGTGTGTAAAGAAACTAATGATTACTACACTACTCCCACTTGTAATAATTTGGCTTCATGACAATCCTTTGCTCCATTTGAATCTTAATGACAATTTGAGTGGGAATCTTATATTGGATCAAAATAATGTTAATCCTTTATTGTCATACCAAAATGATTATACATCATGGCAATGAAAATATTTGTACTATTAATGGTGCGAATCTCCCCTATTTCTACAAAGTGATACTCAAGCAATCCCATTCTCATTCTTACTCGATCGAAGAAGGAGAAATCACCACTACTAAAACATTGGGATCTTGCTCCTATTCTAGATACCAAAACCAATCCCTTTCGATGGAGATACTTTGGATCTTGATAGACCCTTCAAACTATTATTAAAAAAATCTTATAAAGCCAAAATGACTAATAATAACTTCACTAGAACCACACTTTCTTCTCTAACACCTCACAAATAATATGTCCTCCTCTCTTTCTTTTTCCATTTCTTTTTTTTTTACCTTTTCCTTTTTGGATTTCATATGATTTATTTTCTTATTTGGAATATCCGGGGTTGTGGGACTCTCCCTGTCCGCAACCGTGTTAGGAGCCTCTATCGCGCTCATAACATCAAATTACTTGTTATTTTTGAGCCTTTCATTAACTCTTCCAAGATTTCTCATGTTGCTAGATGCTTGGATTTCAAAATTTCTCTTCAATCTTAATAATAAAATATGGTGTTTTTGGAATAATTCCATCACCATTTCCATCATTGATGATCTTGATCAATTGGTTAATGTAAAATCTCATTAGGTGAGTTTTTTTGGTTCCTTTATCTATGCTTCTTGTAGAGCGGTAGAACATCCTTTGGAATCACTTAAGAACCTTCACCTCCTCGGTTAACCTTCCCTGGTTGGTTGGGGGTGATTTCAACACTATCATTGCTTCTTGAAAGGAGGGAGGATGTTCTCTAACCTCCATTCCATGGAAGACTTCTAATATGATCTTAGATTACAATCGATTGACATTAGTTTTTTAAGTTACGATTACATGGCATAACTCTATACTTTGGCGGCTCTTGATGGGACCCTTTTTAATTCTCTTTGGATCAATCAATGGCCTCTTTCCTCTGTTGAGCATTTGAATAGAACTTTATCTGATCATGCTCCTCTTTTGATCTCTATCAAAACTCCCCCCTTTGACCCTTCTACTCCCTTACCATTTAGATTCCAAAATATGTGGAACCAACATGGTGATATCACTAATGTTGTTTTCACTAATTGGATGGCTCTTGTTCACCTAGATAATTTCGTTAAAGGCATGATTCCTTTGGCTTAAGCTCAAAGACTTAAACAAAACCTCATTGGTGGAACAAGCATATATTTAAAATCTTTTTTACCAATCTTAAAGCTATGGAACAAGTTGTTTGCTCTCTTGAAGAGGCTATCTTAACTGATCCCAGTAAGATAGATGAGCTGAGCATTGCCAAAGATAACTTGATTAGTTACCAAAATATGGAGGAAACCTATTCGCGTCAAAAAGAATCTAGCAAACATATTACTGATGGCGATAAAAACACAAGGTATTTCGATGCTATTTGCAATAAATGGAAAGCATTAAACTCGATTAAGAAAATTAAGAACTCTAATGGTGTGGATAAGCGATAAAAAATGAAATTAAGAATCATACATCACTTTCAAAATTTACTAAATTCAATCCTTCTTAGAAATCCCTCCAACACCCATCTAATCCCTGATTATGAAGGATAACCATGTGCTCACTATGCATCCCTCGAAGGAGATTAGTAGTACTCTCAATAGCATGAACAACGATTTTGTTCTTTGTACGATGGCTATGACTCATTTCTTTTTAGCATTGTTGGCCTTTTATTAAATCGATCTTGTTGATCTTTGTTATTGATTTTTTGATGGTAGCTCTATTCCGGATATTTTCATGTACTTCTATTGTCCTTATTCCAAAACCAATATTCGAATCTTGGGCGATTTTAGACCTATTAGTCTTTGCACCTTTTTCCAAAACTCATTACTAAATTAATTAATATTAGGATTAGCCCTCTACTCTAAAATCATCTCCACTAGCGGCTTTGTTAAAATAGAGTCATATCGATAATATTCTTCTTGCTGAGGCGGTTCATGACATTGATGTTTCTTCCGGTAATATCCTCTTCAAAGCTGGACATCACTAAAGCCTTTGACAACCTCTCATGGGATTTCCTCTTTTAAATTTTACATTTGTTTGGTTTCTCTGATAATTTTATCCAGCTTATAAAAAGTTGTATCACTAATGTTTAGTTTTCTGTTATCATGAATGGTGAGTCCCTTGGTTTCTTTACTTCGAGTCATGGCTTGTGACAAGGTGACCCACTTTCTCCTTCTCTTTTAATCTTTGTTATAGAATATCTTTCGAGGAGCCTCAATGATCTTTTCATTAAAAATCCTAACATGTTTTTAAAACTCATGGTGGTTTCCCTGTTTCTCATCTTAGCTTTGCTGATGATTTTATAATCTTCTACAATGCCTCTCTTCAACATGTTAAAACTATTAAGAATCTCTTAAATGATTTTGGCAAAGTTAGTGGTCTCTTTCTCAATGAAAGAAAATGTTGTTTTTTTATCCCCTAAGATTCCCAATAGACTAATCAAATCTCTAGAATTACTAATTTTAAGCAAAATCAACTTCCCATTAATTATCTTGGGGCTCCGCTTTTTAAAGGCCAAAAAAGATCTCATCTTTTTGATGACCTTATTCAGAAAATATCTAATAAAATTCAGTTTGTGAATTTCATTTACCCTCTTTCGGTGGTAGGCTAACCTTGAGTAAGAGCACTCTTAATTCCATGCCTTTATATCTCATCCAAATCATTGTGCTGACCATTTCTATCATCAACAAAATTGAGCGTCTCCTAAACAAATTTTTCTGGGGCTCCAATGCCTCCTCTAAAAGAATGCACTGGACCTCTTGGATTAAAATTTGTGGCACTTTTGATGAAGGTGGTCTTCATTGTAAATCCATAAAAGAATCTATCAATGCCTTTTCCTATAAACTCTGGTGGAATTTTAGGAGTAATCATAGTCTTTGGGCTAATTTCATGACTGCTAAATATTGCCAGGGTAAGCACTCCCTCATTTGTCCCTTTAAACTGGGTGATTCTCCTATGTGGAAAAGACTTTGTTCTGTCAAATGGGATGGACATTAACTCTGGCACTTCTTTCTTTTGGCAAGATAACTGGAGTGGATGTGGATCTATTGATGACTTACTCTCCACCCATTCCACTGCCGCTATTAGAGTAAACTCTTTCTAGCATAACAACAAGTGGAACAATAGTAAGCTTGATTTTATCCCTTTTACTTTCTTGAATATGGTTTCTACTATTCCTATCACTCCAAACAATCAAGACTAGATTCTCTTTAAGCTCTCACATAATTATGATTTCAACCTCAAAAATGTGTGGCTCCACATTAAAGATACTAATTATTCCTCCTATGTGTTCTCCAAACTTTGAAATAACAATATCCTACTTCTTATTCTTTCTTGGCATATTCTAAAAAAAATTTTATCCTGTTAATTCCTTGTTGTGGTGTAAAGGGTTTTTACCCTCTAAATGTCAATGTTGTTTCCATATTGAGAATGTTAATCATGTTTTTTTATTAATGGCTTCTAAACTTTGGATTTGGTATGATGATCTTTTTAAACTCAATTTCAATGGCTCTCTTACTTTATATCAACTTCTTGAAGTCTATTTTGATAATACTATTAAAGGTCACATTAAAGTCATCACTGCTATCACTCTTATCTGGTTCATATGGATGGATTGAAATGATGCAAAACATCGTGGGATCCCTAAGAACCATGTGAGGATTATTGCTAGAACTAAAAACAAAATTTGTGACTTGTTTAAAGCCAATATCATTCATTACAGACAATTCAAAGACTGTAAATTTTTGTCCAATAAATTGGGTTTTAACCTACTAGATCAACCTTACTGTCGAAATGATAAGATTGTTTATTGGAAAAAACCTCTTGACCATATTATTATAATTTATACTGATGGCTCTGTCTCTCATAATGGATCTGGTTGTGGTGGCATTTTCAGGAACTCTAAGGGTATAGTCTATGTGCTTTTGCTTATCCCCTTATTTCACACTTTATCCCATTTAGCTTATGGCGGTCTACAAAGCTCTTGAGATTTGCCTTCAAAATGTGGCTCAATATTTGGATTGAGGTGGATGCTCTTCTGCTGATTGATCTTTTGACTTCCACCAAAATGAGCAGTATTGAATTGTACTACCTCCTCAAGCAAACTAGAGCTCTTCTTTCCCAACTAAATTTTAACATCACTCATGTTTGGCGTGAAGGAAATGCTTGTGCTGACTACCTTGCCAATCTGGGTGCTAGATCGGGGTATCATCTTCTTTGATCAACTCACCTTACCCAAACACTTGTGTGAGTTAACTTGGACAATTCGGGTTTCCTTATCTCGAACTTAATCTAACCTTTGATGTTTCTATCCATTCATCTCTTTTATGCCTCTTTATCTTATAGATTTCTATTCCTTTTTGTGTCTTTTGTGGATGCTTCACATGGATATTACTTACTAACTTGATCTCTGTGCCATTATTTGGTGTTTTAATAGCTTATCATTTATTTGTAGGCACTCTGCTTTTGGCATTTACACTGATAATGGGCTGCTGTTGAGCTATGTGCATACTAAGTCCCTGCATTGGAATTTTGTTGAGTTATATGTACTCTTGGTTTTATAACACCACTCTATTTGGGATTTTAATATCAATGCTCTTCATTCCTAATCCTACTTAATCATCTTTGGATGGAGATATTTATTTTGATGGGTTTAGCTTCTTCCATTAATTTTACGCACTTGCAATTCTCAAAGATATCTTGAGCATCTTAGTTACTTATGTTGTTTCTATGCATTGTATTAGTGTTCATTATCTTTGGTTGCAATATTTATTTTGATGATTCTTGTTAGGTTGTTGGATTTTATGATAATGACTGGTTGGCTTTTGACATCTTGCTTGTCTCCCATTAGATCTTGACTTCTGATATTCTATAACTCTAACTTTGGTGACATTTTCCTTTTATTTTGGGAGTTATCTTTTATTTTATTTTTTTATGAAGAGGGTTTTGGCCTTTTGATATTTATCTTCTTAGTCATTATCCATTGGACCCCATTATTTGCTCTCTTTGGAAACCATTTTGATTGAGGTCCATTTGGTGGGATCTTGTTGTGGGAGGCTTTCTTCTTTTCTTCCATCCGCCAGGTTGTTTTTTTCAAGCTTTCTTACAGTCTGACCTCCTTACCCCGGCGGACTTATTGTATGCGAACTTTGATATTACTTCTTGGTTATCTTTTTATGCCTCTTTTACTTTGCACAGGTGGAATCTCGACATTTGTTTCTTTGCTTTTATTTTTTACGATGGAGTTTCTTGATTGATTGTTGTTTTATTGAGATCCTTTTTTGTGTAGGATGTTTCTGAGATTGGGACTTTGGTCAATCTCTTTTACTACTCTTGTTTGGAGAGAATTTGTTTTTTACTGGTTGTTTTCTCTTGCTCCCTGCAGGAATGGATTTTCATGTTTGCCTCTCTTTTTGGTTTTTACTTTGTTTTCCTCTCATTAGGCCTTCTTGCTAGGCTATTTTGATCAGAAAGGTCTTGTTATTCCTTTCAATGCTTGTATTCTTTTTTTTTGGGACTGTTTCCAGTTGTTGTCTTTGGGACTTGGATGTTTTTTTATTCTCGATTTTCCAACTATTTGTGTTATTATTGGTTTGATCACACTTGTGTTGCTCTTTTTCATCGGTTCTTTTTGCCATAGTCATAATTCTTCTCTTTTATTATGGGATCGATTTTCCTTGCAGGTTTGGATTTCCTTAATGGCTTCTCTATTAGCCTTTACTGTGGTTGTGGGTTTAACTGCTAGCCTGATCAACTTTATCTGGAAGGTTTTTTTTTTTATTATACTTTGAACCCTTGATATGATTGTTGGGTATTGGATTTTAGGTCCTTTTCGGTGTCTTTGTGGTTTATATGTTCCATTCTTTTGCTTTTATTTATTTTTGTTGTTAACAATTGGGCTACTGCTATCTACTCCTACTTCTACTTTATCCCACTTGGTTTTGTTAACATTGTGTAGATCTCTGTGATTTTCCATCTAATTATTTGGATCTTTACATATGCTTTTGGGTGGACTCTTGGCCAGCTTGTTGGCATTAACTACCTTGGTTGTTGGCTGAACTGGATTAATACTCTACATGCTGTCTCTGGGGTTTTGGTTTGTTTTGTTCAGGAAGTCTCTATTAAAGTTGTTGATTTCTTGGTGGAATTTGTTTTGAATCCCCTTATTGGTTTATTATATGCATATCATCTAAATTCATTGGTCTACTTTATCTGCTACTATTTTTTCCATCTTCTTACAGTTAAACTTATATCTCTTGCACTATTTATCTTGGATGGGTAGCTTTATGGCAAGCTAGCTAGTTTTTGTTGTGTTGGTTGTTTCTTGTCTTGGATATTTGCTATCTTGGTTTTTCAGGACTCCTATGTTGGCTCCATCTTTGTTGGCTATAGGACTTCAGGGTCCTATGTTAAAGCTTCTGACATTTGTTGATGGTTTTTTGGTGATTGTTGCAGGTTGCTTTACCTTTATACATTTTATGCTCTATCTATTTGGTTATTAACTATTGCAATTTCTACTCGATTGAGAGGTTTTATGGCCAACTTGTTGTCCCTTCTCTGGATGTTGTTGTCTTATTCTTTGTCTTGGCTAGTTTTGGCCTTGGTTATCTACTGTCTTGCTTTTTTATGGATTCTAATGTTGATACTCATTTGAATCCACTTTTTGATTTTTCTTCTGGTGGGTTCCAAATGTTGCATTAACTATTTTTCTATTGGGGTTGGCTTTACGAATGCCGTCTATTTATGTCATTGTTCATCTCGATTGTTGTGATCTACATTATCTATTGTCTCTATTCCCATCTTGGCTCGATTAGGTTTATGCCATTATGCACTTGTCTATGGAATGTTCTTGCCTTTTTTGTTGTCTTGCTCTCTTGGTTGTTTGTTGATATGCTTATCAATTTTGGTCACGAATCTTTGCTACTTTTGTAGCTCTATCTTTACTTGGTGCTATTTTTTGGTAGGTTGTAGTCTATTTCCTGTGTTGGGCTATGCTGCCTTCCTTTACAATTGCTTTTTCCCAATTACTGATATGGATATTAATAAGGGGTTGTTTCACGGCACGAAGATTCATATATATATCATATGTTTGGGATGGTGTTATTATAGGCTCATTGACTTGATTAGCAATTTCAAGTTGCCTCCTCTCTATTTTCTTGTGGAGGGATTATATCTTGGCTTTTTTATCTTCTTGGATATGACTTTTATGAGGTTACGGAAAAGATGTCATTCTCATATGTTTATGTATTCTCATGTCGGGGTGACTATATTGATGATACTTTTCTTGAATGGGACACCTTATCCTTGACTCTTTGCAATTTCCTCTATATTAGATATGGTTTTATTTAGGTTTGCAGGTAATAAAACTCACAAGACTTTCAACAACTGGTTGTTATCTCCTCATAGGTTTGTTGGCTATGATGGTTGTGATGATCTCACTCCCTTTTGGTTTGGTAGTAGCTCTTGTGATGTAACCCTTCTACTGAAGTTTGGATGCTCATATTTGCATCTCCCAGTGTGTGAGCTGAGCCTTCTCTATCACAATTCCTTATTATCATTCTCAACTTTTGTTGTTTTCATTTATCCTTTTGTTTATATTACTTTAACTATTCTAATCTCTTTCTTATTACAATTTTGCAGGTGATTCTCTCTTGTCCTCTTGCAGGTTTGCTCCATATTATCATGCATTCTCACATCCTCTAGAGCATTGGCCCTAATCTTCCTTTGGCTTATTATGTTAATCAACTTGTATCTTTTGATTGCTTTAATGTCTTCTTTTGCTTTTGGATGTACTTAGATAGGGATTTACTCCTTAGTGATTGTAGCTCTTTGAGCGAGTTCTGAGTTTATCCCCTTTAAGGACCTTGTATCCTTCTTTTTGTGGCAATAAAATACCCCTACATGGGGTTTCCCAAAAAAAAAGAAAAAAAAACCCTAAACCCTAAACTAACCCTAAACCCTAAGAATGGGTGGAACCTTGATGCTAGGAACATCACTGTCAACTAGGCTCAATCCAAGTCTGGTGGTTGAGGTGATGGTTATCGTAGTGGTGGTGGGGGATCTGGAGGTGCTGCTGGATATTGAGGTGGTGGTCGGAGCAGTGGTGATTATGGAGGTGGGAGGAGTGATAGAGAGTTCTGATCATGGTGGATGATATGATGGCAAATCACTGCTCGATGAGGGTGCTTTTGGTGGGACCTAGAGAAATTGAAGAATGAATTGATCCGATCTTTGCTTATGGAACTATGTTTTCTAGGGTTTTGATTAGTCTATGGAGCTCATTTTTATCTATGTCATCACTGTATCTTAGAAACTTGGGGTGCTACTTGGTTGAGGTAATCAAAAAAAAATATTGAATCAAAATTTGTTCTCTATTAAAAAAAACATTAAACCATAAATCCTAAACTAAAATTTAAACCCTAACCCTAAAACCTAAACTCAAAAAAACCTAAACTACCTAAACCTAAACCTAAACTACAAATCATAAAAACTAAACCTAAACCCCAAACCCTAAACTTTAAACCCAAACCTTAAACCCTAAACCCTAAAACTCTAAACCATAAACCCTAAACTCTAAACCCTAGACCATAAACCTAAACCCTAAAACCTACAACCTAAACAAACCAAACCCCAAACCTAAACCCTAAACCTAAACTAACCCAAACAAAACCTTGAATAAAGATGTTATTAGGAGTAGATTGAAAGAATGACCTAATCCAACATAGTTATGGTAGCTAAAGAAAATGTCTTCAAGAGTTTTCCTTGACTATTAGAGATTTGAATACCTAAACCTAACCCTAAATTATATTATAATACCATATATTTTAGTATAATGTAGCATCATATATTTGAGCATGTAGTAATGTGTTTTTGGATGTTATAAGATGTTTTGAAATATTTTAGTATATTATGGTATTTTTCCCTATAGTATATATTAATATAAATCATAAAATATTGATTTAATAAATCAAATGATGAAATTTGTTAAATTTGAAGTGGAATTAGATTGTAGAACCAAAGGTGTGCTATGCCACTTGTAGTCTAAAAAAGATTTTATGTTCAAAATAAATATTATATGTTTTTTACGCATTTTAATATCTTTTAGTATTTTACAATCATGCAATTAGCCTACGATAGCATTATTTATAAAAATGTTGATTTAGACTTTAAAATGGTTGAATTTGGCTAAATTCATAATAGGTAGAACATGACATCATAATATATTATTTCAATTTAAAATATGTAATATGACTAAAATATATAGTTTTTTTATTGTTTAGACTAATATTATGATTTTTTATCTTAAGCAATCCCTTATATGATGTGATATGCAGTATAATATAATATAATATGTTATAGTGTATTATAATATATGATGCCATAACATAGTGTAGCATCATGCATTATATCATACTATTGTGTATTACTACTTGTTGTTTAGCATTTTTAGTTTGTTATAGTATGATGTAGTAGAGTTTGTCTGGTATAATTCATAAAAATATTGATTTATAGGTGAGATGATGGGATTTGGCAAAATTTAAGGTAAGCTTTAAGGAACATCATTGGGGGTGTGCTATGGTGTGTCATTTAATCAAAAGAATGTAATTTTGCATCCAAAATAAATTTTCATTTTTCAACCAAATTTTATAGTTTGTGCTTAAAGTGATTCTTTTTAAGGTGTAATGTAAGATAAATTGAAGGTTGAGATAGAGGAATTTGGCCAAATTCATGGCACACACCAAGAAGCAACACCAAAATTATGCTATTTTGTATCATTTCTAATAGAAAAATAACAATTTTACTTCCAAAATGAACATTATTCATATTTTGAGAAAATTTTATTATTTGTTTATTTTAAGTGATTCTAATGAGGTGTAATGTTAGATAATATATTATATTATAGAAAATTATAATATAACATCTTATATTATAATATAATATAGTGTGTTAATTCATACTATAATATGTTTAGCATGATATTGTATAGTTAGTTTGAGCTTGCACCATCACAAATCATAAAATATTGATTACAATGTTAAGATGATGTAATTTGAATGAATACATTATTAGGCTTTGGTTGAAGTATTAAAGGTGTGCATAAGATAAGAAATAAGATTTGTTGAGACTTCCATGTCAAGGACATGGAGGAGATCTATAGGGATCACACATGCATTGGAAATGACATGTGAGGTGTCTATGTCGAGGGCATAGAAGAAGCAAATCTGTTGGGGATAAGGTTTGATTTGATTTGATTTGTGGAAAGAAGATACATTGGGGATAAGAATCTATAATCCACCCGATTAAGATCGAATTGACTTTAATTTTTTTTATTTTAATTGATGTGGAGGCATATCTACTAGAGATTTGTGCTAGTCCTTGGGATGGGTATATGAACCTTCCACTAGAAGGAGTGTTGGCTATCTAGGGATTGGGATTTGAGTTTGATTTCATGATTTGTTTGGAGATGTATCCACTTGGGATAAGACTTTGGTTGGATTTCTTTGATTTAGACTCTACTAGAGTTGGTTTAATTTGGCTCCACTGGGAAGTTGGTTTTGAATTTGATTTGTTTGCTTGACTTGTTGATATTTGATTTAGGGTTCCACTAGAGAAGAGTGTGATTTAACTCCATTAGGAAAATCGAATGGGTTTAATTTAATCGAGTTAATGTATGGACCATGTAGGTGTGCGATGGACCCGAAGCGCTATACCAGCTTGACCTAGTTTACAAATCCAAAGGGATAGTCTACGATTGTGGGTAGCCAACCTAAGGGTTGCCTTTGGTGCATGGTATGCTAGGAAGAAGCACTACATCTTCCAAATGAGGAACAACCACAGGGGTGACCTGTTTGATGCACAACAAATCAAACCTAACCTTGGGAGACTATTGAGTGAATGCGCTAGGGACTTATGTGAACTCAAAAGTAGTGAAGATTAATTTTATCTTAATTTCATGTGATTTGATATGGTTTGTTTGGCTTAGTTTGATTTCAAATTGAGGGCATATCCATGGGGATGTGAGCTCAGTCAAATTTGATAGATTTAATTTATGGACCATGTTGGTGTGCGATGGAGAAGGGCTATATTGAACTTGTCTATCTCAGATTTACAAAGAGGGATAGCCTCGGTGGGGTAGAGCTAGCCAACCTTAGGGTTGCCTTTCAATGTGCATGGCGTGCTAGGAAAGTGGGCTTACATCTTCTAAATTAGGGAACAACTACTGGGTGACCTATTGGTAGCACAACAAATCAACGACTTAGGGGACTCTGAGTGAATTCCTAGGGACTTATATCAACTCAAGTAGTCAAGTGATTCTATGGGAGTTTTGCGACACCTAAGATAAGATACTTTCTTGGGAAAAGGTACCACTAGGGTGTCCTCTAATCCACAAGTGAATATATATTTTGTTTATATAATTTCATGGACCTATTGGTGCGAGGACCACCACTAAAAGGCTATGTTACTTTGACCTATCTCATTCTTGGACCTAGAGAGAATCAGCACATCCACAGGATAGAATCTCTAACCACAGGGCTTACTAGGAAAGGGGAACTGTCCAAACTAATAGTAACTCGGGTAGTTTCTAAATGGGGTCACTAAGCACGTGATCCAAATATAGTACCCACAAGGGAGGTGCTGCTAGGGGTATTATCGAGCCCAGAAAGAAAGCCTATAGGTATAAGGTGGCCAACTCAAGGAGAAAGCATAATAGACTTAAATCTATGAGTGGTGTATCTTGAGGTGTGAGAACCAACCAACCTAAGGTGTATCATCGGCATGAGTGGTGTATCCATCGACATAGTGAGAGAAACCTAAGGTGCGTTGGTGTGCAACGATCAACCTCAAAATAAAGGGTAGGTACAACTTTCCAAGTGAAAGCGATCATGGGATAGTCTCATCATGGGGACATATACTATCTAACCTTGAGTGACTACTTAGTGGGGAGCCCCAAGGGAGTTTTGCACCCAGACTTGAAGTAGTCAAGAGGAAAGGAGCTGCTAGGGGACTTATCTTAAACCTCAAATATACTCGACCCAATTAGTGCACAAAGGCTAATACAAGAAGAAAACATAGAAGACTTACATCCTCTTAAATGAAGCCAACAGTAGCTTACGCCACGGTAAGGCCTACCAAACTAACAAGGTGCTCATTATGTGTGGTGGCCAAGTAAGGAAGGAAAGCTAGTAGACTTACATCCTCCAAAGCAAGAAGACCATTAGGGTGACACATAGGGTAGCATATGGCGACCTAGGCGACTAATGAGTGAGAGTACGGGGGCGTATATTAACTTCAGTAGCCCAAGATAAAGATATGTGTTTTGTTTTCTATGTTTGTGTGTAGTTTGTGTTTGTTGTGTCGATGAAGGATAGGCACTCGGGTTCTTTACACCTACCCTAAATACATTGCGGTAGATTTGCAAAGAAGAATACTTTCAACATGGAAGAGATTGAATTCAAAATGGAATTTTATTGATGATAATTATTTTAAACATGATTTATAATATTTTTTAAGTAGAGCCCATTGATTAGAAGCATTGGGCACTCTTCCTTATGATTAATAAGGTCCTCCTTGGTAGGCCTTCACAATAGCAAAAGGGCCTTCCTAAGTGGGTTCAAACTTGCCTCCCATCTTACATTTTGTAATAATCAGTCTCCTTAAAACTAAAATAAGCTCTCCTACTTGAAACGGTATAAGATAGACCAACTTGTTGTGAGCTTGAATCATTTTAGCTTTGTACAACTCAAGGTTTTGGCATGCTTGCAGGCATCTCTCCTCAAATCTTTGAGCTCTTCTAACCTACTTGGCATTACGCTCTATTGTGATCTTGCTACCCATATCCTTAGTGATGGGTTGGACTTTTAATGGTAGAACAACTTTGGACCCATACTAAGGAGAAAGAGTAGAATGAGTTGGAGTTCTATATGTAGTGATTGGCCCATAAAACTACTTGTTCATGCCTATCACTTGTTTATTGTCAGTGTCTTCTTTAGTATTTGGATGGTAGTTTTGTTGAAGACTTACTAAGTATTTTCCTCGTAGTTGATGGTAGAATATCTCCAATCTATGTGTGTCTCCAGCAAAGTTGTTGATCTGGTTCTGAATACAATACCATTATGATATAATTCATCAAGCCACTCCTAACCTATATACAATATGGTTCCTAAAAAAATGGAGAACATGTTGAGCAATGACCTCTCTAAGCAGAATCACCTTTACTTAGTTGGAAAAGTAGTTAGTAGTAGGTAAGATGAATTAATGACCCTTGGAAGAAGGAGGATTAATCAAACCCACTATATCGGTACCCCAACACTCGAATGGACGTGAGGGCAATGTAGGATGTAAAATATTGGGTGGTTGGTGTAAGACAACACCGTGTATTTGACATTGGTGGCCTCTCCTAGCCATATCCATGTAATATTTGGTCATCGAAGGTTACTACTATCCTAGTCTCTTGATCTTGGCTTTCATCTTCGGACCAGATTAGTTAGCTCCACATCATCCTGAGTGTACTTCAATTATGATCTTACGGGTTTCATGATTGTCTAAGCATTGTAACCACATATGATTGATAGACCATCGATACAAGACACCATCTACAAAAGTGTAGGAAAGTGCTCTCTGCTTCATTTGATGGGCTTGGGACTTCTCTTGAGGTAGTTTGCCTTTATTTAGGTAATCTATAATGGTTGCCTCTAACTCCTCATCCTTTTTGGCAATGGAAACCTCCCTTCAAGAGTACTTTTGATGAGTTCAATATCAATAAGGGATAAGACTTGTATATTTTGGACCTTTATTGATAAGGACTCATCCTCACACCAACTCCTTCAAGCTTGGCTAAAGTATACACTATGATTCTCTCCTCGAGGAATCTTATAAATGGTAACCTCTGGGATTTGGGCCAACAACTCCATGGTGTACTGGTGGTAGTGATGGAGCTTGGGCTTTATAACCTTATAGGACCTAGCAATTTGGTTGATAATTAAATGAGAATACTCAAAGATGTTGAAGCTCTAGATGCTTAGAGTAATGGATAACTCCAAACCTACAATTAGAGCCTCATATTCATTTCATTTGGTGCAAATTGGACAGATGATATGACAATCTCATCACAATGCGGTCCATGGTTAAAAGAACTATTCCTACCCTTACAGTTCTTGGAATAGTAAATTATGGTTTTTCTCCTCTTTGAGAGGAAGCCACACTGTCAAAGTACATCTCCCAGTGGTGAATGATAGTATCCCCCAAGGTCATGATTTGTTCATCGTGGAGATCATCACTAAGTGAAGAGTAAGCAAGAAGTGGGTGTGTTGCTAAGAAATCCTCTAGTGCTTATCCTTTCACCGCACAGAGGGGTAAGAAGGTAATGTCAAACTGTGAGAAGATCATAGACCGTCGTGCTAATTATTAGGATAGCATCAACCATGTCATGAGTTACTATAGTGGATTGATACTAGAGATTAAGTTCACTTTATGAGGAAGCATGTAGTATTGTAACTTTTGGGATGCAAAGATTAAAGCTAGGAAATACTTCTCAATGGTTGGATAATTAGCCTCAGTTGGGATTAGGTGATCCCTGAGGTAGTAGAGTGCATTTTCCTTCCCTTCATCGTTGGCTGGGCCAACAAAAAAAATAAGGAGTCATCCTGAGTGTAAAGTGAGCGACTTGCAGGGGTATAGAATCAACGACATCATCAGGTATGCTTGATGTCTTTGAAGGCATGCTCAAACTCGTCATCCCACTTGAACTTGGCGGCCTTTTTGACAAGTGTTGAGAATGGCGACATCTTCCCGATAGTTGGATATAAATCATCTTATATCGTCAACCACCCTTGAAATGATCAAGTTGAGTTAAACTTTTAGGGGTGGAATTTCTAATATGCCTTGATCTTCTCGGATCGATTTTGATTCCTTGGTGTGGACAACAAACCCGGAATCTCCAAGCCACTCTAATGCACACTTTGGGGTTCATTTTGAGGTTAAATTGTCTTAACTACTACTCTCAAGTCAAAGAGATGGTCTTCCTTTTCTATACTTTTACCAAGATCATCATCATAGCACTCGACTTGATGATGAATGAGTTCATCGAAGATTTGAGTTTAAAATAAAATAAAAACCTAAACTTAAACCTAAACCTAAAACTAAAAATAAAATAAAATAATCTAATAAAAATAAACTAAAATAAAATAAATAAAAACCAAAACTAAACTAAAAAGTAAAATAAACCTAAGAATAAAAAACTTAAATAAAATAAAAATTAAATGTAAAATAAAAATAAAATAAACCTAAAATAAAACCAAATAAAAACTTAAACCTAAAAATAAACCTAAAAATAAAACATAAAATAAATAAAATTATACTAAACTAAAAAAAAAAAACCTAAACTAAAATAAAAATAAAATAAACAAAATAAAATAAACCTAAACCTAAACTAAAATAAACTAAACTAAAATAAATAAACTAAACCTAAACCTAAACTAAATAATATAAAATAAACTAAAATAAACTTAAACCTAAATAAAAAATAAACCTAAAATAAAACCTAAAACCTAAACTAAAAATAAAATAAAACCTAAACTAAACCTAAAATAAAATAAAACCTAAACCTAAAATAAAAAAATAAAAGAAAACTCAACTAAAAATAAACCTAAACCTAAAAAACTAAAAATTAACTAAAATGAAACCTAAACTAAAATAAATAAATAAACTAAATAAAATAAAAAAAATAAATAAAAATAAAATCTAAAATAAATAAAAATAAACTAAATAAACTAAATAAACTAAACATGCCAATTTAATTGATTAAAACTAAACCCTAAATCCTAAATCCTAAACCTACTAAACCTTAAACCCAGGCCAACTCTAACAAAAAACCCTAAAAACCTAAATAAATAAACTAAACTCATTTGCTTTTTTTTAAAAAAAAAACCCTAAATCTAAACCCTAAACCCTAAACAACCTCCTAAACCCTAAACCTGAGCCCTAAACCCTAGGCTTAATCCTTCTAAACCCTAGCAACCCAAAACCCTAAAACCATGCACACAACTGACCCACCACTAAACCTAAACCACAACCTTCTAAAAACTAAAACCCTAAACCCTACAACACAAACCTTAAACCTAATCTAAAGTAACTAAATAAATTAAAAATAAACTAATAAACCTAAACCTAAACCTAAACCCTAAGAATGGGAACTTTGATGTAGGAACATCAAGCATCAACTCAGTCAGCTCTAGCGGTGGAGGTGAAGGTGGAGGCAACATTAATAGTGGTGGTGGGGGGGTTCTAGGTGCTTATGGATATGGAGTGGTGGTGAGCGTGGTGGTTATGGAGGTGGAGAAGCGGAGAGGTTTAGTGGTGGTGGTGGAGGAGATATCGGATATGATGTTGGATCCCTACTCAAGAAGGAGTGGTTAAATGGGAACTAGAAAGCGAAGAACGGCGATCGATCATTGCTTATGAAACTATTTGTTTAGAGCAGAGATGGTTCTAGTAATCTAGGGTTTTCAATTTGTCTATGCGTGCTCATTTTTATCTATGTTGTCAACGGTGTCTTAGAAAACTTGGTGTGTTACTTGGTTAATGAAATCGAAAAGAAGAAATGTTGAATATGAATTTGTTTTTTGTTAAAAAAACCAAAACTGAACTAGACATAAACCTAAACCTAAACCCTAAACCCTAAACCCTAAACCTAAACCAAAACCACAAAACCCTAAACACCACAAACCCCAAAACCACAAACCACAAAAACCTAAAACCTAAACCTAAACCCTAAACCCCAAACCCTAAACCCTAAACCCTAAACCCAAAACCTAAAACTAAACTTAAACCTAAACTATAAAACCTAAATAAAATAAATATAAAATTAAATAAAATAAAACCTAAATTAAACCTAAACTAAACCAAACTTAAAAAAATAAAATAAAAAATAAACTAAAATAAAATAAAATAAGGAAAAAACTAAACTAAAGTAAAAAATAAACCTAAATAAAATAAAAATAAATAAATAAAATAAAACTAAATAAAAAAACCAAATATAAAATAAAATCAAAATAAATAAAAATAAAACCAAAAAAACTAAAACTAAACTACTAAACTAAAATAAACTAAACTAAATAAATAAAACCTAAACCCTAAATAAAATAAAATAAATTAAAATAAACCTAAACCTAAAAAATAATACCTAAAATAAAACCTAAAACCTAACTAAAAAAAATAAAATAAATAAACCTAAAATAAAAATAAAAACTAAAAAAAATAAAACCAAAAAAAACCTAAAATAAAACTTAAAACCTAAACCTAAACCCAAAACCCTAACCTTAAAAAGCTAAAACCTAACTAAGCTAAATAAAACCTAAAAATAAAATAAATAAAAAAAATGTTAAGGAAA
Organism: Cymbidium sinense; assembly: GCA_021442155.1. Taxonomy (NCBI): domain Eukaryota; kingdom Viridiplantae; phylum Streptophyta; class Magnoliopsida; order Asparagales; family Orchidaceae; genus Cymbidium; species Cymbidium sinense. The sequence continues at coordinate 142,781,469 of CM038214.1, forward strand.
AATTGAACAAATAAAATAAAATAAAACATAAATTAAAACCTAAACCTAAACCTAAAAAAATAAAATAAAATAAAAAGAAACTAAAATAAAATAAATAAAACCTAAACTAAACTAAAAAAATAAAAAACCTAAATAAAATAAAACTAAACCTAAGATAAATAAATAAACCTAAAATAAATAAAATAAAAATAAATAAAAAAATAAACCTAAAAATAAACTTAAAATAAACCTAAAAAAAAAAAATAAAAAAATAAAACCTAAAAAATAAAAAAAAAAATAAAATAAAATAAAATAAACCTAAACTAAGATAAAACTAAACTAAATAAATAAAACCTAAACTAAACCTAAAATAAACTAAACCTAAACCTAAACTAAAAAAAAAAATAAAATAAACTAAAATAAACCTAAACCTAAACTAAAAGAATACCTAAAATAAACCTAAAATAAAACCTAAAACCTAAACCTAAAAAAATAAAATAAAACCTAAACCTAAACCTAAAAATAAAAAAAAAAAATAAACTAGACCTAAAATAAGATAAAATAAAAATAAACTAAAAAATAAACCTAAACCTAACCTAAACCAAAAAAAACTAAAATAAATAAACTAAAATAAATAAACTAAACTAAGTAAAATAAAATAAACCTAAATAAAATAAAATAAAATAAAATAAATAAAAAAAATAAACTAAATAAACCTTAACTACTAGTTTAATTTAAAAAAAAAAAATAAATAAAATAAATAAATAAAACCCTAAACCCTAAACCTACAATAAACTCTAAACCCTAAACCCGACCCTCCTCCCCAAGTGCTCTCTTCTCACGTGATTTTTTTAAATCCCTGGTGGTATGCCCCAACCAGGGATTTTGTGGGTTTGGCTTCGATTTCGACTGATTTCAAAGGCTTGAACAACATCTGACTATTTTTGTGATGTTTTATCATTGACCATGGCTATGGTGAGTTTGATTCATTGGGCTCCACCTCAAGATAAGATTTCTCCCTCTATTGATTTGGTTAATCTCATTTTACATCTTTTAGAGGTTTTCCAGCCATAATGTGCTCTGATGTGGATGTTGAAAAGTTGACAAAACCCTTTGAATTTTCTCTTGTTGGTAAATTTGCTTTGTGTCGTCTGAATTTGGATAAGATTCACTCTTTTTTCCATAATCTCAAGCTTACAAGTGCCTTCTCGATTGGTCTTATTGACCATCGACATATCCTGATTAAACTTTCTAATGATCTGGATTATTCATGTGTTTTATCACATCATTCTTATTTCATATTTAATTCTCAAAAGTGTTTGTAGAAGTGGTCACCCCTTTTTGACATTAAGGAGGAATCTCCTATTTTCCCTATGTGGTTATCTCTTCCTAATATGTGTAGTCATTTTGTTACCTATCATGTGCTTTTTTTTTGCTATTGGCTTTATTTTGTCAGCCTTTGTAACTTGACCAAGCGACTGCTGAGCAATATCACCCTTATGGCTCGGATCATCATGGAATTAGACATAACTAAAAAATACCCTAAGGAAGTTTGGATTGGCTCTAAAAATTGCAGGTATTTGCAAAAGGTTGAATTGGAGAACCTTTCAATTTTTTGTTCCCACTGTAAAATATGCAGTCATGATAATTCAAAATGTTTTATTCTCCATCCCCACTTAAAAAAATGAATTCCTCCTAAGGAAAATGTTGCCTCTACCCATAAGCAGATTCCTACTTATGTTTAGAAATCAGCCTCAGATCTTAAGGATGGTATGAAGGCTATTATTGAGGTTGATTCCTTGGATATCAGGGTTAATCTTGTTGAGCGTGTTTCAGCTTCTAATGTTGGTAGGGATTCGACCGATATTCAAAATGAGAAGGATTTTTACCTCTTATTCCTTCTTTGAATTTGAACATTTATAATGTAGAGAATAATAAATTCTCTAAGTTATTAGAAAATGATTCATCCCGCATCTATGCTTACTTTGATTGATGAAAATAAAGCTTTTAATGAGGATTAAAATGTTGTTAAGCATGCTGAAAACATTTTTGATCCATATTTTACTACTTGTGCTTTAAATGGCTCTAAATTATCACCATCTCTAATTTCTAATCTTGATGTTTATGGTAATCCTACTTTTTAACTAAATATGGATTTGGAAGAAGGTAAACTCCCCTCCAAACACTTGGAGATTTCTCCTAAATCTATGAACAATGTTACTAAATCTTACTCGGATGATGACTCTAGGGGAAAAGAAAATGGCTTCCAAACTTATCTTGCTAAAAAGAAAAAAATGTTAAAAATTTTCCTCCCAAATTATCCAAAAATAATAGATCTGCCATGACCTCTCACACTTCTCTTAATTAACCTTTACTTAACCCCCATTTTTTATTTTTCTTATGGTTAATTTTCTTGTTTGGAATATTAAAGGGATCGATACCCTTTCTATTCATAATCATAATAAAAATATTTTTTGCATTCATAATATTTCTTTTCTTATTGTTCTAGAGCCTCTTAGCTAATAAAATTAACCATGTTGCTAGAATGATCGGTTTCAATAAAATTTTCTCTAAAGTTAGTAATAAGATTTGGTGGTTTTGGAATAATTTTGTTGAGGTCTCTATTCTTGATGACTTTCATCAAGTTGTCAATGCTCAAATCTCTTATGGTGATTATTATGGTTTGGGCTCTTTTGTTTATGCATCTTGTTATAGATCAGGAAATCTTCTTTGGGATAATTTAAGGAATTTTGCTACCTCTATCAATAAACCTTGGTTTGTTGGTGGTGATTTCAACACCATTTTAATCTCTTCTGAATGAAGTGGTGGTTGCTCTCTTAATATTCATTCCATGGAAGATTTATCCAATATGATCCTTGATTGTAATTTGATTGATATTGGCTTTAAGAGCACTAATTATACTTGGCAAAACTCTAGAATTTGGCAAAGGTTGGACCAATTCTTTTTAATACTCATTGGATTACTCAATGGCCTATTACTTCTGTTGATCAATTAAGCAGAACCTTGTCAGATCATGCACCTCTTATGGTTTCTATTAAAGAAAATTCTAATAGACTAAAAAACCCCACTCCTTTTAGATTTCAAAACATGTGGATTCAGCATATTGATTTTTTTAATGTTGTGGCTAATAATTGGAAAGCTCCTTTACATCGATAATTGATTATGGGGATGAATACACTTTGGTTTAAACTTAAAAGACCTAAACAAAATTTAGGCGGTGGAACAAGCATTATTTTAAAACCTTTTTTTTGCTAATATTAAAGATATGAAAAATTGGTTTGGGATCTTGAAGTCTTATGTCGATCCTTCTAAGATTACTGAGACTTGGAAGCGAAAGATAAACTTGTTAACTTCCAAAATATGGAAGTGACCTATTGGCGCCAAAAATTTACGAGTAAACATATTGCTTATGGTGATAGGAATACTAGGTATTTCCATGCTTTGGTTAATAAAAAGATAGCATTAAATAATATTCAAAACATTAAAAATGACAATGGAGATTAGATTATGGAGAATAATGATATTAAGGAATCACTTATTAATTACTTTAGAAATATGCTTAACAAGAATTGCTCTTATGAAACTATTTATCAATCATAGTGGATTCCTTCTATTATTACTAATGATGATAATGATTTGCTTACCATTGTCTAATGAAGATGAAATTTTCAAAGTTCTAAATAGCATGAACATAGATTTTGTTTTGGTCGGAGGGTTTCACTACTCAATTTTTCAAAATGTTGGTTTATCATTAAAATGATTTGATTGAGGCTGTGATTGATTTTGTTTTGAAGGAAATCCTTTTCTTAGATATTTTTCTAATACTTCTATTATTCTCATACTTAAGAAAGATAATCTACACTATTGAAGTAATTTAATACCTATTAGCCTTTCCACCTTCTTCAATAAGTTGATTTGCAAAGTTCTTACCAACAGACTTAGTCATTTACTTAATAGAATTATCTCTCCCAACCAAACTAGTTTTATTAGAGGTAGATCTATTTCTGATAATATTTTTACTTGCTTAAGAATTAATTCATGATCTTCATGCCGAGACTAGATGTAGGAACATCCTTTTCAAATTATATATTACCAAAGATTTTAATAACATCTCTTAGGATTTCCTTTTCCATATTCTAAATTTATGTGGGTTTTCTAATAAATTTATTTTCTTATAGAAAACTATATTAATAATGCCTGGTTTTTGATTTTTCTTAATGGGGAAGCCTTGGGTTTCTTTCCCTCTTCCCATGGCTTATGACAAGGGGATCCTTTATCTCCTGCTTTATTTATTATTGTTGTTGAGTACTTATCTAGGAGCATCAATGATTTATTCTTAAATAATCATAGTATGTACTACAAAACACTTGATGGTCTTCCTATTTCCCATTTAAGTTTTGCATATGATTTCATTATTTTTTTGCAATGCTACTTATCACATCAAGCATCTCAAGTCTTTTTAAATAAATTTGGTAGAAAGAAAGTGGCCTTTCTATCAATGATAACAAAAATATTTTATCACTTCCTCTAGTATCTCCAATAATAAAATCAATCAAATCCTACATATCACTAATTTTAAACATCAACACTTACCACTTAAGTACTTGGATGCTCACTCTTTAAAGGCCCAAAATATTCCCATCTCTTTGACAAGTTAATTCAAAAATTTCAAATAAAATTTTTAGTTTGGGAATTCATTTACTTTCCTTTGGTGGTAGACTTCTATTCTTAAAAGCACTCTTAACTCAATGCCTCTTTATTTGATTCAAACTATTATCCCCACTAATGCTACACTTATCGAATTGATCATTTGCTTAACAAATTTTTTTGGGGTCCAATAATTCCACCAAATAATGCATTGGACATCTTGGCATAAATGTTGTGGTATCGCCCCTCTCTCCTCTCTCACGGTGGAATTTTAGAAAGAATGATAGACTTTGGGCTATTTTATGATGGAAAAAACACCCCTTAACATGCTTATAAAGTTGGTGACTCTCACGGTTTGGAAAAGCTTTGCTCCATTAAATGGGTTGTCAAATCATTAATATCTTGGGGTATTGTCGTTCTTCCTTCTTTGTCAAGACAATTAGATTGGCAATGGCTCTTGACACTCTTTGATCTACCCACTCTACTGTTGCTATCAAAGTTAATTCTTTTTGGCTTAATAACAATTGGAATGAAAGTAAACTTGAGAATTATATCCCTATATCTATTTTTGACAACTTTAGAAATATCCCCATTCTTCTAAGAAACTTGACCAAATTCTTTTTAAGCTTTCTTATAATGGTGACTTTGTTCTTAAAGAGGTTTGGAATTTTATTAGAGATAAACAAAACCCCTCTAATGTTTTTATTAAACTTTGGAACAATATCATTCCCATTTCTATTCAATTTTAGCTTGGAGGATTTTGAATAACTTTATTCCTATGGACTCTTTGCTTTGGACTAAAGGGTTTTACTTACCTTCAAAGTGCTATTGTTGCTTTTATTGAAAATGTAAATCATGTTTTTTATCAATGCTATTGCTTATAAATTATGGTTTCAATATGATGATTTATTTAATACCAACTATTTTTTGGTTCTCTTTCTTTTTATCAACTTCTTGAAGTTCTTCAAAAATATAGTGAAAGGTCATATCAAAGTTTTAATTGCTATTACCCTTATGGTTCATCACGGATGGATAGAAATGATGCTAAATATTGTGGTACATGTGAACCATAAAGGGTCCTAGATAGAACTAAAGAAAAATTCATGCTCTTTTAATGCCAATCTTATTAGTAATATTCATTTTAGAGGTTATAAATTTGTGGCTAAAAAAATTAGGTATCATTATGCACGAGTTTGACTATAAAGTTCTAGGATTATTCATTGGTTCAATCCTAAAGACAATTTGATTAAAGTGAACATGGTTCATTGCTTCTAATAAATATGGCTGCGGTGGTATCCTTAGGGATTCTAAAGCTACTATCATTTGTGCTTTTCCCTATCCTCTTGAAGTCTGTTCTATTATTTTTTCTAAGCTTATGATTGTTAATAAAGCTATTGAAATTTGTTTGAATAGAGGTTTCTTCAACATCTGAATTGAAGTTTATGCTCTCTTCTCTCTTGCTTCTTGACATGCTTAATTACAATAGAATTGGAATGTTGAATTATTTTATCTTCTTAATCATTCTAGAAATATTATTTCTCAAGTTCATTTTAAAATTTCCCACATCTTTCATGAAGGTAATGCTTATGCTAATTACTTGGTTAACTTTGGTGCCAACTTAACTAAGTTCACTTTATTTGACAACCAATTTTTGCCTAAACTATTAAAAGGTTTGGTTAATCTGGATAATATTGGATTGCCTTATCTCAGATTATAAATTCTTAGCTTGGTTTTTGATGATCTTTTTCTTTTGGTTACACCTTGTTAAGCCCTCTTTTGGTTATGGTAATCAACTTATTTTCTCTCTTTGGCCTGAGCTAGGTTATATTTTTGATCTCTTAATTTTAGATTGGCTTGGTTTTTTGGACCTGGTGGTTATTGTAAGTGGGGCTTGTGTTGTTTTGGTTTTTGCTTGGCTTCATCATCTATCACAGGTGTTTACCATAATTTTCCGGCTATTTTTTATATCCTCCTTTTGGTTTGTGGCTATGGTTGTTGTAGCTTTTTCTTTTTGTGTGGGTTTTGCCTCTTTTTGGGCTGCTTGCTAACTTACCTGAGTTGGATTAGCTACTGTGGTGGTTGACTGGGTGGCTTTGTTGGCTGGTTGGGTTGGTTGGTTGGTTGGATGGCTAGCTGTTTTGGCTATTTTTTCATTTTTTGTTGGTGATTGATCTGAGGATGTGTTGGTGGTTTTTCTCTGGCTTGATTTTGGGATGATGGAGGTTATTGGCTGGCTATTATTTTCTCTATTTTCTTGATTAGGGCTTTGTGGTTGGTTTTATTGATTTTTGTTCTATTTCTTTTGGTTATTATATTGACCTCCTCCTATATTGGCCTTCCTCTCTTAGCTGCAGGGGCTTTGTGTTTGGGTATTGTTCTAGATTGGCTGGTTGAAGGCTATTTTGTGGCTATTAGTTAGCCTCGGGTGCTGGTGGCTTGGTTGGTTTCCATTATTGTTTATGTTCCTGTTGGCTAGCTTGTAGTCTATCTTATTAGGCTTTGTACCATTTTTCTTTGGCTAGCTATTCTACTTACCTAGATCAGATTTTCTTTTTCCTTGGTTGGGTTTGGTGGCTGCTATCTACTTCTACCTATTCCCTGGCTATCTTGGGTGATTTAGGCTTGATGACTATTGTTGGTCTTTAAACTGACTTGGGTTTTCTGCTATTGTGGTTGGCTAGGAGGTTATGTTGGCTGGTTGGTTTGGTTGGTTGTATTGGCTGGGTTGGTTGGTGGGGTGGCTATTTTGGCCAATTTTTCCTGCTCCTTTGGTGACTGTTATGGGAACCTACTGGTGTTCTTTTTGTGACCTATATTTCTAGTTTCCTTTTGCTTTATTTTTTCTCTCTTGGCTGCAACTGACCCCCTTTTTCCAGTTTGGGTGGCAACCTTTTGTTTGCAGTTAGGCTAGTTGTTTTTACTAGCTCTTTTTACTTTATTGGTGGAGGATATGAGCACTTGTGTTTTCTTTTTTTGCTCTTATTTGTCTGGTTTGTGTTGTTACCCTGTCATGATGCTTTCCTTTTGATTTTGTTATTCTTTTTGGTGGTGGCTTTGGTGGTGCTCCTACTATATTGTTGCTATCCAGATGGTTGTTGATTATCTACCTTATTGGGCTTGGTTGTTCTAATGGCTTGGTGGTTGGCTTTTATGTTTGCTATTTGGGATTTTGTAGCCTTACTGATGATGAGACTTTGAATGATGGACTACCAGGTATGCTGGCTATGATGGCCTTGATGTTTCCCACTCTATTTTCTTTTGGCTGGTAGCATTATATGTAATTGTAACCCTTCTCTTGAAGTTTGGATGCTTACATATACTGTTGCTTCTTGAGATGATTATGCGAGCACGAGCCTTTTCTTTACTTTACTCCTTTTTTTTCTCTTACTTTTATGCTTCTTAATTGTACTCATCCTTTCAAAAGTATGTTACAGATTTCTTTTATAGGTTGGGAGAGTCTTGTAGGTGGATCTTGCTGGTATAAAATGGACCAAATGAAGTTTGTTGTTGCTCACATGGATTTTCTACTGTTGATTTTTTGGTTTTTCTTTTTCATTCTATCCTTCATTATTGTAATAGTTAGGGGGTTTATCTCTTTAGGATTTATTGTACCTCATTGAGCATTAGCATAGAGATTTACCCTCTCTAAAGATATTGCACTTTTTCTTTGTGGCAATAAAATTTTTCTAATTTCCCTAATAAAAAAACAAACCCTAAACCCCCAAAATTAAAACCCTAAACCCTAAACCCTAAACCCTAAACTAAACCATAAACCCTAAACCCTAAACCCTAAATCCCTAAAATCTACTAAACCTACACCTAAACCTAAACCTAAATTAAATAAAACCTAAAATAAAATAAATAAAACTAAACTAAATAAAATATAAAATAAAATAAAATAAAATAAACTAAAACCTAAACCTAAAAAATAAAAAATAAAATAAAATAAAAATAAAAACTAAAATAAATAAAATAAAAAATAAATAAAATAAATAAAATAAAAATAAAAATAAAATAAAACTAAACTAAAATAAAATAAAAATAAACTTAAAATAAACCTAAAATAAAATAAAATAAAAAATAAATAAAAAAAAATAAAATAAATAAAAAATAAAAAAAATAAATAAAAAATAAATAAAATAAACAAAATAATAAACCTAAACCTATAAATAAAATAAAACTAAAAAAAAAAATAAACTAAACTAAATAAAAAATAAATAAATAAAATAAACTAAATGAAATAAAATAAACTAAAATAAACTAAACTAAAACTAAAAATAAACCTAAAAATAAATAAAAGAAAAAAACCTAAACCTAAACTTAAAAAAAATAAAATAAAAAACCTAAATAAAAAAAAAATAAAAATAAAACCTAATAAAAATAAATAAAATAAAACTAAACTAAAAAAATAAACATAAAAAACTAAAACCTAAACTAAAAAAGTAAACTAAAATAAAAAACCTAAACTAAAATGAATAAACTAAAATAAATAAAATAAACTAAATAAAATAAAATAAAATAAAATAAAATAAATAAAAAATAAATAAATAAATAAAAATAAACCAGGTTTACATTAAAAATCAAACCTTAGGCCTAGGCACTAAGCCCTAAAATCTAAAACCCACAAACTCTGCCAACCTCTAACTCTAGGCCTGAGACCTAAACAAACCCAAACCTGGGCCCAGACCCTGGCACAACCACCTGACTGACCTAATCTGACTAAACACAAACTACTGACCCTAAACACAGGCCCTAAACCTGAGCCCTAAACCTGAGCCACTGAGCCAAACTGGGCCTGAGCTAACCTGAGACTCTGACACTGACCACTAAACTAACTCTCCCACTAAAGGAGCCTAAATACCACAGGCCACTGGGCTACCCTAAACCTGGGCCCTGGGCCACAACCCTAAAACCTCCTAAACCTAATCTGAGCCACAGCTGAAACTTCTAGTAAATTATGCTAAAATAAAATAAATACAAAACTAAAAATAAATAAAATAATAAAATAAAACCTAAAACCTAAATAAAAAAAAATAAAATAATTAAAATAAAGATAAATAAACTGAATAAAACCTAAATAAAATAAACTAAATAAAATAAAATAAAATAAATCTAAAATAAAATAAAAACTAAATAAAACCTAAACCTAAAATATAAACTAAAAATAAAACCTAAAATAAATAAAAATAAAAAACTCAACCAAAAATAAAATAAAATAAATAAAATAAAATAAAACTAAACTAAAAATAAGATAAACTAAAATAAATAAAAGACCTAAAATAAACCTAAAATAAAAACCTAAAAAAACCATACACCTAAAAGCTAAAAACCTAAACCTAAACTAAAAAACTAAAAAAATAAAATAAATAAACTAATAAAATAAAATGAAAAAAATAAAATAAAATAAAACATAAAATAATACAAACATAAAAAAAAAATAAAATAAAATAAAATAAAAATAAACTAAAATAAAATAAATAAAACCTAAACTAAACTAAAAATAAATAAAAAAAGCTAAACATAAATTAAAATAAAATAAACTACAATAAAATAAAATAAAATAAAAAACTAGATAAAAAACCTAAACCTAAAAAAATAAACCTAAAATAAATAAAAAATAAAACCTAAACTAAAAAAAAAAAATAAACCTAAAATAAACAAAATAAAATAAACCTAAACTAAATAAAATAAATAAAACCTAAACTAAAATAAACTAACCACAAACCCAAAAAAAAAATAAAATAAACTAAAATAAACTAAACCTAAACTAAAAAAAAAATCTAATAAACTAAACTTAAATAAACCTAAAAAAAAAACAAAAATAAAAAAAAACTAAACTAAAAACAAAAAAAAAAATAAAAAATAAACTAAATAAACTAAACTATTGGTTTACTTAATTTTTTTTAAATAAACCACAAATCTAAACCCAAACCCTAAATCTTAAAAACCCAACCCAAACCTAAACCATAAACCCCAAACCTAAACTAAATTTAAATAACTAAATAAATTAAAAAATAAACCTAAACCTAAAAACTAAACCCAAGAATGGGCAAAACCTTTACAAAGAACATCACCAATCAAGCGTCTAGATCACGTGGGTGAAGGTGGAGGGCGGTTATCCAATGGTGGTGGGGGATCTTGAGATATGGTGGATATAGAGGTGGTGGCGAGGAAGCGATGGTGGTGGCAGTGAGAGATCGGGATATGATGGTGGATCCCCATTACTCAAGAGGCTGGGGTGGTTCGATGGGACTGGAGAAACGAAGGATGGTAATCAATCTTTGCTTATGGGCTGTGTCTGAGTAGATAGTTCTAGTTTTCTAGGATTTTTGATTTATGCTCATTTTTATCTATGCCATCCTTGTGTCTTAGAAAACTTGGTGTGCTACTTGGTTGATGAAATCGAGAAGAAGAAATGTTGAATCTGAATTTATTCTCTATTAAAAAAAACCAAAAATCCAAAACCTTAAACTAAAACTCGAACCCTAGACCTAAAACCTAAACCTAAACCCTAAACCCTAAAAACCCTAAACCACAAATCTAAACCCTAAACCCTAACCTAAACCTAAACCCTAAACCTAAAAAACAACCAAAAAAACCTAAACCCAAAAACAAAATAAAAAATAAAATAAATAAAAAAAAAATAAAAAAAAAATAAAATAAAATAAAATAAATAAATAAACTAAAATAAAATAAAACCTAATAAAATAAATAAAAAGAAAAAAAATAAAATAAAATAAAATAAAAACTAAACTAAAATAAAAACTAAATAAAATAAAACTAAACCTAAATAAAATAAAATAAAGCTAAAATAAAATAAATTAAATTACATAAAAACCTAAACCTAAAATAAATAAAATAAAACATAAACCCTAAACCTAAAATAAAATAAAAACATAAACTTAAACATAAACTAAAATAAACTAAACTAAATAAAATAAACCTAAACCTAAATAAACTAAATCTAAAATAAACCCTAAATTAAAAAAATAAACTAAAAAAATAAAAAAATAAACTAAACCTAAATAATAAAATAAAATAAGATAAAATAAAATAAACTAAACAAAAATAAAATAAATAAAACCTAAACAAAAAAATAACTAAAATAAAATAATAAAATAAATAAACTAAATAAATAAAAAAAAATATAAATAAAATAAAATAAATAAAAAAATAAAATAAATAAACTAAATAAACCTATTTGCTTAAATAAAAAAAACTTATCCTACCCTAAACCTAAAGGACCACTGACCCACCCACCACAATTCATGACCCTAAACCACGGACCACCTGACCATAAACTAACCTAAACCACAACCCTAACCAAACCTAAACCTAACTTAAACCTAAACCTATACAACCCCAGACCTAAAACCCTAAACCTAAAACCCTAAAACTAAAATCTAAAATAAAATAAAATAAAAATAAAATAAAATAAAAATAAAATAAATAAAATAAACTAAACTAAAACTAAAACCTACTAAAAGACCAAAATGTAAAATAAAATAAAATAAAATAAAAACTAAAATAATAATAAAATAAATAAAAACTAAAAATAAAAAACCTAAAATAAAAAAAATAAAATAAAATAAAACATAAAATAAAATAAAATAAACCTAAAATAAAATAAAATAAAACTAAATAAAACTAAACCTAAAAAATAAACCTAAAAGTTAAACCAAAATAAATAAAAATAAAACCTAAAATACTAAAAAAAATGTAAACTAAACTAAAATAATAAACTAAAATAAAATAAATAAAATCTAAACCTAAAATAAATTAAACCTAAAACCTAAACTAAATAAAATAAAATAAACTAAAAAACCCAAACTAAACTAAAAAATAAAACCTAAAATAAACCTAAAATAAAACCTAAAACCTAAAACTAAAAAAATAAAATAAAAACTAAACTACTAAATAAAAAGAAAATAAAATAAAAAAATAAATTAAAATAAAAATAAATAAAATAAATAACTAAAATAAATAAAATAAATAAACCTAAATAAAATAAAATTAAATAAATAAATAAACTAAATAAATTGAATAAACTAAACCTTCCATTTACTTAATTGAAAAAAATAAAATAAGAAAATCAAGAAAAAAAACCCTACTAAACCCTAAAATACATAAGCTCTAAAATTTAAAACCTAAACCTAAAATAAAATAAAACCTAAAAAATAAAATAATAAAAAACTTAAACCTAAATAAAATAAAATAAAAATAAAATAAAAGCTAAACTAAACTAAACTAAACTCTAAAGTAAAATAAAATAAAATAAAAATAAAAATTAAAAAAATAATATAAATAAAAACAAACTAAACTAAAAAAATAAAATAAACCTAAAATAAAAACCTAAATAAAATAAAATAAATGTAAAATAAAATAAACCCAAAATAAAAGAAAATAAAACTAAATAAAAAAATTAAACCTAAAACTAACATAAAATAAATAAAAAAAACTAAACCTAAACTAAAAAAACTTAAACCTAAAATAAAAAAATAAATAAACCTAAACCTAAACTAAAAATAAACTAAACTAAAAAAAAATCTAAACCTAAACCTAATAAAAACTAAACTAAAATAAAATAAAAAATAAATAAACTAAAAAAATAAAACTAAACTAAAACTAAAAAATAAAACCTAAAATAAACCTAAAAACCAACAAAAATAAAATAAAATGAAAACCTAAACTAAACCTAAAAAAAAATAAAACCTAAACATAAAAATAAAAAAATAAAAAATAAACTAAAAAATACATAAACCTAAACTAAAAAAAAAAAAAACTAATTAAAAAACTAACAAAAATAAAATAAACCTAAAATAAAATAAACTAAACTAAATAAAAATAAACCTAAATAAAATAAATAAATAAATAAACTAATAAATAAATAACTAAATAAAACCTAAAAATCTTTTATTTTTTTTTAAAAACATAAACCCTAACCATAAACCCTAAACCCAAACCCTACTACAAATCTATAAACCCTACCCTAATAAACCTAAAACTAAACCCTAAACAACCTAAACTAACCTAAACCCACAAACCTAAACCTAAACTAAACCACCCAAAACCTTAAAACCTAAAGCCTAAACCCCAAACCTAAACTAACCTAAACCCTACTAAACTCAAACCACAACCCTAAATCTAAAACCCCAAACCTAAAACCTAAACCCAACCCAATCTAAACCTAAAAGCATAAACCCTAAACCTAAAACCAACCCTAAACCCCAAAATATAAAACCATACCTAAGTAATAAAATAAATTAAAAAAACCTAAACCCTAAAACCTAATAAACCTAAACCAGAATGGTAAACCATGGCGGCTCATATTAACCCTGGGTCAGTGGTGTGGTGGAGTGGAGGAGGTCTGGTGGTGGTGGATCTGGAGGTGTTGGATATGGAGTGGTGGTCAGTAGTCTGGTTATGAGAGGAAGATAGAGGTTACAACCATGGTGGTGGCGAGGGAGAGATGGGGATATGATGGTGGATCCGTAACTCAAGAGGCCATGGTGGTTATGAGCTGGAGAAAGCGAAGAATGACCGATCGATCTGGCTTATGGGCTGTCTTTATAGTAGAGACAGTTCTAGTTATCTAGGCTTTTTGATTTGCTCTAAGCGTGCTCATTTTTATTTATGTCATCGCTTGTGTCTTAGAAAACTTGGAGTGTTACTTGGTTGATGAAATCAAAAAGAAGAAATATTGAATTTGAATTTGTTCACTATTAAGAAAAAAAAAAAAACCTAAACCCTAAACTAAAACCATAACCGTAGACCTAAAACTAAACCCAAAACCTAAAACCTAAACCTAAACCCAAACCCTAAACCAAAAACCTAAAATAAACCCTAAACCACCCTAAACTAAACCTCAACTAAACCTAAACCCTAAACCTAAAAGCTAAAACCTAAACCTAAACTAAATAAAACCTAAAAATAAAATAAATAAATAAATAAAAACCAAAGTAAAATAATAAATATAAAAAATATAAAACCTAAACTAAAACTAAACTAAACCTAAACCTAAACTTAAAGAAAATAAAAAATAAAACTAAACTAAAATAAAATAAATAAACTAAACTAAAAAAAATAAAACCTAAATAAAATAGAAAATAAACCTAAAATAAAAATAAAATAATCCTAAAATAAAATAAAATAAAACTAAATAAAACCTAAAAATAAATAAAAAAATAAAACTTAAACCTAAACTTTAAAAAAACCTAAACCTAAAATAAAAATAAAATAAATCTAAACTTAAAGCCTAAACTAAAATAAACTAAACTAAATAAATAAAACCTAAACCTAAACCTAAACCCAAAATAAAAAAATAAAATAAACAAACTAAAACTAAAAATAAAACCTAAGAATAAACCAATAATAAAACCTAAACCCTAAACCTAAAAAAAAATAAAACCTAAACCTAAACAAAAAATAAAATATAAAACCTAAACATGAAAATAAAATAAAATAAAACTAAACTAAAAAATGAACTAATACTAAAAAATAAACTAAAATAAAAAATGTTAACTAAAATAAATATAAAATAAAATAAAATAAGCCTAAATAAAATAAAAAAATAAAATAAACTAAAATAAATAAAATAAACTAAATAAACTAAACTGTGTTACTTAATTTTTTTTTAAAAAAAACCCACAAACCCACTAAATCTAAACTAAACCATACCCAACCCTAAACTAAAACAAGCACTAAACCTAAACCTACCAAATAAAACCATAAACCACAACCCATAAAACCCTATAAAAACCCTAAACTACTAAAACATAAAAACTAAACTAAATAAATAAAAATAAAAATAAAAAAAATAAATAAAAAAATAAAATAAAACCTAAATGAAACTAAACCTAAACCTAAATGTAAAATAACATAAATAAAATAATAACTAAACTAAAATAAAAATAAAACCTAAACTAAACTAAAATGAAATAAACATAAATAATAATAAAATAAAAAACTAAACTTAAAATCAAAATAAAATAAAACCTAAAATAAAACTAAATAAAACTAAATAAAACCTAAACCTAAAATAAAAATAAAATCAATCAAAATAAACCTAAACCTAAACTAAAAAAAAGTAGACCTAAAATAAAGAAAAAATAAATAAACCTAAACTAAAATATATAAAATCTAAAACCTAAAATAAATTATACCTAAACCCTAAACTAAATAAAATAAAATAAACTAAAACCTAAACTAAATAATAAAACCTAAAATAAACCTAAAATAAAACCTAAAACCTAAACTTAAAAATATAATAAAAATAAACCTAAACCTAAAATAAAAAATAAACCAAACCTTAAAATAAAATAAAATAAAATAAACTAAAAATAAGAATAAACCTAAAACCTAAAATAAACTAAAAATAAAAAAACCCAAATTAAAATAAATAAACATAAAATAAATAAAAAACTAAATAAAATAAAAATAAACCTAAATAAAAATTAAATAAAAAAAATAAATAAAATGAAATAAACTAAATAAACTAAACCTCTTATTTGAATTTAAAAAAACCTAAACCTAAACCTAAAAAAAACCTAAACTAACCTAAATGTTAAACCCTAAACTAACCTAAATCTTAAATAAACCCCAAAACCTAACAAAACCCTAAACCTAACCTCCACAAACACTCACAAACCCAAACACTCAAAATTAAACCCCTAAACCTAACCCACAAACCCCAAAAACCTTCCACACAAAACCCAAACCAAAACCCTAATCCCTAAACCCCCAACCTAAACATAAACTCTAAACAAACCCTAAACCCCCAAACTAAACTTAAAGTAAATAAATTAATAAATAAACCTAAACCTAAATTTTAATAAACCTAAACCCAAGAATGGGTAGAACTTTGGTGGAACATCACCATCCGCTCGGTTTAGATCGGCGTGGGGAAGGTGGAGGCGGTTTATCAGTGGTGGTGGGGATCTAGATGTCTTTGGTGGATTTGGAGGTGGTGGTTATGGAGGGAGGAGAAATGGAGGTTACAGCTGTGGTGGTGGCAAAGGGAAGATAAGGGATATGATGGTGGATCCGCTACTCGAGAGGCCAGGGTGGTTCTGATGGGAACTAGAGAAACTTAAGAACAACCTATCCAATCAGCTATTTATGAAACTATGTCTTTATTGTAGAGATGGTTCTAGTTATCTAAGATTTTTTATTTTCTCTATGCGTGCTCATTTTTTATTAATGTCGTCGCTTGTGTCTCAGAAAACTTGGTGTGTTACTTGGTTGATGAAATTGAAAAGAAGAAATGCTGAATATGAATTTATTCAATATTAAAAAATACCAAAAATCATAAACCCTAAACTAAAACGTGAACCATTGACCTAAATCATAAACCCTAAATCCGAAAATCCTAAACCCTAAATCCTAAAAGCTAAACTTTAAAGCCTAAACCTTATACCCTAAACCCCTAACCTTAAACCTAAAGCCACAAACCCCCCAAACCACAAACCACACAACCCACAATCCCTCATTTAAACCTTAAAAGTTAAAACTGAAGCCTAAAACTAAATAAAACCTAAAATAAAATAAATAAAATGAGCACAGGACTTTAAGAATGACAAATAAAATAAAATAAAACCCTGGGAATTAAGACCTAAAAGAGCTAAATCTAGCTTAGGCTGAGATTAAGGTAAAAGAGCTAAAATAAAAGATTAAAACTGAACTAG
This sequence comes from Cymbidium sinense, assembly GCA_021442155.1. Lineage (NCBI taxonomy): Eukaryota > Viridiplantae > Streptophyta > Magnoliopsida > Asparagales > Orchidaceae > Cymbidium > Cymbidium sinense. The sequence goes on from CM038214.1 coordinate 142,798,799, forward strand.
GCTAAATGAAAGATAAAACCTAAAATGAAGATATAAAGGCTAAACGTAAAATAAAAATAAAAGAGCTAGAATAAGATTAAAGATAAAGA
>CM038214.1:142798987-143001487 GCA_021442155.1 Cymbidium sinense
TTTATCTAGTTTTATTTATCTTTATCTAGCTCATTTTAATCTTTTATCTTTAGTTTTATTTATTTTATTTTTTTATCTTTTATTTTATCTTTTTATTTTTTAGCTTATTTCTTTATCTTTATCTTTTTATTTATTTTATTTATCTATTTTATTTATCTTGTTAGTTTTCATTTATCTTTATCTTTATCCATTTAGTTTATATCTTTTAGGTCTTATTTCCTCTTTAGGTTTGTGGTTCTAGCTTGTGGTTTCAGTTTTGCTGGTCTGGGGCCTAGGCTCAGTGGTTGCAGGGTTTGCCTGGGCCTAGGGTCTTAGGGCTCTTATCTTTCTTATTTAGGCTGGCTTCAGGCCTAGGGTTTAGGCTCAGTTTTGCCTGGGGATCTGTGCTCAATCTTTTTTTTAAATCTCAGAAACCCAGGTTTAGTTTATTTAGTATATTTAGTTTATTTTATTTTAGTTTCATTTTATTTTTTATTTATTTTTAGATTTATTTTATTTTATTTTTAATTTTAGATTTTATTTTATTATTTTATTTTAGTTTTATTTTATTTAGTTTTAGTTTATTTTTTTTACTGAGTTTTATTTTATTTTATTTATTTCATTTTTTTTTATTTAGTTTTATTTTATTTTTTAGGTTTTATTTTATTTTTATGTTAGTTTTAAGCCTATTTTTTTTATTTTAGAGTAGTTTATTTATATTTTATTTATTTTTTTAGTTTATTTATTATTTATTTTTTTATTATTTTATCTTTGTTTTTTAGGATTATTTTATTTTGTTTATTTTATTTTATTTATTTTTTTTATTTAGTCATTTTATTTTATTTTATATTTTATCTTATTTATTTTATTTTATATTTAATTTATTTATTTTAGCCTATTAGTTTATATCTTTATCTTTAGTTCATTTTATATCTTTATCTATCTTATTTATCTTAGGCCTAGCTCAGTATCTTATCTATCTTATATCATCTAGATCAGGCCTCATTCATCTATTTTACTAGCTTTAGCTGTGTTACTCAGTGGCTCAGTGGTGGTTGGGCCTAGCTCAGTCAGTCAGTTTAGGGTTTGCAGGTTTTGTGGTTTGCCTGGGCCTGTGGTCAGTGTGTTTTGCTGGTTTAGTAGGGTTTAGGCCCAGTTTGTGGCAGTGTTGAGTGGTTGGTTTAGGTTTAGGTTTAGGGTTTATTTTATTTAGGGTTTGGTTTAGGTTTAGGGATTTAGTTTAGGACTTTTAGGTTTAGGTTTAGGTCAGAGTTTAGTTGTAGATTTAGGTTTTTTTTTGGAAATTAGGGAAATTTTATTGCCACAAAGAAAAGGTACAAATTCCTTAAAAGGGGTAAATCTCTAAGCTAATGCTCAAAAAGCTACAAAGAGTCCTAAGGAGATAAGCCCCTTAACTAATACGATAGTTAAGGAAAGCAAGCTAAGAAAAAAGAAATAGATCCACAAAAAAAATCCCATGAAATTAAGCAACTTCCTCCGAAACCAGACAATCCAAGAAGATTAGTCTCCCAACCTACCAGATCAGAACATGATTAAAGGGATGAGTACAAAAAAATGAAATACTTAATCAAGCATAAAGAGTAAGAGCAGATAGAAAAATAAGATAAAGAAAAGGCTCGTGCTCAGCTTATAATCTCAAGGAGCAAAGACCATATGTAAGCATCCAAACATCAAGTGTTTAGGTTTATTTTTTAGGATGACGCAAAGCAAATTTTTAGGTTTAGGGTAAATTTGCTTTTCACATCCTACTTTGGAGAATATTAGATCATTTTTCCATAGCTTGAAACTCGTATCTTTCTCTAATTGATTGATTCCCTTCATGTCTTGATTCAAATTTCAAATGACTTAGATTATTCTCGAAGTTTTCTCGATGCTCATATTTTGTTTTCAATTGTCGATGATTGTTAAAATGGAGGCCCCATTTTAATATTAAGGAGGAATATCTTATTGTTCTGGTTTGGATCTCTCTTCCCAATTTGCATGTCCATTTCATTAATCATGAGTTTCTTTTAGGGTGTTGTTTGGTCATCCCTCAAGTTGATATGGCATCGCTTCTAATACCCTACCATCACTGGTCAATTCTAGTCAAGTTGATATAACTAAAAAATTTCCAAAGGAAATTTGGCTAGGATCAGTGAAATATGGATATTTGCAAAAAGTGGATTTTGAGAATTTTCCTATTTTTTGTTCCCATTGCAAAATTCATGGTCATGGAGTTTCAAATTGCTTTGTGGTTCACCCTCACCTTAAGAAACCCAAACCCATTCATAATAACTTGATCCCAATCTTAAGGCACTTGGTTAAACCACGTAAAAGTTGTTCCAATGGATAACTCTTTACCTAAGCCGGGTCATTGCCTTGATCCTCCCCGCTCCTTTGGACAATGTTATGGTTCTAAGCTCATGCCTTTTGATGTCGTCATGGTAATAAGGATGCATTATTTTGTAATGGGCCTATACATTTGAATCCCATTGATATTGGTAATAATATGGACAATAATATGTTTTGAAACTTATGGATGATGATTTTATCTCAAATGATTCCATTCCTACTTTGCCACCTTTAATTAAAGAAAATGTGATCCTTAATGAGGGCTTGAATGGTGAGCAAACAAAGGATAAAGTTTCTAATCCTAATTAGGCACCTGTGCTTTAAATGGTTCAACTCTTTTTCTTGCTTCTTCATCTAATTTTGAACAGATTTCTAGTCCGATACTTCAACATAATAATGATTTGGAAGAAGGTGAAGTGGCATGCAATGATGGTTTAAATGTGCAACCTTATTCCAAACATACCCTTGAATAATTTCTATCAAAATGTTGTGGATATGACTAATAAATTACAAATGGTTTTTAGAAAGAAAAATAAAACTCCTAAAACTAAATTCCCTAACTTTGCCAGAGTTACTAGATCTAGCTCTTCTGCCCAAAAAATAAATGGTTTTTTTCTTAATTTGGAATGTGCGAGGAATTAGTACCCTCTATATTAGAAATAGAATTAGAAATTTAGTTCATTCTCATAACATTTCCTTTTCGGCTATTTTAGATCCTTTTATTCTTCCTTATAACTTTTCTTTGTTAAGATAATGATTGGTTTAATTTTTTTGCTAACCGAAAGCAATAAATTTGGATTTTGGAATAGTCCTTATGTTCTGGTTTTGATGATTTATCCTTGTGAATGTTAAGATTACTTATGATAATTGGTGTTATTTTGGCTCATTTGTTTATGCTTCTGTAATAGAAATGGTAGCTTTGGAAGGATCTTATTAGTTTTTCTTCTTCTATTGATTCCTTGGTTGGGTGACAATAATATCTCTCTTCTCAAAAAGCTGGTGGTAATGCTCTAACTTATTTTCATTGAAGATTTTAATAACATGATCCTTAATTGTCATCTTATTCATATTGGCTTTATGGGTCTCAATTTACTTGAAATATATGACTCTCAAAAAGCTAGATTGGGTTCTTTTAATCATGTATGGATTAATATTCTCCTAAGATGGCAAAGACTTAAGAAAACCCTTTGCATTCATTCTCCTTGCTTATCAATGAATTTTATTGCTAGTAATCCTCTATCCCTGCTCCAAAATCTATGGCTCATGGATGATAAATTTTGGATGTTGTTGATACTAAATGAACCTCTTCATTCTGGTGATTCTATTTTTGGGATGAGGAGATTGTGGTTAAAATTAAAAAGGCTTAAACAATGCCATACTTTGTTGAATTAACATTATTTTAAGAACCTTTTTGTCAATATTAATTATATCGAGAATGAAGTTATAGTTTTGAAAGACGTTGTTGTTAATGATACTTCTAAAATTCATTTGTTGGCGCAAGCTAAAGATAGGTAAACATGTTTTCAAGACATGGAGGAGACCTATTTCCAGCAAAAAGTTTATATGAAATGGATCTCTGATGGTGATCATAATACTAAATATTTTCATGTCATTGTTAAAAAGAAAAGGACTATAAATCACATTCACAAAATGAAAATTAATGATGGAGTTTATTTTACAAAAAAGGAGCTTGATTCTACTTTTCTTTTATAAAGAGACTCAAAAAAATGTTGCTTATGATGAAAAGAGTATTTACTTTGTTATAATTGTCTTGGTGGACTACCTGTAATGTGGTGGACATTTTTAAGCTTAGATTGCTTATTGGTTGGTTTTCAAAGAGTATTTATTTGTTATATTTTGATCTTTCATTGATTTTCTTTGCTCCTCATGGTGAAGTGCATGGTTTCTTCTCTTCTTCTCATGGGCTAAGGCAAGGGGACCCTCTCTCTCTCTCTTACCCTTTTCGTTATTGCTGTGAAATATCTTTCTAGATGTATTTTATAGATGTTTAGTAGAATGCCTAACATGTACTACAGAACTATTGGTGGGTTTCCCATTTCTCACCTTAGTTTTGTTGAAGATTTCATTATATTTTGCAATGCCTTTACTCTTTATAATAAAAATTGTGTAAGTTCTTAACTATTTTTGGTAAGGAGAGTGGCTTGAATATTAATCTTGATAAAAGTTATTTTATTACTAGCTCTTCTATTTCCTTATCTAAGATCAATGCTATAAAAAATATTACAAGCTTTTCACATCAAATTCTCCCTATCAAGTATCTGGGGACTCCCTTATATAGGAAAACAAAAGATCTTCTTCATTTGATGAAGTTATTCAAAAAATAAATAAGAAAACCTCCTCTTGGGAGTTCCATTTACTTTTCTATGGAGCTAGACTTATCCTGATCAAAAGTACCCTTCACTCTCTGCCTCTGTATCAATTGTTTACTATTGTTCCTACACGTTATATTATTAAAAAGATCAATAGACTCTTTAATAAATTTTTTTAGTTATCTAACTTTTCTATCAAAAGATTACATTGGACTAGTTGGCACAACTATTGTGGTCCTATTAATGAAGGTGGTTTGGGTTGCAAAACTTTAGAGGATTCTATTAACAATTTTTCCTATAAAATGTGGAATATTAGAAATAAACATAGTTATTGGTCAAAGTTTATGCATGCTAAATATTGTCAGGGCAAACATCCCCTCATTTGTGCTTTCAAATTTGGGGATTCTCCTGTGGAGAAGACTTTGTAGTATCAAATGGAATGTCAGAACTTAATTTGGGGTGTCAATTCTAGTACCTCTTTCTTTTGGCAAGACAATTGGCTGGGGCATGGCTCTATTGATTGTCTACTCAATACTCATTCCACTATGATGCTTAAGATTAATTAGTTAATTACTCATAATAAGTGGGATGTGGCTCAATTGAATATCCTTTTCCCTAATGTGATCGTTGTCAAAATCCTTAAAATTTTTCCTTTCCTAATGAACCCCACCAAATTCTCTTCAATAATTCTTCTTCCGAGATTTTGTTTTAAGGATGTTTGGCATTTCATCATATTTAAATATCAAGAGTCCTTGATTTTACTAAAATCTAGAATATTAGTGTCTCTACTTCATTCTCGCTTTAACTTGGCACATTCTCAAGCATTATATCCCTATGGATGATACTCTTCCTCAAAAAAGGTTTCCATCTCCTCTAAATGTCAATTTTCTATCACATTGAAAGTGTGGATCATGTTTTGTGAATGGCTATTGCGCTAAAATGTGGAATTGGTATGATAATATTTTAATACTTTCCATTTTAATGGTTCATTTTCTATTATGCAACTTCTTGAAGCATGTTTCTCCCATACTTCTAAGGCCCATGTTAAAATTATTTTAGCTATTACTATTCTTTGGTATATTTGGATGGATAGAAATGATGCTAAGTATTGTAATATTTCTATGAATTATCATCATATTATTGCTGGAGCCAAATATAAAATTTTGTTTCTTTTCAAAGCTAATCTTACTCACTCTAGTTTTAAAGGGTGCAAGTCGTCTTGAATTTTGGGATTATCCTTCCCAAGTAATGTCTCCTACCCAAAAAAATTATATACTAGATTAAACCTAATTTTCACTACATTAACTTAACATTGGCTCTGATTTCTAATGGTTATTATGGCTTGGTGGGATTTTGAGAGATCATAGTGGCAAGGTTATCTCTACTTTACCCCTTTAGAGCCTTGTTATGTGTTATTTGTTGAGCTCAAAGGCTTTCATCATGGCATTTCCATTTGTTTACAAATAAGGTTTTCATAAGATCTTGTTTGAAGTTGATGCTCTCCTTCTTTAGATTTACTCAAATCTTATGCTCATGGTAATACTAAAGTGTATTATTTACTTAATCATACTAGAGGCTTCCTAACCTAGATTTTCAAATTTCTCATATTTATTGGGAAGCCAACCTTGTGGCCGAATTTTCTTGCCAATTTGGGGCCAAGCTTTTTCTTTGCAAATGTTTTCTAATGATGACATCCCTTTCCTTTAAGGGGTCTTGTGAATCTTGATAAAACTGGTTTGCCTTATGTTAGAAGCTTTTAGCCTTTTTTTCCTCCCAGGGCTTTGGCTTTCCCTTTTATTATTATTTTTGAATATTTCTAGTTTTCTCTTTTGCTGGTTTGGTCTTGATTTTATTTTCTTCTCATAAACCTACTTTTATTTTCTAGTTTGGTTTCTTTCCATTCTTTGGATGGGTTGGGGTTGTCTTTCTATTTATTAAATTTTTGCTGTTATATTTTTGTTTTTTGGTTTGTTTTCTCACCCAACCAATAGAGGTGTTTACAGCAGGTGGAGGTCTGGTTTTTTTGTCTTCTAGTTGGTGTTGTTCTCTATTGGTTGATATCTCAGCCTTTTTTTTATTTACTCGGATTTTATGGTTGGTCTTATTGGTTTCCTCTATGGGCTTTTTCTATGGTGTTGCTTATTTTTTATGACCATCTTGTGGTCTGCCGTCACCTTGTTGTTTCAATCGATGAGTTTTCCAATTGCTTTTGGTTGACCTTTCTCTGTTGGTTTTGCTCCCGCTAAGAGGAGTTGTGTGACCATGAGGGCTTTGTTTTTTTGGTTGTAGCTTGGAGAACTATTTTCCTGGCTATCTATCCTTTCTTTAGTGTTGTTCATGAGTGTAAGGTTGGATGCTTCTGATTGTTATATCTTCAAAATATTCTGTGCCTTCGTAATACAGATTTCTTTTAATTTATGTTATGAATTGGAAGGTTGCAAACTACCGGTTGGATGTTTTGACTTAGCTAATGATGACTTGTTGGGGTTCTTTGTGATTGCTCTAATTTTTGGGTTATTTGATCCTAAAGGGCTCTTACTTTTTCTATTTTTTTGTATCTAAATGTTTAAACTAGATTCTCTTGTCCTTGATTTGCATTGGTATTTGTCTGGCTTTCCCTTGGGATTTTTTCAATGTTTGTACTGATGACTCTTTCTATCTTTCATCCGATGGTTCTAAGTCTATTGATTTGAATCCTTGGCGCCTTGTGGCTGGTGGTGGACTACCTTGTGGCTTAGATTGGGTGCTCTAGTGGTTTGGTCAAAAGAGTATTTACTTTGTTATAATTTTCTTGATCTTTTCGAGTCTATGTTTGAACCGCTACTTTCTTTTCCCATTCTTCTTCTAGTTTCTACTGGATTTTCTGATGTATTAAACCTCTTCCCTTTCCTATTTTGATGGTTGCCTTGGTTCCTAACATTCTTGATGTTAGTCTTATTCCTCCTATGGATAGTATTATTTTGGTTCTTTTGCATGTTCATTTAATGAATGACCTTATCAACTATGGTCCTCATTTTGCTTTTGTTTGGTCTCCGTTTAGTCCTTTTTCCCATATTGTGAGGTTTTCTCCTAGCAACTATGTTAGCAATTCTTGGTGGTGGCTTTGGTGGTGCTCCGTCTAATGCTTTGATAGGTTACCTTATCTACTTTGCTGAGTTTAATATAACTGAATGTTGGGTGTTTTGTGGTTATATTTGCTGTTTGAGGTTTTATGCAAGTTTGTGCGATGATCTTCATTGGATAATGTGCTAAAAGACGTATGCTATCAATGAAGGCCTTGATGTTTTCCACTCCTTTTGGCTAGTAGTACTATATGTAATTGTAACCCTTCACTTGAAGTTTGGATGCTTACATATGGTGTCGCCCCTTAAGATGATTATAACTTCAAGCTCTTTTCTTTCTACACTTATCTTTTTTATGCTTAATTAACTATTTAATTATTTGTACTAATCTTTACAAGCTTGTTGTTATCTCTAAGACAGTTGGAGACTTTTGTCTTGACTTGGTTTTGAGTAGAAAGTTATGCTATTTTGGATCTTATTTTTTTTATTATTATTTTCATTATCTTTTGCTGGGGTTTATCTCCTTAGACTTTTGTAGCTCTAGCATTAGCTTAGAGATTTCCCCTCTAAGGACTTTGTACTTTGTGGCAATAAAATTTCCCTAATTTTCTAAAAAAAAAAACCTTAAACCCAAATCTTAAAACCTAAACCCTCAACCAAAGTAAAACCCTAACCCTAAACCTAAAACCTAAACCTCAACCCTAAACCCTAAATCTAAAACCCTAATTAAACCTAAATCAAAAAAACCTAAACCCTAAACTCTAAACCCTAAACCTAAATCTAAACCTAAATCATAAACCTAATAAAATCCCTTAAACCTAAATAAAATAAAACCAAAAATAAATAAATTAAACTAAATAAAACCTAAATAATAAACCTAAAAAAAAAACCCAAAATAAATAAAATAAAACTAAACTAAACTAAAAAAAAAATAAACCTAAACCTAAAATAAAAAATAAAATAAACTAAACCTAAACTAAAATAAATAAACTAAACTAAATAAAATAAATAAATAAAATAAACTAAATAAATAAAATAAACTAAAATAAACTTAATAAAAAAAATAAACCTAAAAATAAATTAAACTAAACCTAAAAAAATAAAATAAACTAAAAACTAAACCTAAAAAAATAAAAAATAAACCTAAACTTAAACCTAAAAATAAACTAAAATAAAAACCCTAAACAAAAAATAATTAAACCCAAAATAAATAAACTAAACTAAATAAAATAAAAAAATTAAATATAATAAAATTAAAAAAACTAAAACCCTAAATTAAACCCTAAATTACAAAACCTTCTAAACCCCCTAAACCCTAAGTAAAATAAACCAAAAAAAATTAAAAACTAAACAAAAACCTAAACCTAAATAATAAACCTAAAAAAAAAAACTAAATCTAAAATAAAAATAAAATAAACCTTAACCAAAACTAAAATAAACTAAACTAAAATAAATAAAACCTAAACCTAAACCTAAAATAAATAAAACCTAAACCCTTAACTAAATAAAATAAAACAAACTAAAAATAAACATAAACCTAAACTAAAAAATAAAACCTAAAATAAACAGAAAATAAAAACCTAAAACTTAAACCTAAAAAATAAAATAAAATCTACTAAACCTAAAATAAAAAAATAACTTAAACCTAAAAAATAAAATAAAAAACTAAACAAAAATAAACATAACCTAAACCTAAACTAAAAAAAAAAATAAACAAAAAATAAAAAAACCTAAACTAAAAATAAACTAAACTAAATAAAAATAAACTAAATAAAATAAAATAAAATAAATAAAAAATAAACTAAATAAACTTAAACCTACTAGTTTACTTATTTAAAAATAAAAAAATAATAAAGAGATAAAAAACCCTAACCCTATACCTTAAACCATAAAACTACCCTAAAATCGAAACACTAAACAACAAACCCTAAACCCTAAACCATAAACCCAAAAACCCTAAACCCTAAACCATAAACTAATCCTAAACCCTAAACACTAAATCCTAAACTCTAAACTAAACCCTAAACCCTAAACCCTAAACCCTAGAACCCTAAACCCTAAACTAATAGAAAACCCTAAACTAACAAAAACCCTAAACTCTAAAAAAACCCTAAATCTAAACCCTAAACCTTAAGCTAACTCTAAACCCTAACCCTAAACCTAAACCCTAAACCCTAAACATAAATATAAAACCCTAAACCCTAAACCCTAAAATATCCCTAAACCCAAACCCTAAACCCTAACCTAAACTCTAAACCCAAATCTCAAAAACCTAAAAACTTAAACTTAAAAATAAATAAATAAAAACCTAAACCTAAATAAAATAAAGAAATAAAAAATTAAAAGCCTAAACTAAAACCTAAACCTAAACCTAAAAGTAAAATAAAATAGATAAATATAAACTAAAATAAAATATATAAAACCTAAATTAAATTAAAAAAAATAAAATAAACCTAAGAATAAAACCTAAATAAAATAAAAGAAAATTTAAAATAAACCTAAAATAAACTAAAAGAAAATTAAATAAATATTAAATAAAACCTAAACATAAAAAATAAACCTAAAAAATAAACCTATAAAAAAATAAACCTACCAACCTAAACCTCTAAGAATGGTAACCTGATAAACATCACCGCCAACCACGCTTACTCTAGAGTCAAAATGGAGGCAAAGGTGGAGGCTGGTTATCGAGTGGTGGTGGGGAAATAAGTACCTTAATAAGGTGGTCATGAAAATGGTTATGGAAGTGAGAGGATGAGAGGTACACTAAATGGTGGCGAGGGAGATATCGGGAGAGGTGGATCCCACACTGAGAGGTCGGGTGGCAATTTGAATTAAAACTAAAATCCATCTTCGCTTATGAACTGTCTTTATAAGAGACATTCTATATCTAGGGTTTTGATTTGTTCATGTGTGCTCATTTTATCTATGTGCCGCTTGTGTCATAAAACTAAACTTGGTTGATGAAATCAAAAAGAAGAAATGTTGAATCTAAATTTGTTCCCTAAACCCTAAACCATAAACCAAAACCCTAACCCTAAACTAAAACCCAAAATCTAAACCGAAAACCAAAACCCTAAACCATAAACCCTAATCCCTAAAAACCCTAAACCCTAAACCCTAAACCCTAAACCATAAAACCCTAAACCCTAAACTCGAAACCCTAAAACCTAAACCCTAAACCCTAAACCCTAACCACAAAACCTAAACCCTAAACTAACCCTAGAATCCTAAATCCTAAATCGTGGAATGCTAAAAACCTAAAAATAAAATAAATAAAAAAACCTAAACCCAAAAAAAATTAATAAAATAAAATGAAACTAAAACCTTAACCTTAACCTAAACCTAAAAAGAAACTTAAATAAAAAATAAATACAAACTAAAATTAAATAAATAAAATCATAAACTAAACTAGAAAAATAAAAAATCCTAAATAAAATAATAATTAAACTAAAATAAAATAAAATAAAACTAAAATAAAATAAAGTTATAAATAATAACATAAACTAATAAATAAACCTAAAATAAAACCTAAAATAAAATAAACTAAACTAAGATAAATAAAACCTAAACCTAAACCTAAAATAAACTAAACCTAAACCTAAACCTAAGCTAAATAAAATAAAATAACCTAAAAATAAAACTAAACCTAACTAAAAAATAAACCTAAATAAACCTAAAATAAAAACCTAAAACATAAACCAAAAAAATAAAATAAAAACCTAATCCTAAACCTAAAAATAAAAAATAAAGCCTAAACCTTAAAATAAAAAAAAAAAAATTAAACTAAACTAAAAAAATGAAAATAAACCTAAAACTTAACCTAAAATGTAAACTAAAATAAAAAAAAAACTAAACTAAAATAAATAAACTAAACTGAATAAAAATAAAAAATAAGCCTAAATAAAATTAAAAAATAAAATAAATTAATATAAATAAAAAATAAATTGGATAAACCTAAACCTACCAATTTACTTAATTAAAAACAAACCCTAAACCCTAAACCTTATATCCTAAACTCTAAACCTTAAACCATAAAAAACCATAAACCCTTAACCCTAACCCTAAACACTAAATAAAAAAATCCTTAAAAAAATAAATAAAGAAAGAAATACGTTAACCCTAAAACTCACCCTAATCCCTAAACTAACCCTAAACCCCAAAACGTACAACCCTAAACCCTAACCCCTAAACTAACCCTAAACCCTAAACCCTAAACCTTAAACCATTAACCCTATCCCTAAACAATAAACCCTAAATAAAATAAATTATAAACCTAAAAAATAAATAATTAAAAAAAATGTAAACCCTACACTAAGAAAAACCTAAACCTAAAATAAAAAAAAAACATAACCTATACTAAATTAAATAAAACCTAAACCTAAACCTAAAACTAAATTTAATAAAATAAACTAATAATAAACCTAACCCTAAAATAAAAAATTAAACTTAAAGATAAACTTAAAACCTAAACCTAAAAATATAAAATAAAAACCTAAACCTAAACCTGAAAATAAAAAATAAAACCTAAACCAAAAAATTAATAAATAAATAAATCTCAATGACAAATAAACCTAAACTTAAACCTAAAAAATAAACTAATATAAAAAAGCTAAACAAAAATAAATAAACCTAAAATTAATAAACTAAACAAAATAAATAATAATAACAAACCTAAATAAAAATAAAAAATAAAGTAAACTAAATCAATCTAAACCTACCGATTTACTTAATTTTAAAAAAAGAAAACATTAACCCCTAAACACTAAATCCTAAATTCTAAACCCTAAACCCTAACCCCTAAAATTAACTCTAAACTAAAATCCTAAACCTATAACCCTAAACCCTAAACTTTAAACCCTAAACCCTAAACCCTAAAAAACCCTAAACCTTAAACCCTAAATCCTAAACCCTAAACCCTAAACCTTAAACCATAATGCTAAAACCCTAAATCTTGAACCCTAAATCCTAAACCCTAAGCCTAAACCTAAACCCTAAAACCATAAACCCTAAATAAAATAAAAATAAAACTAAACTAAAAAATAAACATAAACTTATGCCTAACCACAAAAAGAAACTAGAATAAAAAACCTAAACTAAAATAAATAAATTAAACAAAACAAAATTAAAAGATAGTAATAAATAAAGATAATAAATAAAATAAAATAAAATAAATAAAAAATAAACTAAATAAATCTAAACCTACTAGTTTATTTAATTCTAAAATAAATACACTAAACCCTAAAACTAACCCTAAACCCTAAACCTACAAGCCTAAACCCTAAATCTTAAATAAATAAAAATTTAAAAAAACCTGAAAACTAACCTAAAATCTAAACCCTAAACCCTAAAACTAACCCTAAACCCTAAACCCTAAACCATAAACCCCGAAAACTTAACCCTAAACCTCTAAACCCCAAACTCTAATCCCTAAACCAAAATCCTAAAAAAACCTAAAAACCTAAACCTACAGAAAATAAAACCTAAACCTAAATAAAATAAAATAATAAAATTAAATAAAATGTAAACTAAAACCTAAACCTAAACATAAACCTAAAAATAGAATAAAATAAAAAATAAAAATTAAACAAAAATAAAATAAATAAAAACCTAAACCCAACTAAAGAAAAATAAATAAAAACTTAAACTAAACTACAAAAATAAACTTAAAAATTGAAAACAATAATAAAATAAAAACTAAACGTTAAAAAAAAATAAACCTAAAATAAAATAAAAACTAAATAAAAACCTAAACCTAAAATATAAACCTAAAAATTAATAGAAAAAATTAAACCTAAACTGTAAACTAAAAAAAACTAAACCTAAAATAAACAAAATAAAATAAACCTAAACTTAAACTAAAATAAACTAAACCCAAAATAAATCTAAACCTAAACTAAAAAATAAAAGCTAAAAATAAACCTAAAATAAAACCTAAAACCTAAACCTAAATAAAATAAAAAACATAAACCTAAACATAAAAAATAAATAATAAAACCTAAACCTAAAAAATAAAATTGAAATAAAACTAAACTAAAAAATAAACATAAACCTAAACCTAAACCTAAAAAAATAAACTAACATAAAAAACATAAACAAAAATAAATAAACCTAAAATAAATAAACTAAACTAAATAAAACTAAAAAATAATCCTAAATAAAATAAAATAAAATAAACTAAAATAAATAATAAATAAACTAAATAAACCTAAACACACTTATAATTTAAGAAAAGAACCCTAAACCTAAACCTAAACCTAAACCCTAAATGTTAAACCCTAAAAACTAAACTTAAACCTAAACCCTATACCCTAAAGCCTATACCCTATACCCTAAACAATAAACCCTAAACCCTAAAAGCATTAACCCTAAAACCCTAAACCCCAAACCCTAAAACCTAAACCCTAAACCTACAACCCTAAACCCTAAAAACCCTAAACACTAAACCCTAAATAAACCCTACTTAAACCCTAAACCTAAAAGTATAAACTATAAACCATAACTTAAATGCTAATTCTAAATCTAAACCTAAACTATAAACCTATACTTAACCCTAAACCTAAACCTAAAACTATAAACCTAAATTTAAACTAAACCTAAACTAAACCCTAAACTTACAACCTTAAACCCTAAACTTACAACCCTAAACCCCAAACCCTAAACCCTAAACCCTAAAAAACCCTAATCCCTAAACCCTAAAAGCATAAAACATAAAACCCTAAACACTAAACCCTAAACCCTAAAACATTAAACCAAAATCCCTAAACACAAACTAAAGTAATTAAAAAATTTAAAAAATAAATAAACCCTAAAACCTAATAAACCTAAACCTAAACCTAAACCATAAGAATAAGAACCTTGATGGTAAAACATCACCACAACTGTGCTCACTCTAAATCTAGAAAGGCTAAGAGGGTTGCAATTAGCAGGCGGGATTTGGTGGTGCCGGGATCTGGAGGTGGTGAAGGTGGTGAAGGGGAGAGTGATGAGGTAATAGCCATGGTGGTGTGGAGGGAGAGATGGGATATGATGATGGATCCCGCTACTGAGAGGTTGATGGGAACTGGAGAAAAAAACGATCTACTACTTATGGAACTATTTCTTTATAAGACATGGTTCTAATTATCTGGTTTTGATTTGCTCTATGCGCTCATTTTTATTTATGTCAAGTGTCTTAGAAAACTTAGTGTGTTACTTGGTTGATGAAATCAAAAAAGAAAAATGTTCAATCAATTTGTTCTCTAAAAAAAAACCAAAAACCCTAAACCCTAAACCCTAAACCCCAAACCCTAAATCCTAAAAACCTAAATTCCTAAACATAAATTAAATAAAAATAAAATAAATAAAGAAACCTAAACCTAAATAAAATAAAATAAGTAAAATAAAATAAAAACCTAAACAATAACCTAAATCTAAACATAAACCTAAGCCAAAACCCAAAAGTAAAATAAAATAAAAAATAAAAACAAAACTAAAATAAATTAAATAAAAACCTAAACTAAACTAAAAAAATAAAATAAACATAAAAATAAAATAAAAATTAAACATAAAATAAAATAAAATAAAGCTAAAATAAAATAAAATAAAAACTAAATAAAACCTAAACATAAAAAATAAACTTATAAATTAATAAAAAATAAAACCTAAACCCTAAAATAAAAAAAAACCTAAACCTAAAATAAAAAAATAAAATAAACCTATCTTAACTAAATAAATAAAACCTAAGCCTAAACTTAAAATGAACTAAACCTAAACAAATCCTAAACTAAATAAAATAAACTAAACTAAAAATAAACATAAACCTAAATTGAAAATTAAAACCTAAAAAAAAACCTAAAAAAAAAAAAAAAAAAAAAAAAAAAAAAAAAAAAAAAAAAAAATATAAAAATAAACCTAAACCTAAACCTAAACCTACAAAATAAAATAAAATAAAAAACCTAAACTTAAATAAATAAACCTAAAATAAATAAACTAAATTAAATAAAAATAAAAAATAAACCTAAATAAAAATATAATAAAATAAACTAAAATAAATAAAAAATAAACTAAATAAACCTAAATCTACCGATTTATGTAATTTTAAAAAAAAATCGAAACCCTAAATGCTAAATCATAAAAAACCCTAAACCCTTGACCTTAAACCCTAAATCAAAAATCTAAACCCTAACCCTAAACCCTAAAAGCATAAACCCTAAGACCCTAAATCCTAAAACATAAATCCTAAATCCTAAACCTACAACCTTAAACCCTAAACCCCAAACACTAAACCCTAAACCCTAAACCCTAATTCTAAACCCTAAACCCTAAAATCTTAAACCATAAAACCTAAACCCAAAACTCCAAACCCTACACCCTAAACCCTAAACCTTAAACCCTAAACCCTAAACCCTAAACCTCAAACCCTAAACATAAACCTAAAGTAACTAAATAAATTAAAAAATAAAATGAAAACCTAAATTCTAATAACCCTAAACCTATCTAAACCTAAGAATGGGAAGAACCTGACAAGAGGAACATCACAATCAACCAGTCTCAGTCTAAATCTAGTGATGGAGGTGAAGGTGGAGGCGGTGGTTATCACAGTGGTGGTGGGGGATCTAGTGGTGCTGGTGGATATGGAGGTGATGGTTGGAGAAGTGGTGGTTATGGAGGTGAAAGGAGCGATGGAGGTTACAGTCGTGGTGGTGGTGGAGGGAGAGATCAGGGATATGATGGCGGATCCTGCTACTTGAGAGGCTAGAGTGGTTCTGTTGGGAACTGGAGAAATGTAAAAATGACCTCGATCTAATTTGTTGCTTATGGAACTGTCTTTATAGTAGAGATGGTTATAGTTATCTATGGTTTTTGATTTGCTCCATGTGTGCTCATTTTTATCAATGCCATGGCTTGTGCCGTAGAAAACTTGGTGTGTTAGTTGGTTCATGAAATTGAAAAGAATAAATGTTGAATATTAATTTGTTCTCTTTTAAAAAAAACCAAAACCCCTAAATAATAAACTAAAACCAACCTATACTAAACCTAAACCCTCAACCCCAAAACACTAAACCCTAAACCCTAAACCCTAATCCCTAAACCCTAAACATAAAACCTAAACCATAAACCCTAAACCATAACCTAAACCCCAAACCCTAAACCTTAAAATGCTAAACCTAAACCTAAACTAACAAAACTTAAAAATAAAATAAATAAAAAAGCCTAAACTAAAATAAAATAAAATAAAAATCTATACTAAAACCTAAACCTAAACTTAAACCTAAAAAGAAAATAAACTAAGAAATAAAACTAAACTAGAAAAAATAAATTAAAACCAAAATAAAAATAAAAAAAACTAAAAAACTAAAATAAAAAATAAAATAAACCTAAAATAAAAGAAAAAAAGAAACTAAATAAAAACTTAAGCCTAAAGAATAAACCCAAAAAAATACCTAAAATTAATAACAATAAAACCTAAACCCTAATAAAAAAAATCCTAAACCTAAAATAAAAATAGAATAAACCTAAACCAAAACTAAAATAAATAAAACCTAAACCTAAACCTAAAATATACTAAACCTAAATCCTAAATAAAATAAAATAAACTAAATATAAACATATACCTAAACATAAAAATAAAACCTAAAAGTAAACCTAAAATGAAAACCTAAAACCTACACATAAAAAAAAAAATAAAATGAAAACCTAAACCTAAACTTAAACCTAAACCTTAAAAATAAACTAAAATAAAAAACCTAAACTAAAATAAATAAACCCAAAATAAATAAAATAATAACAACAACAATAACAACAACAAAACTACAATAAGCCATTATCCCACTAAGTGGTCTCATGAATCATTTATCTCATGTGTCTTATTATGTGTCGATTTCATTCAATTAAGTATACTGGGGTCTTTTATACATCTTAACCATGTCTTTTTGGTTTACCTCTACCTTTCTTAACATAAGGCAACTCTAATGCATATACTCTCTAACCGTCATTTGATGGGTGACGCTTGGTAAACCATCTAAGGTGACTCTCTAATTTTATCTACCACTAAAGCTACTCCAACTTAACATACACATTTCACATTTTATCTCTAAGAGTACAACCACTAATCCACCTGAGCATCCTCATCTCTGCAACACTTAAATTAGTCTCATGCTTCTTTTTTATTGTCCAACATTCTACACCATAAATCATTATAAGTTTTACCACCATCTTATAAAATTTTTCTTTAGGTTTAACTGGTACTTTTCTATCACACAAAAGTTAGATGCATTCCACCCACTTCAAACCATCCAACTTGAATTCTACTAATAACATCCCCATCTATTTTACCATCACATTGAACAATAGAGCCTAAATATTTAAATCACTAACTCTTAATGACTTGTTCACATAATGTCATAACACTATCTATAACTTCTACAACTAAAATTACAATCCATAAATAAACTAAACTAAATAAAAATAAAAATAAACCTAATAAAAAAATAAAAAATAAAAAACTAAAATTACTAAAAAAATAAACTAAATAAACCTAAACCTACTAGTTTACTTAATTTAAAATAAATAAAAATAAATAAAATAAACCCTAAACCCTAAAAACAAAACCTAAACCTTAAATATAAACCCTAAACTAAAACCTAAATCCTAAACCTAACCCTAAAAAACCTAAAAACCCTAAACCTAAAAAACTAAAAAGAAACCTAAACTAAATAAAAATAATAAATAAGAAAACATAAACCTAAATAAAATATAAACTAAAATAAAACCTAAACTAAAACCTAAACATAAACTTAACTAAACCTAAACCTAAACCTAAACCTAAAATAAATTAAAATGAAATATAAAACTAAACTAAAAATATACCAAAATAAACTAAAAATAAAAAAATCCAAAAATAATAAACCTAAATATAATAAAAACTATACATAAAATAAAATAAAAACTAAATGAAAACATAAACATAAAAATAAACTTAAAAAGTAAACTAAATAAACATAAACCTAATGGTTTACTTAATTTAAAAAAAAAACCTAAACCCTAAACTGTAAACCTAAAATCCTAAACCCTAAACCCTAAACCCTAAAACTAACTCTAAACCCTAAACCTACAACCCTAAAATAATAAACCCTAAACCTAAATCTAAAACCCAAAACCTAAACCAAAAGTAATAAAACCCAAAAAATTAACAAAAAAACCTAAACTAAAATAAAAATAATAAAATAAAATAAAACCTAAAATAAAACCTAATCTAAACCTAAAAAATAAAATAATAAAAGTAAACTAAAACAAAATAAATAAAAACCTAAACTAAACTAAAAAAATAAAATAATGTTAAGAATAAAATACATAAATAAAATAAAAACTAAAAGTAAAATAAAAATAAAATAAACATAAAATAAAATAAAATAAAAACTAAACTTAAAAACTGAACCTAAAAATAAAACCTAAGTAAATAGAAAATAATACCCAAACCCTAAACTAAAAATACTTAACCTAAAATAAAAATAAAATAAACCTAAATTTAAAATAAAATAGGTTAAACTAAAATAAATAAAACCTAAACCGAAACCTAAACCTTAAACTAAATAAAATAAAATAAACTAATTATAAACCTAAACCTAAACTAAAAAATAAACCTAAAACCTAAAATAAAATGTAAAATCTAAACTTAAAAAAATAAATAAAACCTAAAATAAACCTAAAAAAATAAAATAAAACCTAAATCTAAAAAAAAATAAAATAAAATAAACTAAAAAAATAAGCATAAACCTAAACCTAAACTAAAAAATAAATAAACTAAAATAGAAAACCTAAACTAAAATAAATAAACCTAAAATAAATAAACTAAGCTAAATAAAAATGAAAAATAAACCAAAATAAAAATAAAAAAATAAATTAACTAAATAAAACTAAACCTACTAGTTTACTTAATGTTTTTTAAAAAAACCTTAAACCCTAAACCCTAAATCCTAAATTTTAAACCATAAACCCTAAAATTGACCCTAAGCCCTAAAACAAATCCTAAACCCTAAACCTTAAACCTACAACTTTAATCCTACAACCCTAAACCCTAAAACCCCAAACCCTAAATCGTAAAAACCTAAAACCTAAACCAAAAGTAAATAAATCCTAAAAACTAAAGTACATAAACAAACCTAAGCATAAATAAAATAACAAATATATAAAATAAAACCTAAACTAAACCTAAACCTAAAATAATTCAAAATAAAAAAGAAAAAATAAACTAAAATAAAATAAATAAAAGCCTAATCTAAACTACAAATAAAATCAAGCTAAGAATAAAAAACCTAAACAAAATAAAAACTAAACATAAAATAAAAATAAAATAAAACTAAATAAAATTTAACCTACAAAATGAAAATAAAAAATAAGACCTAAAAATAAATAATAAATAAAACCCAAACTCTATACTAAAAAAAAAAACTTAACCTAAAAGAAAAATGAATTAAACTAAATAAAATAAACCTAAACCTAAACTAAACTAAACTAAACTAAAATAAATAAAACCTAAACCTAAACCTAAAGTAAACTAACCTAAACCATGAACTAAATAAAATCAAATAAAAAATAAAAACCTAAACCTAAACAAAAAAAATAAAACCTAAAAATAAACCTAAAACCTAAATCCTAAACCCTAAACCCTAAAATGCTAAAACCTAAATCTAAACTAAAACCTAAAAATAATCCTAAACTAAATAAAATAAACTAAACTAAAAATAAACATAAACCTAAATTGAAAAATAAAAACCTATAAATATAAAATAAAAACCTAAACCTAAACCTAAAAATAAAAAATAAAACCTACACGTAAAAAAAATATAAAAATAAAACTAAACCAAAAAATAAATATTAACCTAAACCTAAACCTAAAAAATAAAATAAAATAAAAAACATAAACTTAAATAAATAAACCTAAAATAAATAAACTAAACTAAATAAAAATAAAAAATAAACCTAAATAAAAATATAATAAAATAAACTAAAATAAATAAAAAATAAACTAAATAAACCTAAATCTATAATAATTTAAAACCCTAAACCCTAAATGCTAAATCATAAAAACCCTAAACCTGACCTAAACCCCAAAACCAAAATCTAAATCCTAACCCTAAACCCTAAAAGCATAAAACCTAAGACCCTAAACCCGAAAACATAAATCCTAAATCCTAAACCTACAACCTTAAACCCTAAACCCCAAACACTAAACCCTAAACCCTAAAATCAACCCTAAACCCTATAAACCATAAAACCTAAAACCCAAAACTCCAAACCCTACACCTAAACCCTAAACCTTAAACTAAATGTAAACCCTAAACCCTAAACTAAACCTAAACATAAACCTAAAGTAACTAAATAAATTAAAAATAAATTAAACCTAAATTCTAATAACCTAAACATATCTAAACCAAGAATGGGAAGAACCTAGTAAAACATCATCAACTGCTCCTAAATCTAAATGGAGGTGAAGGTGGAAATAAAAGGTGGTGGGGATCTAAATGGATATGGAGGTGGTGGTTGGAGAATGGTTATAAAAAAAATAAAGGGAGAGATGGATATGATGGATCCACTTAAAGAGGCTAAAAACTAGAGAAACATAAAATGAATCTAATTTTTATGGAACTGTCTTTATAGTAGAGATGGTTATAGTTATCTGTGGTTTTTGATTTGCTCCATGTGTGCTCATTTTTATCAATGCCATGGCTTGTGTATTAGAAAACTTGGTGTGTTAGTTGGTTCATGAAATCAAAAAGAATAAATGTTGAATATGAATAAAAAAACCAAAACCCTAAATAATAAACTAAAATTTGAACCTATAAAACCTAAACCCTCAACCCTAAACACTAAACCCTAAATAATAAACCCTAATCCCTAAACCCTAAACATAAAAAACCTAAACCCTAAACCATAAATCCTAAACCCCAAACCCTAAACCTTAAAATGCTAAACCTAAACCTAAACTAACTAAAACTTAGAAATAAAATAAATAAAAAGCCTAAACTAAAATAAAATAAAATAAAAATCTATACTAAAACCTAAACCTAAACTTAAACCTAAACTAAAAACTAAAAGAAAATAAACTAAGAAATAAAAACTAAACTAGAAAAAAATAAATTAAAACCAAAACTAAACTAAAAAATAGAAAACCAAAATAAAATAAAAACTAAAAATAAAATAAAAATAAAATAAACCTAAATTTAAGAGAAAATAAAACTAAATAAAACTTAAGCCTAAAGAATAAACCTAAAAATAAAACCTAAAATTATTAAACAATAAAACCTAAACCCTAATAAAAAAATCCTAAACCTAAAATAAAATAAAATAAACCAACCTAAACTAAAATAAATAAAACTTAAACCTAAACCTAAAATATTCTAAACCTAAACCCTAAATAAAATAAAATAAACTAATTATAAACATATACCTAAACTAAAAAATAAAACCTAAAAGTAAACCTAAAATGAAAACCTAAAACCTACACCTAAAAAAAATAAAATGAAAACCTAAACTAAACTTAAACCTAAACCTTAAAAATAAACAAAAATAAATAACCTAAACTAAAATAAATAAACCTAAAATAAACAAAATAAACAACAATAATAACAACAACAACAACAACAACAACAACAACTACAACAAGCCATTATCCCACTAAGTGGGGTCGGCTACATGAATCATTTATCTCCATTGTGTCTTATTATGTGTCAGATTTCCATTCAATTCACGTATACTAAGGTCATCTTTTATACATCTTAACCATGTCTTTTTTGGTTTACCTCTACCTTTCTTAACATAAGGCAACTCTAATGCATATACTCTTCTAACCGGGTCATTTGATGGTGACGCTAAAATAAGGTGACTATCTAATTTTATCTACTAAAGCTACTAACTTTTAACATACACATTTCACATTTTATCTCTAAGAGTACTAATCACTTGAGCATCCTCATCTAAAACTCTTAAATTAGTCTCATCTTTTATTGGCCAACATTCACACCATAAATCATTACGTGTCTTACCACCATCTTATAAAATTTTCTTGAGGTTTAACTACTTTTCTATCACACTACAAGCTAGATGCATTCCTCCACTTCAACCATCCAACTTGAATTCTACTAATAAACTCCATCTATTTCACCATCACATTGAACAATAGAGCCTAAATATCTAAATCAAAACCTTTCTAATGACTTGTTCACCTAATGTCATAACACTATCTCTATAACTTCTACAACTAAAATTACAATCCATAAATAAACTAAACTAAATAAAAATAAAAATAAACCTAAATAAAAATAAAAAATCAAATAAAGTAAAATAACTAAAAAATAAACTAAATAAACCTAAACCTACTTTAATTTAAAAAACAAAAAATAAAAAAATAAAAATAAAACCTAACCAACTAAACCCTAAACCCTAAACCATAAACTTACAACCCTAAGCACAAACCCTAAACCTTAAAACCATAAACCCTAAACTCTAAAACCTACAATCCTAAACCCTTAACCCTAAACCCTAAACCCTAAAACCTAAACCCCAAACCTTAAATAGTAAACCCTAAACCCTAAAAACTTAAAAAGCGAAACCTAAACTAAATAAAATCTAAAAATAAATTAAATAAGAAAACATAAACCTAAATAAAATATAAACTAAAATAAAAACCTAAACTAAAACCTAAACATAAACTTAACCCTAAACCTAAACCTAAACCTAAACCTAAAAATAAATTAAAATGAAATATAAAAACTAAACTAAATATATAAATAAAATAAAAAACTAAAATAAAAAATCCTAAAAACAATAAACCTAAATATAATAAAAACTATACATAAAATAAAATAAAAACTAAATGAAAACATAAACTTAAAAATAAACTTTAAAAGTAAACTAAATAAACATAAACCTAATGGTTTACTTAATTTAAAAAAAAACCTAAACCCTAAATCGTAAACCTAAAATCCTAAACCCTAAACCCTAAAACTAGCTCTAAACCCTAAACCTACAACCCTAAAACCCTAAACAATGCTAAACCCTAAAAACCCAAAAACCTAAACCAAAAGTAAATAAAACCTAAAAATAAAATTAACAAAAAACCTAAACTAAAATAAAAAATAATAAAATAAAATAAAAACCTAAACTAACACCTAAACCTAAACCTAAAATAAAATAAAATAATCAAAGTAAACTAAATCAAAATAAATAAAACCTAAACTAAACTAAAAAATAAAATAAATTTAAGAATAAAATACATAAATAAAATAAAACTAAACAAAATAAAAATAAAATAAACCTAAATAAAATAAAATAAAAAAACTAAACTTAAAACTAACCTAAAAAAATAAAACCCAAGTAAATAGAAAATAATACCCAAACCCTAAACTAAAAATACTTAACCTAAAATAAAAAAATAAAATAAACCTAAACCTAAAATAAAATAAGTTAAACTAAAATAAATAAAACTAAACCTAAACCTAAACCTTAAACTAAATAAAATAAAATAAACTAAATATAAACCTAAACCTAAACTAAAAAATAAACCTAAAAAAAACCTAAAATAAAAATTTAAAATCTAAACTTAAAAAAATAAAATAAAAACCTAAAGCTAAACCTAAAAATAAAAAATAAAACCCAAACCTAAAAAATAAAATAAAAATAAAACTAAACTAAAATTAACCATAAACCTAAACCTAAAAAAATAAAATAAAATAGAAACCTAAACTAAAATAAATAAACCTAAAATAAATAAACTAAGCTAAATAAAATGACAAATAAACATAAATAAAAATAAAAAACTAAATAAACTAAATAAAACTAAAACCTACCAGTTTACTTAATGTTTTTAAAAAAAACCTTAAACCCTATACCCTAAACCTAAATTTTAAACCCTAAACCCTAAAATAGACCGTAAGCCCTAAATCAAATCCTAAACCCTAAACCTTAAACCTACAACTTTAATCCTACAACCCTAAACCCTAAAACCCAAACCTAAACTAAAAAAAACCTAAAACCTAAACCAAAAAGTAAATAAATAAAAAACTAAATTAAATAAACAAACCTAAGCATAAATAAAATAAAAATATAATAAACCTAAACAAAAAACCTAAACCTAAAATAATTCAAAATAAAAGAAAATAAACTAAAATAAAATAAATAAAACCTAATCTAAACTACAAAATAAAATCAAGCTAAGAATAAAACCTAAACAAAATAAAACTAAATAAAATAAAAATAAATTAAAATAAAAACTAAATAAAAACCTAAACCTAAAAAATGAAAATAAAAATAAACCTAAAATAAATAATAAAAACCCAAACTCTATACTAAAATAAAACTTAACCTAAAAGAAAATAAATTAAACAAAATAAAATAAACCTAAACCTAAACTAAAGTAAACTAAACTAATATAAATGAAACCTAAACCTAAACCTAAAGTAAACTAAACCTAAACCATGAACTAAATAAACTAAAAATAAACCTAAACCTAAACTAAAAAATAATACCTAAAAATAAACCTAAAACCTAAATCCTAAACCCTAAACCCTAAAAAAGCTAAAACCTAAATCTAAACTAAATGAAACATAAAAAATAAAAAATAAATAAAAAACATAAACCAAAATAAAATAATAAAATAAAATAGAATAAAAATCAAAACTAAAACCTGAACCTAAACCTAAACCTAAAAAAAAAAAAAACTAAACTAAAATTAAATAAATAAAAACCTGAACTAAAATAAAGAAAACCTAAACTCTAATCTAAAAAAGGCGTAAACCTAAAATAAACATAAAATAAACCTAAACCTTAAACTAAATCTAAACCAAACTAAATAAAATTAAATTAAAAAAATGGACCTAAACTAAACTAAAATAATACCAAAAAAATATACCTACAATAAAAAACCTAAACCTAAAATAAAAAAAAATAAAATAAAAAACTAAACTTAAACCTGAAAATAAAAATAAAATCTACACATAAACAAATAAAAATAAAACTAATTGAAATAAATAAACCTAAACCTAAACTTAAAACTTAAAAAATAAACTAAAAAAATAAACCTAAAATAAATAAACTAAACTAAATAAAAATAAAAAT
Organism: Cymbidium sinense; assembly: GCA_021442155.1. Classification (NCBI taxonomy): domain Eukaryota; kingdom Viridiplantae; phylum Streptophyta; class Magnoliopsida; order Asparagales; family Orchidaceae; genus Cymbidium; species Cymbidium sinense. Next base: position 142,824,807 of record CM038214.1, read on the forward strand.
AAACCTAAATAAGAATAAAAAATAAAAAACTAAAATAAATAAATAAAACTAAATAAGCCTAAACCTACTAGTTTAGTTAATTTAAAAATAAAATAAAAAATAAAAATAAATAGATAAATCATAAACCCTAAACCTACAACCCAAAACCCTCAACCCTAAACCCTAAAACCCTAAACCCTAAACCCTAAAACCTACACCCTAAACCCTAAACCTTATAACCCTAAACCCTAAGCCCTAAACCTTAACACTAAAACATAAAACCCGAAACCTAAAACAAAAACTAAACCTCAACCCTAAACTCTAAACCCTAAACCCCAAACACTAAACCCTAAACCATAAACCCTAAAACTAAACATCTAAACATAATAAAAAAACCTAAAAATTAAATAAATAAATAAACCATAATAAATAAAGTAAAATAAAATAAAACCTAAACTAAAACCTAAATAAAACCTAAACCTAAACATAATAAATAAAATAAAATAAAATAAAACTAAAAATAAAATAAAGTAACCTAAATTAAATTAAAAAATAGAAACATAAATAAAATTAAAACTAAACAAAATATAATAAACATAAAATAAAAAACCTAAACCTCAACCTAACAATAAAAAATAACTTAAACCTAAAAAATAAACTAAAATTAAAACCTAAATTAAAATAAATTAACCTAAAATAAATAAAAACTAAATAAAATAAAATTAAAAATAAAAAAATAAAAATAAAGTAAACTCAAAATAAATGAAAATAAACTATAAAACTAAATAAACCTAAACCTACCTTTACTTAAAAAAAGAATTAAAAAATAAAATAATGCTCAACCTAAAAGCCTAAATCCTAAACCTTAAACCCTAAACCCTAAATCCTAAAACCTACAACCCTAAAGCCTAAACCCTAAACCCTAAACCCTAAACCCTAAACCTTAAACCTTAAACCCTAAACTAACCCTAACCTTAAACCCTAAACCCTAAACCCTAAACCTTAAACTAACCCTAAATTGTAAGAATGGGCAGAACCTTGACAGCAAGAACATCACTGATAATAAGGCCCAATCTAGATCTAGTGGTGGAGGCGAAGGCAGATGCAACACTTATCACAGTGGTGGTGGGGGATCTGGAGGTGCTAGTGGATATGGTGGTGGTGGTCAGAGTAGCGGTGGTTATGGAGGCTCGAGAAGTGATGGAGGCTACAATTGTGGTGGTGGCGGAGGGAGAGATCAAGGATTTCATGGAAGATCCCACTACTCGAGAGGCGGGGTTGGTTCTGATGGGAACCGGAGAAACCAAAGAACTACCCATCCAGTACTTATGGAATTGTGTCTTTACAGAGGTTCTATTTTATGTAAGGATTTTGATTTGCTCTATGGGTGTTAATTTTTTATCTATGTCATTGCCTTTATCTTAGAAAACTTGGGGTGCTACTTGGTTGATGAAATCGAAAAGTAGAAATGTTCAATTTGAATTTCTTCTTTGTTAAAAAAAACTTTAAACCCTCAACTAAAACTTAAACACCAAACCTTAAATCCCAAACCCTAAAAGACAAACCATAAACCCTAAAGTAACTCTAAACCCTAATCCCTAAGCCCTAAATAGCTAAAAACTTAAACCTAAACTAAATAAAACCTACAAATAAAATTAATGAAAAAACTAAAAAAAATAAAATAAAAAATAAAAATAAAATAGAAACATCAACCAAAACTGAAACTTATACCTAAACCTAAAAAAAAGAAAATAAAATAATAAATATTAAATTAAAATAAAATAAATAAAAACCTAAACTAAATAAAAAAAATAAAAAAAAACTAAATCTAACATTAAAAAATAAACCTAAAATAAAATAAAATAATAACTAAATAAAAACCTAAACCTAAAAAATAAACCTAAAAATAAAACCTAAAAATAAATAAAAAACAAAACCTAAATCCTAAACTAAAAAAAACATAAACCTAAAATAAAAATAAAATAAACAAAATAAAATAATCCTAAAGCTAAACTAAAATAAACTAAGCTTAAATAAATAAAACCCAAAACCTAAACCTAAAATAAACTAAACCTAAACCTTAAATTAAACTAAATAAAATAAAATAAACTAAAAATAAACCTAAACCTAAAGTAAAAAATAAAACAAAAACATAAAATAAAACCTAAACCTAAACCTAAAAAATAAAATATAAATCTAAACCTAAACCTAAAAATAAAAAAAATAAAACCTAAGCCTAAAATATAAAATAAAAATAAACTCAACTAAAAAATAAACCTAAACCAAAAAATAAACTAAAATATAAAACCAAAACAAAAAATAAATAAACTAAACTAAATAAAATAAAAAAATAGAATAAACTCAAAATAAATAAAAATAAACTAAATAAACCTAAACCTACTAGTTTACTTAATTAAAACCTAAACCCATAATCCTAAACACTAAACCCTAAACCTAAACTCTAAACCCTAAACTCTAAACCCTAAACTAAACCCTAAACCCTAAACCCTAAACCCTAAACCCTAAAACCCTAAACCCAAAACTCTAAACCCTAAACCCTAAACCCTAAACCTTAAAACCTACAACCGTAAACCTTAAACCCAAATACTAAACCCAAATCCTAAACCTAAACCAACCTAAATTAACCCTAAACCCTAAGAATGGGCAGAACCATGATGATAGGAAGATCACCATCAACAAGGCTCAGTCTAGATCTAGTAGTGGAAGTGAAGGTGATGGCAGCAGTTATCGCAGAAGGTACTGGTGGATATGGAGGTGGTGGTGGATATGGAGGTGGTGGTCAAAGCAGTGGTGGTTATGGAGGCGGGAGGAGCAACGGAGGTTACATCTCTGGAGGTGGCAGAGGGAGATCGGAATAAGATGGAGGATCCCGCTACATGAGCGGTGGTTTGATGGGAACTACAAAAAAAAGAATGATCCATCCATGCTTATAAACAGCTTCTAAAGTAAAGATGGTTCTACTTATCTGGGTTTTGATTTTCTCTATGGGTTCTAATTTTTTATTCATGTCATGGCTTGTGTCCTAGAAAACTAGGTGTGCTACTTGGATCATGAAATTGAAAAGAAGAAATGTTGAATATGAATTTATTCTCTATTAAAAAAAACCTTAAACTAATACTTAAACCCTAAACATAAAACCTAAATCGTAAACCCTAAACCCTAAACCCTAAAACCCTAAACCTAAACCCTAAACACTAAACCCTAAACCCTAAACCCTAAACCCAAACCCTAAACCCTAAACCCTAAACCCTAAAACCTTAAACCCTAAAACCAAACCCTAAAAGCTTAAACCCTAAACTTTAAAACATATAACCTTAAACCCTAAACCATAATCCCAAAAACCTAAACCTAAAGCTTAAAATAACCTTTACCCCTAACCCTAAACCCCAAACCTTGAATAAAAAAAGTCATCAGGTAGATCTAAAGAATGGCCTAATCCCAACATAGTTATAGCTAAAGAAGATGTCTTCAAGACATTCCCTCAATTATAATTTTAACCTTAAATAATATTATATTACCATATATTATAGTATAATTTAGCATCATATATTCATGTATTTATGAGTTTTAGATGTTATAAGATGTTTTAAAATGTTTATGGTATTGTGCCTATAGTCTATATTAATATATAATCATAAAAAAATTGATTTAATAAGTCGATGATGAAATTTATTAAATTTGAAGTGGGAATTAGGTTGTTCCAAAGCTTTGCTATGCCACTTATAGTCTAAAAGTAAGATTTTATGTTCAAAATAAATATTATATGTTGTAGCATAGTATAACATCATATATCATAATATATTATTCTAAGCATTTTAAATTCTTTTAGTATTTTATAATCATGCAGTCTATCATACACTAGCATTATTTATAAAAATGTTGATTTAGACTTTAAAATAGTGGAATTTGGCCAAATTCATAATTGGTAGAGCATGGAATCATAATATATTGTTTTAATTTTAAAATATGTAAGTGATAATGACTATAATATATAGTTTTTTATTATTTAGACTAATTTTATGATTTTTTATCATAAGAAATCCCTTGTGATGTGATATGCAATATAATATAACATAATATGTTGTAGTGTATTATAATATAGGATGTTATAATATAATGCAACATCATGCATTATAGCATACCATTGTGTATTACTACTTATGTTTAGTATATTTTAGTTTGTTATAATATGATGTAGTAGAGTTTGTATTGGTCTAATTTATAAAATAATTGATTTATAGGTTGAGATGATGGGATTTGGCCAAATTTAGGTAAGTTTTAGGGAGCATCATTGTGTTATGGTGTCTCATTTAATCAAAAGAATGGAATTTTGCATCCATAATAAATGTTCAATTTTCAACCAAATTTTATAATTTGTTTTGCTTAAAGTGATTCATTTTAAGGTGTAATGTAAGGTAATATATTATATAAAAACATAATATATAATGTACATAATAAATATAACTTCACATATATGAATGTGGTGTGCTTAAATGTTACTATACATTTAGTATTTTTTTTTTGTTATAATACATTGGGTCAAAACTCATGTCTAATTTGAAGTGGATATGGAAGAATTTGGCCAAATTCATGGCACATATCAAGAAGAAATGCCAAAATTATGCTATTTTGTACCATTTCTAATCAAAAAATTACAATTTTAAACCTTAAATGACCATTAATCATATTTTAAAATTTTTTTATTATTTGTTAATTTTAAGTGATTTTAATGAGGTGTAATGTTAGACAATATAATATATTATAGCAAATTATAATATAACATCATATATTATAACATAATATAGTGTGTTAATTTACACTATAATATGTGTGGCACATGTATAGTTTGAGCTTGCACCATCACAAATCATAAAATGTTGATTATAATGTTAAAATGATGTAATTTGAGAAAATACATTGTTAGGCTTGAAGTATTAAAGGTGTGCATAAGAGAAGAAATAAGATTTGATGAGAATTTCATGTCAAAGACATGGAGGAGAGATCCACTAGGGATCACATGCATTGGACATGACATGTGAGGGTCTATATCGAGGCATATGAAGAAAATATGGGATAAGGTTTGAATTTGATTTGATTATATGATTTATGGAATGAAGATCTCCTAGGGATAAGAATCTATAATCCTCTAGGGATTAAGATAGAATTGACTTTAATTTGCTTTATTTTAATTGATGTGGATACATATCTAATAGAGATATGAGTCTGGGGATCGTATATGAACCATCCATGGAAAGGTTTGGGCTATGTCCTGGGGATTGGGATTTGAGTTTTATTTCATAGATTTGTTTGGGGATGTATCCGCTGGGGATAAGAGTTTGGTTGGATTTCTTTGATTTAGACTCTTCTAAGAAATTTAGTTTAATTTGGCTCCACTAAGGAGGTTGATTTTGAATTTTATTTATTTCTAATTTGTTTATATAAGAGTTGTCTACTGAGAGAAGGGTGTGATTTAACTCAACTAAGGAAAGTCAAATTGAGTTTAATTTAATCTAAGTTAATGTATGAATCCTGTCAGTGTATGATTGACCCACTGAGAAGGGCTATATCCACCTTGGCCTACCTCAGGTTTCCAAATCCAGGAATAAAAAGGGATGAGCTAGCCAACTAAAAGCATTTCCTTGTGCAACAACGTGCTAAGAAGAAGGCATAGCAAACTTACATCTTCCAAAGTGAGGAACAACTAAGGTGACTGTTGATGCACAACAAATCAATACCTGGGCTACAAGGTGAATGTCATTGGGGACTTATGTCAACTCAAAAGTAGTAAGGATTAATTTTATCTTAATTTCATGTGATTTGATGTGATTTGTTTGGTTTAGTTTGATTTCAAATTATGGGCATATCCACTGGAGATGTGAGCTCAATCAAATTTGATAAATTTAATTTATGGACCATGTCAGTGTGCACTGGACCCATTGAGAAGGGGCTATATTGGGCTTGTCCTATCTAAGATTTACAAATCCAAAGAAATAATCTATTGGCTGTGGGGTAGAGCTAGCCAACCTAAGGGGTTTCCTTTTGGTGTGCAATGGTTGTCCTAAGAAAAATGCATAGCAGACTTACATCCTCTAAAGTAGAGAATAATTGTTGGGGTGACCTGTTGGTAGCACAATAAATTAAACCTGACTTAGGGGCGACTACTAAGTGAATTTCGTTGGGGACTTATATCAACTCAAGAGTAGTCAGGCAATTTCTATCGGGAGTTTTACTGACACTGCCCTAAAGATAGGATACCTTCTTTGGAAAAGGTACCGCTAGGGGTGTCCTCCTAATCCCCAAGTGAATATATATTTTGTTTATATGTTTGTGTGGACCCTGTTGGTGTGCTAGGAACCACACTGAGAAGGGGCTATGTTAGCCTTGACCTATCTTAGATTTACTAAACTAAGGGAGAATTTGCATATCCACAGGATGAATTCTCTAACCATAGGGTTGGTTACTAGGAAAGGGGAACTGTCCAATCCACTAGTAACCCGGGTAGTGTCTATATGAGATCGTAAAGGATGTGATCAAAATATAGTGCCTGGAGGTATTATGGGTGTTATCTTGAGCCCTAGAAAAGAAATCTTGTAGGTGTATGTTGGCCAACTCAAGGAGAAAGCATAACAAACATACATCTGCCATGAGTGGTGTATCATAAGGTGTGAGAACCAACCAACCTAAGGTGTATCCATCAGCATGAGTGGTGTATCTATCGATAGTGAGAACCAACCAACCTAAGGTGCTCGTCGGTAATGATCAATTTGGGAAGAAAGCATGTAGCTTACAACTTTCCAACCAAAATGATCACCATGATAGTCTACCATTATCGAGATAGATGCTATCCGATTTTTTGACAATTAAGGGAGACGGAGGAAGGAGGACCCGGACTTGAAGTAGTCATGAGGGAAGAAGCCAGGGAACTTATCCTAAACCTCAAATATTCTCGAATATAATCAATAATGAAGAAATGTAGGCACTCACATCCTCTTAAATGAAGCCAACATGAGGTAGCTTATCAACCACGTAATAATCCCTACCAAACTAACAAGGCACTCGGTGCGTGGATAAGCAAAGAATGAAAGCATAGCGACTTTCATCCTCCAAAGAAAGAAGAAGACCACTGGGGTGACACACTTTGGGTACATTAGAATAACCTTGAGCTACCGAGAATTCGGGGTGTTATCTTAACTAAGAGTAGTTCGATACAAAGATATGTGTTTATTTTATAGGTTTGTATATAGTTTATGTTTGTGTTGTGTTCATGAAGGGTAGGACGCCGCTTGGGTTCTTATGTACCCTAAACCCATGTGGTGGATTCATAAACAAGAATACTTTCAACATCAAAGGGATTGAATTCAAAATGGAGGTTTCATTGATGATAATTATTTTGAAACATGATTTATACTATTTCTTTAAGTAGAGCCCATTGATTGGAAGAAGAATTGGGTGCTCTCCTTATAATTAAGCATAAGATCCTCCTTGGTATGCTTCTCTATGGAAAAGGATCTTCCCAAGTGGGTTCAAACTTGCCTTCCATCTTATGACGCAATAATGATCTCCTTAGAACTAAAATAAGATGTCTTACTTGAAAAGCTCTAGGATGGGCCAACTTATTATGAGCTTGAATCATTTTAGCTTTCAATAACTCGAGGTTTTGGCATGCCCGTAGGTGTCTCTCCTTCAATCCTTAGAATGGCTTTGGATCCATACACTAAGGAAAAAGGAGTAGAGTGAGTTGGAGTTCTATATGTGCGAACCCACAAGGCCTCAACTAAGCTGCCATTATCACTTATTGATGTCAGTGTCTTTATTATTTGTATGATAGTTTTGTTGAAGGCTGGCCGTTTACCCTCAAGTATTTGATGGTAGAATATCTCCAAAATATGTTGTGTCTCTGGCAAATTTGTTGATCTTTCTTGAATCCAATACCAATATTAGTTATAATTCATTGAGGCACTCAACCTATATATGTTATGGTTCCTAAAAACTAAAGCACATCTGAATTCTGACCTATTCGAGAGAAATCGCTAATGCTCATATGAAAAAAAATAATTAGTAGCTAAGATGAAGATGACCCTTGGAAGAATGAGGATCATTCAAACACACTAGTTGGTACCCCAACACTCGAATGGATTCATCCTAGAGATTAAGTTCACCTTATGAGGAGGCATCTAGTACTGTAACTTTTGTGATGCAAAGATTAAAGATAAGCAATGCCTCTCTATGAGTGGATAATTAGCCTTAGTAGGGATTAGACGATAGTTGAGGTAGTAGAGTGTGTTTTCCTTCTTTTCATCATTGGCTTGGGCCAACAAAGTACCAAGGGAGTCATCTAACATAGTAGTGAGTTGAATCAAGAATTAGAGTATCATCGTAATGCTTAATGTCTTTAAAGGCATGCTCACACTTATCATCCCACCTAAACTTGGCATTCTTTTTACAAGTATTGAGAATGGTGACATCTTCCTATAGGTTGGATATAAAGTATATTAGATATACCAACCTGCCTTGGAATGATTTGAGTTGAGTTAAACATTTAGAGCATTTCTAATATCTCCTTGATCTTTTCCAAATCGATTTTGATATCCCGGTAAAAAATACAAGGAATTTCCGAAGATACTCAATGCACATTTTAATGGGTTCATTTTAAGGTTAAATTGCTTTCTTGTTCAAAACTACTCTCAAATTAAAGATATGGTCTTTTTTTTCTCTACTTTTGACCACAACATCGATAGCACTTTACTTGATGATGAATGAGTTCATCAAGATTTGAGTCATAGTCCGGTATGTAGCACATTTTAAGGCAAAAAAGCATGACCTTATAGCAATAGATTTTGATAGGGTTCTAAAAGTAGTGTTTCTTTCATCTTTAGGGGTCATCTTTATTTGGAAATATACAGATGATCCATCCATAAAATAGAAGACTGCATGAGCTGAGGCAATGTCCACCATCAACTCTAAGATTGGTAGTGGAAATTCATTTTTTGGACATGTCTTATTTAAATCCCTAAAATCAAGTCATATGTGAATTTGGCCATTCTTTTTCTTAAATGGGATGACATTAACTAACCGTATGGTATTTTTTTTGGATGAGCCAACCAACATCGATCAATTTTTTTACTTTATAAATGACTGTTGTTCTATGTCCAATCACATGTCAGGAGCTTGCTTATAGGGTTTGCGGAGGCTCTATTGCTAGTTTATGGACAACTATATTAGAGCCAATCTAGGCATCTTCATAACTCCATGCAAAGCCCCTTAAATTTAGTCAATATCCTAAGTCATTGGTTTCAATTTCACAAAGAAGGGTATATGTCGCATGGATCTTCTTGATTACTTAAGTTGATTTCCTTGAGCTCGTCGATGGTTTACTTGATGTCTTCTTCAAATTCTAGCGGTGCATCTTTGACTTCAAAACTATTTGAATCATCTGAAGTTTCTAAGCATAGCTTCTCATATAAGTTAATGTGATTTGAAAAGAACCTATCAAATTCCAAATGATTAGTGAGGACTAAGCAATAATTATCATCATCGACTTGACCCACTATACTGATTCCTAGTCCTAGTCCTGATTGAGAGCTTTTGCATTTGTTCTTCCATATTCTTTCAAAGTAGTCTGACTTGTGCTTTGACCAAGTATGTGGGATTAACCCTTTCTTTACTAAATTATGAACACAAGGAAAGTACCAATAAAAATGTAATTCTATTAAATCCTTATATGAATCATCCTCAAGTTCTACATCAACTTCTTGACTTGAGGATGATGCTCCCTAAAAGAACCTCTGAGTCTTCAAACTTATGGATGACTTAGGGGCTTCCTTAACTACCAAACCATCTGCTTTTTGATAGGAAAGTGGGGTTAGAGCTAAGGTTCCCAACTAATGTCCGATTGTTTCATATATAGACTTGGATACACTTATGCTTTTCTTTAGAGCCTAGTCTTCATCGATATCTAGCTCAAGTGTCACCTCCAAGGGAATTTACTGTTGAGAAGAGTCGGTGTGCTAACCATATAAGACTCATCCTATGAACTAGATTCTAAGCCTATATGGATAGTAGGTGTACTCATGATAGCTAGGACATATCTTCAATTGGGTCGCCAATAATGAGGTTTTCCACCCCTGGGACAACCTTTAAGGCCTCTTCCTCTTCTAGTGGAGGTCGCCGTCTACCATATATGTATTTCAAAGCCCAAATCAAATTCAATGCCAAATAATCATTAACATGATACAAATTACCCATGTAAGTAGTTATTTCTATTCATGCATGATTTCAAATGACATACCAAATTCAACATTAAAGAGGACAATCAAATATAAGCATGTGATTCATTCAACCAAACTAGCTCTTAAGGACAATCAAATCAAATAAGATTATTTAAAGCAAACCAAAGCTTTTTTATTAATTAAGTTTTGGATTTGATTTGTTTTAAAGAGGAGAACAAAACTCATCACTTGTTGTTTTAAACCCATTACAACATTAGTGATTTGATTTAATTTAAGGAAATGTAATTAAGTTGATTTTATGGGTTAATTAAGTTGAACCCCTAGTTAGATGAATTAATTACCCTTACTTATGTCACCTTAATGTAATTAACTAAATAATTATGAGCCAACATGATATGCATGGAAAATAAAACTTGCTATTATCCTAAGAAATAAAAGGGGCCTAACATAATTCTCTCATGATTAATAGTTAATTAGAATAAAGAACTTAATTAATTACTCTTAAGGTTTTTCCACGCATGTGGATTAACCATAATTTCATTAAATTCCTTTAGGTTATTAAACACCTAAAGATCTTCCTCATGATTTAATTATTTAAGGTCTGATGAGATTATGATTTCAATTTGATTAAGTGGTTTAATTAATTAGTTTAATCTTAGTTAATTTCATTTTCAAAAAGGGTAAAATGAACTTAGGGAAAGGGGTCCCAACCTTATTCCTTAGTTCACTTATTGTTGAACAATGATTACTAAATTAATTAACTAATTTATTAGTTCATCATGGGATTAATTAATCATTAATTAACTTAAAAGAGTTAAGGTTTAATTAGTCAATTTTCTAATTAAGTGAGTAAAATCCTAAGAGAATCATGGTAGGTAGAGGTCATCTTATTAAATTAACTCACAAAATTTGAAATTAATTTCTAAAGAAATTAAGGAGTAATTAAGTTAATTAATTTTATAATTAATCCTTAATTACTATTCAAAATTATTTAAGATCATTTTTAATTAATTCTCCTCTGAAATACTATTAAAATGAGTATTTATTTACTTTTTTTAATTCTCTATGATGTTTTATCATTTTTAGAAGTTTCAGCCATTAAAAATGATTAATTAAGCCTAATTTTATTGGCGCACTGACGCAGGGGTACTTTCCGCATGGCGTCGCAGGATTGGCTACTTAAAACTTATCTGGCTCAGTGTTTATATGATGATGGTGGATGCACTTTCTCATCTATCATCTGAACTAAGATCGGACATCAATGATTAATTCCACATCTTCATAAGATTAAATCATATCGATTTAGAGGATCTAATCATGATCATCCATTTTGATCACATCGAATAGGTGGTGCATGATCTAACATCATTTAAGTGAGGGAGAATGGAGTCCATCCTTCATTTCTCACTTGATCTGAGCTACTGAAGCTAGATTAACTCCAAAAGGACATTACACCTTCACAACATGATCGGTAGGGAATCCAGGTTAAGATTACATGAGATGCAAGTTTTCTTCAAAAAACTCCAACCCATTTTTTCTTAAAGATCAGTTTTGGAAGCATACCTTGCCAGAGCTCAAGACCGATGGCTCGAATGATTGAAAAAACATCATCTAGTAGAGATGAAGCCTGATTGAGCAGCAATTGGTTCAACTCCTCACTGTTCACTTGGAAGGCCATGAATCGATGATTTGGAGCTTGACTTTTCTCGAAGTTCCACCTCTGGTGCTCGAGAAGCATGGGAGATGATTCATTCTTGCTTGAAGAGGCCTAAGGAAGGTGCGTACAAAGTTAATTTGAGTTTGATGAAGAAATGTGGAAGTTAGGTTAGAAATGGGAGTGTCCTATTTCAAGACAGATGAGATTGGCATTTTTCTATCGAGGAACAAGCTTGACAGCTTAGGGAATGGCTCTAGTGGCTCATCTTGGGTAGCTAGGGCTCTTAGGAATAATTTTTGTGTGTTTTTGAGTGGAAACCAGAGGGTGTATACCTCCCTTCATCTTAATCAGATAGTGGGATCAGGTTTGGCTTCTAATGGTGATCCGACCATCTCAGGGAGTCATGGGTGGCAGGGAAGAGGTGAGTTGGCTCGGCTTGGTTGGTTGAAGGTGTGGAGGTGGCTATCAAGGAGGAATCATGGGTGTCCTATGGGTTTTGAATGCTTTAATGGGGAGGGTGAGGTTATTTCACCTCCCATGGGTCATGGCCGACCCAACCACCGCTTAAGTTAGGTTGGGCAGTGTTCTAGTGCCTAGGTGGACCATTGGGAGAGTACTAAGTGGCCAAGGAATTAAAATGACCACTTGCATGGGTGATTTTTCTCTTGTGATTCCCTTGACCCAAGGGTAGAATGATCATTTGACATTGGATTTGATTTGGGCAGATTTGAAATGAGCCAAAAGTGGGTCAGCCCAATTTTCAAGTCAATTGGAGTTAATTTGGTTAGGTTTGGCTCAATTTGACTCATTTAGGTCAAATTTGGTTAGATTAGGTCAAGTTGACCAATTGGTCAAATTGGGTCAAACCAAGGGTTGGGCCAAGTTCATATTATCATTTAAGATGTTTTGGTTCAATTAGTTTGGTTTAGTTTAGCTTATATTTGATTTTGTCTCATTTGTATTCATTTGGGTCAAATGGGTTAAGTTAACCAAATTGACCAAATTGGCCAAATTAACTCAGGTTGGTTGTTGGTTTGGGTTTAGTTAACCAATTAAAGATGACTATAGGCTTTGGTTTCAATTAATTTGTATTTGTTTTTGATTTAGGACAACTTGAGCCTTTAGGTTAATTTGGGCTAAGTAGGTCAATTGGGTCCAATCATGGCTTTGTTCAAGTTTAACAATCAATTTGGAATGAAATTGAGAAATTGGTTGCAATCAATTTGGTTTATATTTTTATTTGATGCAATTTGGTTTTAGGTCAATGGGTCAACTTAGGTCAAGATGGACAATTGGGATTGGTTTGACTCAATTGAAGGTCAAGTCATTCAAATATTGATTTTGATTTGGTATGAATCACTGGTTTCAAGGGATTTGGCTTAAGTTGCAATTTGACTAGTTTGGGTTTATATAAGGGTTGACTTGGTCAAATGAACAGTTGACTTAATTTAATTTGTGATAATTGATCAACCTAGGTGATCAACAATGATGATGGGAGGTTTTGATCGGCTTGGTTCAATCCAATTTGGGTATGATTAGAACTTGACTCAAATAAGTCAAATTGGCCACTTTGTGTCAAGTGGACCAATTGGGTTTAGTTGGCTTGATTTTTTGTTGAGTTTGATTTAGTTGAGTTTATATATGGATTTGGGATTGATATATAAATTCAATTGCAATTGGCTTGGGTTCAAATGGGTTTTGGTTCATTTGAACATTTCATGTCAAAAGGGTTAAGTTGGGTTTGACTTGGATTTATTTTGGTTTGGCTTGATGTATATTTCATTTATATTTGAATATGATTGAAGTATGATTGATTCATGAGAAATCAATTGAATTTGGGTTTTGGAATGAAGTAATTTGGTTAAGTCCATGGAGTTAGGTCATGTAGATTAGTTTAGATTTTGATTTGGTTTGATTTAGTTTTGATGATTTTAATGTATATTTTATTTAAATTTGTGAAGATGACTGAAAATATGATTGATTTGTGAGAAAATTAATTGAGTTTGACTTGATTTGGATTAATATTTGCCTAAGTCCATGGGATAGGACATATGGCTTAGGAAGGATTTTGATTTAATTTGATTTAGTTTAATTTAGTTTTGATTATTTGAATGTAGATTTGATTTATATTTAGGAAGTTGATTGAAGAAATAAATTGTTTATGAGAAAATCAATTGATTTTTGATTGATTTGGATTAATATTTGGCTAAGTCCATGGGATAGGTCATATCGCTTAGGTAGGGTTTCATGATTGGATTTGATCATGGGCTTCAATCATTTGGTTTTGGAATTTGGGTTTAGATTTAGAGTTGAATTTGATGTTTGAATTGAACTTCAAGATTTTTTAAGAAGGTGAACATGGATTGGATTTGGGTTGTAAGGTAGACAGATTATCTTAATCCCTAAGGCAAAACCTAATCCTAAGGTTAACCCTTCTAAGTTTCTAGGCTTAGGTTAAGTGTTTACCTAATTGTTAGAAGTGTCTTATGACTAGGAAGGTCTTAGTGTCTAGAAGACTCCTAAGTTTAATATGGGAAGATTGAACTATAAAAAAAGTAAGGTGAAGGCCCAGCCCATAGTGTTACCCTTGGAGATAGATGATTAGATGAGCGAAGCTAAGTTTCACATAATATACTCAGATATTTATTTGAACATTTTTCTTGGGAGACCATGGATACATGAGAACAACATAGTTCCATCCTCTTTACATCAATGTATGAAGATTGTGGGAGGTGAGATTTTCTACTGTGTCAAAGGAGATCTCAAGCCATTTATAGTTCATGAGGTCGGCATATATGAGGATGTGGCTTACTACCTCCCTCAAAATCAACAAGTTTATTCTCGCAAACTTAGCCAAAGTTTAGAAATAAAAGACAAAGAAAAAAGAAAAAGAAAAAGAAAGACAATAAGAAAAAGAAACGAAAAGTGAAAATGAAAAATAAAATAAAAGGGAGCGAAAATAAACTTGGAGGAGGAAGTGAAGCGACATTTGATTCCACCCATACCAAGAATCCATTTGAATATATGCGTAGGATGACCTGACCTCCACCAAGTATAGGAAGAGGGCAGTTCAAGGCAGTCTCAGGGGTGGAAAACCTCCTTATTGGCCACCCAATAGAAGATTTGTCCCAACTACCAGGAGTACACCTGCTATCAATATCGAATTAGAATGTAGTCCATAGGTTCAGTCTTATATGATTAGCACACCATCCAACTATTCTCAAGAGATTCCTAGAAGGTGACACTTGAGTCAAGGTGATGAAGATTGGGCTTAAAGCAAAACATAAGTGTGTCCAAGTCTATATGTGAAATAGTTAGACATCGTTGGGAACTTAGCTCTAACCCCATGTTCCTCTCAAAAAGATAAGGATTTGGTAGTTAAGGAAGCCCTTAAGTCATCCGCAGGTGTGAAGACTCATAGGTTCTTTCTGGCAAAGATCATCCTCAAGTCAAGAAGTTGATGTAGAACTTGAGGATGATTCATATATAGAATTAATAGAATTACCTTTTGATTAGTCCTTGCCTTGTGTTCATAATATAGTAAAGAAAAGGATAATACCCCATACTTGGTCAAAGCACTAGCCAGACTACTTCAAAAGAATATGGAAGAAATAAATGCAAAAGCTGTCAATCAAGACCAACACTAGATTCAAGATAGGGTCCAATCGATGATGGCATTACTACTTAATCATTACCAATCATTCGAAAGATTCTTTTCAAATCACATTAACTCATATGAAGAGATATGCTTAGAAAATTTAGATGATCCAGGTGATTTTTAAGTCAAAGATACACCACTAGAGTTTGAAGAAGTGATCAAGTCAACCATCGACGAGCTTAAGGAAATCATCTTAGGAACTGAAGAAGATACATGCACGACATACATCAGTTCTTTGTTGAATGAAGTTGATACCAATGACTTAGTTAGAATATTGATTGAGTTATAGGACTACTTTGTATGGAGTTATGAAGAGATGCCTGGACTAGCTCTTTACGAGTGATCCATAAACTAGGAATAGAGCCTATTGCTATGCCTATTAAGAAATCTCCTAGACGCATATGATTAGACATAGAACAACAAGTCATTTATGATGTCAAGAAATTGAACGATGACGCCTTCATCCGGGAAGAAAAATACTCTATCTAGTTAGCGGTCATCCATTAAGAAAAATGGTCAAATTCACATATGTGTATTTTAGGGATTTAAATAAGGCATATCCAAAAGGAATTTCCACAATCCAAGTGATGTGGACATTGCCTCATCTCATGCAGTCTTCTCTTACATTGATGGCTCATCTGGATATAACCAAATAAAGATGGTCTCTGAATATAAAAGAAACACTACTTTTAGAACCCCGATCAAAATCTATTACTATAAGGTCATGCCTTTAAAAATGTCGGTGCTACATACCACTAGGCTATGACTCGAATCTTCATTGAACTCATTCACCATCAAGTCGAGTGCTATGTCAATGATCTCATAGTCAAAAGTAGAGAAAAGAAAGACCATCCCTTTAACTTAAGAGTAGTTTTCAAATAGTTAAGATAATTTAACCTCAAAATGAGCCCCCTGAATTGTGCATTCGAAGTAACTTCAAGAAAATTCCTTGGGTTTATTGTCCCAAACCAAAGAATTGAAATCGACCGAGAATATCAAGGAGATATTAGAAATGCCACACCCTAAAAGTTTAATCAACTCAGATCATTCCAAGGGCAGTTGCAGTATCTAAGATGCATTATATCCAACTTATCGGGAAGATGACAGCCATTCTCAGCACTTGTCAAAAAAGATGCCAAGTTTAAGTGGTATGACAAGTGTGAGCTTTACTTCGAAGACATCAAACATTACCTAATTGTGCCACCGATTATAGTAGACCCTATCCCAGGCAAGCTGCTCACTATTGCATTAGATGACTTCATTGGTGATTTGTTGGCCTAAGCCAATGACGAAGGGAAGGAAAATACACACTACTACCTCAACCGTCGTTTAATCCCTACTGAGGCTAATTAACAACCCATTGAGAAGCATTTCCTAGCTTTAATCTTTGCATCCTAAAAGCTACAACACTACATGCTTCATCATAAGGTGAACATAATCTCTAAGATCAATCCACTATAGTATCCATTGACAAGGTGATGCTATCTGGATGGTTGGAACTATGGTCCATGAGCCTCTCATAATTTGATATTACCTTCTTAAACTTTCGTGCGATCAAAGGATAAGCTCTAGCGGATTTCTTAGTAGCACACCCAGTTCATGCTGACTCTCCACTTAGTGATGATCTCCCCGATGAACAAATCATGAACTTAGGGGATATTAGCATTCACCACTGTGAGATTTACTTTGATGGTGCGGCTTGCTCTCAAAGAGGAGAAGAACCATAATCTACTATTCCGTGAAAGGCGAAAAAATAGTTCTCTAAACTCTGACAGGATGTGATGAGATTCTCATATTATTTGTCCAATCCTTGACTAACAACTAAGCCAAATATGAGGCTTTGATTACAGAGTTACCCGCTACTCTAAGCATCTAGAAAATTAACATCTTTGAGGATTCTTAGCTACTTATTAACCAAATTTCTAGGTCCTATAAGGTTATAAAGCCCAAGCTCCATCACTACCATAAGTACACCATGGAGCTTTTGGCCCGAATCCTAGAAGTTACCATGTATAAGATTCCTCGAGGAGAGAATGCCATAATGTATGCTTTTTCCAAGCTTGCCAAGGAGTTGGGATGTTTGGAGGATGAGTCCATATCAATGAAGATCCAAAATAGACAAGTCTTATCCTTTTTTGATACTGAACTCATCAAAAAGTACTCTCTTGAAGGGGAAGTTGCCTTTGCCAAGAAAGATGAGGAGTTAAATTGGAGGCAATCATTCATGAATTACCTAAATAAAGGTAAACTACCTTAAGAGAAGTCCAAGCCCATCAGATGAAGCAGAGAGCACTTTCCTATGCTCTTGTGGATGGTGTCTTATCTTGGACTTTCAATCCATATGTGGTTACACAACTAAGCTTATATGATTGTGACTAAGGTACACTAAGGATTATTTGGAGCCAACCAATCCAATCTAAAGATGAAAGCCAAGCTCAAGAGTCTAGGATACTACTGACCATCAATGATCAAAGATTGCATGGATACGGCTAGGCGATGCCACCAATGTCAAATAAACGGTGTGGTCCTAAACCAACCACCCAACATTTTATTTTATTTTATATTTTATTTATGTTTATTTTTTATTTTTTATTTAATTTTTATTTTATTTTATGTTTTTATTTTAGTTTATTTTTTAGGTTTAGGTTTAGGTTTAGTTTATTTTTAAGTTGAGTTTTATTTTTATTTTATTTTTTATGTTTAGGTTTTATATTTTATAGATATAGGTTTCATTTTTATTTTATTTTTTTAGGTTTAGGTTTTAGGTTTTAGGTTTTATTTTAGGTTTATTAGGTTTATTTTTTTTAGTTTAGGTTTAGGTTTTAGTTTATTTATTTTAGTTAAGGGTTTAATTAGGTTTGGTTTTGTTTATTTTGGTTTATTTTATTTTAGGTTTAGGTTTATTTTCTAAGGTTTAGGTTTTCTCTTTTAGTTTTGGTTTTATTTTTATTTATTTTTTTTTATTTTTGGTTTAGATTTTATTTTATTTTAGGTTTATTTTATTTTTATATTACATTTAATTTTTATTATATTTGGGTTTTATTCTTTTTATTTTATTTTTAGCTTTAGGTATTTATTTTAATTAAATTAGTTTATTTTATTTTATTTTAAGGTTTAGGTTTAGCTGTTTAGGTTTTATTTTATTTTGTTTTTTATTTTATTTAGGTATAGGTTTATTTATTTATTTTTTATTTTTAGGTTTTTATTTAGTTTAGGTTTTCAAGGTTTTAGGTTTAGGTTGGGATTAGGATTTAGGGGTTTAGGGTTATGGTTTAGTGTTTAGGCTTTAGTTTAGCATTTTAGATTTAGGTTTAGGTTAGCAGGTTTTAATTAGTTTAAGGTTTAGGGTTTAGCTTTAGTTTAAACTTTAAGGTTTAGTTTAGGTTATGGTTTAGTTTAGGGTTTTAGGGTTTAGGGTTTAGGAGTTTTAGTTTAGGGTTTAGGGTTTGGGGTTAGTTTGATTTTTTAGGATTTAGGGTTTTATGGTTTGAGGTTAGTTAGGGTTTAGGATTTTGAGTTTTTTAGGGTTTTAGTTTAGGGTTTATGGTTTATGATTTATGGTTTAGGGTTTAGGGTTTAGGTTTAGGTTTTAGGGTTTAGGGTTTAGGGTTTAGGGTTTATGATTTAGGGTTTTGGTTTTTGGTTTTATGGTTTAGAGATTGTTAATTACATATTAGAAAAGAAATTTCTAAGAATACTCTCGATTAAAGGTTATCATCTCCAAAATATTTTAAGTTAGAATATTAAAATTGGTTGTATTTGGAAAATCAATTGGAAAAGTTTAAGGAGAATACTTATTTTTGAATCCAAATAAAATAAGTAGAAAATGCTCA
This sequence comes from Cymbidium sinense, assembly GCA_021442155.1. Classification (NCBI taxonomy): domain Eukaryota; kingdom Viridiplantae; phylum Streptophyta; class Magnoliopsida; order Asparagales; family Orchidaceae; genus Cymbidium; species Cymbidium sinense. The sequence goes on from CM038214.1 coordinate 142,844,184, forward strand.
TGAAACTATGAAGCCTAATGAGCATTCCAATCTATCCTTTGGTTAGGCTTTATAATTTTGAAGTTGAGGAGATTTATATGTTTTGAGTTGAAATTTAATTAGATTATTAGAGCTTATAATCCACCAACACAAGGTTGTGGGAATGCCTAAGAGGTGATGATTTATGCTTTAGAGGAAATAATCACCTTGGATCCTAAATATAGGGAGCTTTAGTACGAGCTAAAGCATGGCCTAAATCTAAGCGACAAGTAGACATAAGGGTTTACCTCCACAAGAGAGAATAAATTGTCTGGCTTCTGGACATATAATCACCTGGAGTGGTCACTAGGTATCTCGTTCTACGATTTTAAAACCATGTAGTCTAGCCTTATGAATTACAAGATAGTTAGGGTAGTTATTTAATTAAAAAGAAACTAAAGTCCTAAACACACTGCCAAAGAGATTAGAGCATGAGTGGTATGAGCATATGACTTAATTTATAGATGCAAAATCTTTTAATTTTTTTTTCATTTTAGATACATTATTTTGATAGAGGCTTTAGGATTTATTATGCCTAAATTCATGATTAAATAGGTTATGGGTTAGATCATCTAGAAGAAGGTGTTCTCTACCACAAGGGATGCCCTCGTAGGTCAAACATTCCTTTATCGTGCAAGGATAGAGATCCTTCATGTTTAAGAGTGAAAGAATATGCATGGATGATGTGAAACATACAACCATACAACTAAGAGGTTGCTAAATCTTTTAATTATCTTTTTTATGTCTTAGGATTTATGATGAGATTATGAGTTGTTTAAAATTTAATTATGCGTGATTATTTGGGTAGAAAAGTTATTTTTTTTCTAAGAGCCTAATCGTATCCAAGCCACACATTAAAGCATCAATCATTTAAGAAACTATGAAAAACATTCAGTCCTAATGCATAGTGTAAACATAACATCAAACAATTATATAAATTATCATAAAATAATAAAAGGGTGAGATCAGGTACCACCGTACAACCCGAAGAGAGAAAAGATGGGTAGCCGAGCTCTACCCTTATACAACTTGGAATTTGAAAAAATAATTATAATTGTATTAAATGTTATGAGGGTCTTCTTTCTTCATATCTCTATTTCTGATTTGGTTCCTTTTTTTATTTGGATGCTTCTTGCTTCAAAGGCATCATAGAGCACCCCAGGACAAAGCCTTCTAGCCACTCCTCATCCTAAATTTCCATAGAACTAATCTTAATTCCTATTAAAAAAATTACATTTATGTGGGAAAAGTAAATCTAAGTAAACCTGCAAAATAGAGGTTTGTTAAATATATATATAATCCTGAACAATTTTATTTATAATTTTGACTTAGCACCCTACACATGGGTAACTAAGCCCACATGTCATAACTTGGATTTTGCTTAAAGATTTAAGCAAACTACAAACAGAGCATTCACATTTATATTTAAGCATCCCTTAAGCATAATCTCCTATAAAAATATGATTAGGCTAATATTGGCTTAACATTTAGTCTACGAAGCATACACCCTAACATCCAATCTAAAATAATACATCATAAAATAAAACATACATAACATCATTCACTGTCCTAACTTAGAGCTAGAAATGGTGACTTAATTCTAATTAGTGTATTAAGGCTTGTGTGTTAAGTCTTGTTAGGCATTAGTATTGTATTTTCTAAGTGTATAAAGATTCAATTTAACATGAAAGGTTGATTTCACTTGAAGTAGTTTGATTGGTTTGAGAATTTTAATTTGTGTTTTCTTTTGTTTCATTTGATTACAGTTAGCAACTAAGTGTTATAAAGATAGGAAAAGAGGATTGTTAAATATATTAATTTGAATTAGTTCTCTTTAGTGAATGGCTTATTAAATGATTTAATAAATCTTAAGTTTAGGTTCACTTTAAATAACCCTATTCAAAATGAAATGCATCTTAAGATTAATTTAATACAATTACTACCACATTAAATATATTAAATCATTCCTTTCCATCACATGTATAACATGCATATAATTTAATCCTAAGTGTATCTATACATGCAACATATTTTATCACCCTTAAATGAAGAATGTATGTGTATGTTTAGAATTTATATTTTATTTGATTGAATTATTTAAACATATTAATTTAAATTTTATCCAAATTTTATACAAAAAGGACAAAAGAATCAAATTAAATAAGCATGTGCCATTGTTAAACCAGAGAAGTGAAGTAATCAAATGACCTCCTTGGAGCTAGCTAAAGCCTCTTATTCTCAAGATGTCTGGACTATATACCCATTTGCATTAAAACATATGTAAATTTGTATACATGAACATAGGATGTAAGCTCCAAATCATATGGCTAATTAATTCAACCATGTAGTCAATTATGAATGCATGCAATTATAATGTAAAATGGAATTTTCATTCACTATCACATATACATATACATGTACATGTACAAAGATATAGGAAAGTACATGTCATTGTTAAACTAGGGAAGTGAGATAATCAAATGACCTCCTTGCCGCTAACTAAAGCCTCGTATTCCTGGGATGTTTAGGCTATATACTTGCTTTCTTGGACACACATGGATGTATACATAAATGAGGGAAAGAAAACTATGCAATGATTGTATATTTTTTTATTGAATCATTTATATATATGAATTAAAGCTCTATCTAAATTCTAATGTTAAAATACATAAGAATGAAATCAAATGGGTACATGCCATTGTTAAACAAGGAAAGTGAGGTAATCAAATTACCTCTTTCAGGCAAGCTAAAGCTTTGTGTTCCCAGGACGTCCAGACTATATACCCATTAATATTCAATCTTATATAAATCAACACATGAATAGAGGAAATAGTACTCAACATTCATAAACTTAACCTATATTTCTTATGTATTTATAACTAACATCATAACACATATTATTATTTATTTATAAGCTTTTGAAAATTACATTTGGATTTAATAGTGATTATAGCCATGCATATATTAAATTAAATCAACACATGCAAGCTTACATAAAAGAAATTAATTTTATTTTACTTTAATTTGAAAAGATGGATGCATGATTTCAAATGACATACAAAATTTAACATTATTGGAAAGAGGACAATCAAATATAAGCATGTGATTCATTCAACCAAACTAGTTCTTAAGGACAATCAAATCAAATAAGATTATTTAAAGCAAACCAAAGCTTCTTTATTAATTAAGTTTTGGATTTGATTTTTTTTAAAGAGGAGAACATAACTCATCACTTGTTGTTTTAAACCCATTCCCACATTAGTGATTTGATTTAATTGAAGGAAATGTAATTAAGTTGACTTTATGAGTTAATTAAGTTGAACCCCTAATTAGATGAATTAATTACCCTTACTTATGTTACCTTAATGTAATTAACTAAATAATTATGAGCCAACATGATATGCATGGAAAATAAAACTTGCTACTATCCTAGGAAATAAAAGGTGCCTAATACAATTCGCTCCTGATTAATAGTTAATTAGATTAAGGAACTTAATTAATTACTCTTATGGTTTTTCCACCCATGTGGATTAACCATAATTTCATTAAACTCCTTTAGGTTATTAAACACCTAATGATCTTCCCCATGATTTAATTATTTAAGGTCTGATGAGATTATGATTTCAATTTGATTAAGTGATTTAATTAATTAGTTAAATCTTAGTTAATTTCATTTTAAAAAAGGGTAAAATGAACTTAGGGAAAGGGGTTCCAACTCTAATCCTTAGTTCACTTATTGTTGAACAATGATTAATAAACTTAATTAACCAATTTATTACTATTCATGGGATTAATTAATCATTAATTAACTTAAAAGAGTAGTTAAGGTTTAATTAATCAATTTTCCTAATTAAGTGAGCAATAAATCCCAAGAAAATCACGAGGCAGAGGTCATCCTATTAAATTAACTCACAAAATTTGAAATTAATTTCTAAAGTAATTAAGGAGTAATTATGTTAATTAATTTTATAATTAAACCTTAATTACTATTCAAAATTAGTTAAGATCATTTTTAATTAATTCTTCTATGAAATACTATTAAAATGAGTATTTATTTACTTTTTTTAATTCTCTATGATGTTTTATGATTTTTAGAAGTTTCAGCCATTAAAAATGATTAATTAAGCCTAATTTTGTTGGCTCCATCTGGCGCACTGATGCGGGGGTACTTTCTGCATGGCATCGTGGGATTGGATACTTAAAACTTATCCGGCTCAATGTTTATGTGATGATGGTGGATGCGCTTTCTCATCTGTCATCTGATCTAAGATCGAACATCAATGATTAATTCTATATCTTCATAGGATTAAAATATCGATCTAGTAGATCTAATCATGATCATCCATTTCGATCACATCGAATAGACGGTGCATGATCTAACATTAAGTAAGTGAGGAGAATGGAGTCCATCCTTCATTTCTTATTTAATCTGAGCTTACCCGAGCTAGGATCAACTCCAAAAGAATCTTACACCTTCACAACATCAATCGGAGGGGATCCAACGATCAAGATTACATGAGATGCAAGTTTTCTTCAAAAAACTCCAACCCATTTTTGCCTAAAGATCAGTTTTGGAAGCATACCTTGCGAGCTCAAGGCTCGAATGATTGAAAAACTTTCATCTAGTAGAGATGAAGCGATTGAGTAGATCAACTCCTCAACATTCACTAAGGCCATGAAGATGATTTGGAGCTCAACTTTGCTTTTGTCCCACCTCTGCTCGAAGCTTCAGATGATTCGTTCTTATTTGAAGAGGCCTAAGGAAGGTGCATACAAAGTTAATTTGAGTTTGATGAAGAAATGTGGAAGTTTGGTTAGAAATAGGAGTGTATTATTTAAGGACAGACAAGAATGGAATTTTTCAATTGAGGAACGAGCTTGACAACTTAAGGAATGGCTCTAGTGGCTCATCTTGGGTAGCTAGGGCTTTGAGGAATAATTTTTATGTGTTTTTTAGTGGAAACCAGGGGGTGTATACCACCCTTCATCTTAATCAGACAGTGGGATCAAGTTTGGCTTCTAATGGCGTCGGCCATCTCAGGGAGTCATGGGTGGTAGGAGAAGAGTAAGTTGGCTTGGCTTGGTTGGTTGAAGGTGTGGAGGTTACTGCCAATGAGGAAACATGGGTGTCCTATGGGTTTTAAATGCTCCAAGGGGGAGGGTGAGGTTATTTCACCTCCCATAGGTCATGGCTGACCCAACCACCCTTTAGGTTAGGTTGGGCAGTGTTTTAGTGCCTAGGTGGACCATTTGGAGAGTACTAAGTGGACAAGGAATTAAAATGACCACATATATGGGTGATTTTTCTCATGTGATTCCCTTGACCCAAGGGTAGAATGATCATTTGGCATTGAATTTGATTTGAGCAGATTTGGAATGAGCTAAAAGTGGGTCAGCCCAAATTTCAAGTCAATTGGACTTGATTTGGTTAGGTTTGGCTCAATTTGACTCATTTAGGTCAAATTAGGTTAGATTGGGTGAAGTTGACCAATTGGTCAAATTAAACCAAGGTTGGGCCAAGTTCATATTATCATTTAGGATGTTTTGGTTATTAGTTTGGTTTAGTTTAGCTTATATTTGATTTTGGCTAATTTGAATTCATTTGGGTCAAATGGGTTAAGTTAACCAATTTGACCAAATTAAAAATTAAAGGTTGGGTGTTGGTTTGGGTTTAGTTGACCAATTGAAGATGATTTTAGGCTTTGGTTTTAATTTATTTGGATTTGGTTTTTATTTAAGCCAACATGATCCTTTAGGTCAATTTAGGCTAAGTAGGTCAATTGGGTCCAATCATGGCTTTGGTCAAGTTTAACAATCAATTTGGAATGAAATTGAGCCATTGGTTGCAATCAATTTGGTTTATATTTTAATTTGATCCAATTTGGTCTTTTTAGATCAATTTGGGTCAACTTGGCTCAAGATGGCCAATTGGGATTGGTTTGACTCAATTGAAGGTCAAGTCATTCAAATATTGATTTTGATTTGGTATGAGCCACTAGTTTTAAGGGATTTGGCTTAAGTTGTAATTTGGCTAGTTTGGGTTTATATGGGTTAAGGGGTTAACTTGGTCAAATGACCAAGTTGACTTGGTATGACCCAATTTTGATAATTGATCAACCTAGGGTGATCAACAATCATGATGGGAGGCTTTGATAGGCTTGGTTCAATCCAATTTGGGTATGATTAGAACTTGACTCAAATAGGTCAAATTGGCCACTTGTGTGGACCAATTAGTTGAGTTGATTTTGGTTGAGTTTGATTCTTGAGTTTATATATGGATTTGGGATTGATATATAAATTCAATTTATTGGCTTGGGTTCAAATGGGTTTTGGTTCATTTGAACATTTCATGTCAACAGGGTTAAGTTGGGTTTGACTTGGGTTGATTTTGGTTTGGCTTGATGATTGTATATTTCATTTATATTTGTCAATATGATTGAAGGTATGATTAATTCATGATAAAATCAATTGAATTTGGTTTTTGGAATGAAGGAATTTGGTTAAGTCCATGGAGTTAGGTCATGTGGATTAGGTTTAGATTTTGATTTGGTTTGATTTAGTTTTGATGATTTAAATGTATATTTCATTTAAATTTGTGAATATGATTGAAAATATGATTGATTTATGAGAAAATAAATTGAGTTTGACTTGATTTGGATTAAGATTTGCCTAAGTCTATGGGATAGGTCATATGGCTTTGGAAGGATTTTGATTTAATTTGATTTAGTTTAATTTAGTTTTGATTATTTGAATGTAGATTTGATCTATATTTTGGAAGTTGATTGAAGATATACATTGTTTATGAGAAAATCAATTGCTTTTTGATTGATTTGGATTAAGATTTGGCTAAGTCCATGGGATAAGTCATATCGCTTAGGTAGGGTTTCAAGTTTGGATTTGATCATGGGCTTCAATCATTTGGTTTTGGAATTTGGGTTTAGATTTAGATTTGAATTTGATGTTTGAATTGAACTTTAGGTTTGTTTGAGAAGGTGAACATGGATTGGATTTGGGTTGTAAGGTAGGCAAATTATCTTAATCCCAAGGCATAACCTAATCTAAGGTTAACCCTTCTAAGTTTCTAGCTTAAGTGTTTACCTAATTGTTAGAGTGTCTTATGACTAGGAAGGTCTTAGTGTCTAGAATACTCCTAAGTCTAATATAGGAAGATTGAATTTGTACTACAAAAGTGAGGTCAATAGGCCTTAGGCTCCATATTATTACCCTTGGAGATAGATGATTAGAAGACCAAAGCTAAGTTTCACATTATAGACTTGGATATTTCATTCAACACTTTGCTTGGGAGACCATGGATACATGAGAACAACATAGTTCCATCCTCTCTACATCAATGTATGAAGATTGTGAGAGGTGGGATTGTCTACTGTGTTAAAGGACATCTCAAGCCATTTATAGTTTATGAGGTTGACATATATGAGAATGTGACTTACTACCTCCCTCAAAATTAACAAGTTTATTCTCGCAAACTTGGCCAAAGTTTAAAAATAAAAGAAAAAGAAAAAAGAATAAGAATAAGAAAAAAAAAGTGAAAATGAAAAATAAAATGAAAGGGAGTGAAAATAAACTTGGAGGAGGAAGTGAAGCTTGACATTTGATTCCAACCATAGTTCAGTACTCCATTTGAATATATGGATGGATGACGACCTAGGTAGAGGAAGAGGCGGGTAGTGGGTGGAAAACCTCCTTATTGGCCCCCCAATAGAAGATATGTCCTAGCTACCAGGAGTACACCTACTATCCATATAGAATTAAAATATAGTCCATAGGTTGAGTCTTATATGGTTAGCACACCATCCAGCTATTCTCAGCAGTAGATTCCCTAGAAGGTGACACTTGAGCCAGAAGCTGATGAAGATCGGGCTCTAAAGCAAAGCATAAGTGTGTCCAAGTCTATATGTGAAATAGTTAGACATCAGTTGGGAACCTTAGGTCTAACCCCACATTCCTCTCAAAAAGCTAAGGATTTGGTAGTTAAGGAAGCCCTTAAGTCATTCACATGTGTGAAGACTCATATGTTCTTTCTGGAAGCATCATCCTCAAGTCAAGAAGTTGATGTAGAACTTGAGGATGATTCATATAAAGAATTAATAGAATTACCTTTTGATTAGTCCTTGCCTTGTGTTTATAATATAGCAAAGAAAAGGATAATCCCACATACTTGTTCAAAGCACTAGTTAGACTACTTTAAAAGAATATGGAAGAAAAATGAAAAAGCTCTCAATCAAGACCAACACCAGGATTCCATATAGTGGTCCAATTGATGATGGCGATTACTGCTTAGTCATTACCAATCTTTTAGAATCTGAAAGGTTCTTTTCAAATCACATTAACTCATATGAGGAGATATGCTTAGAAACTTTAGATGATCCATATGATTTTGAAGTCAAAGATACACCACTAGAGTTTGAAGAAGAGATCAAGTCAACCATCGACGAGCTCAAGAAAATAAACTTAGGAACTGAAGAAGATCCATGCCTGACATACATCAGTTCTTTGTTTAAGGAAGTTAAAACCAATGACTTAGTTGGGCTATTGATTGAGTTATAGGACTACTTTGCATGGAGTTATGAAGAGATGCCTGGATTAGCTCTTGACGTAGCGATCCATAAACTAGGAATAGAGCCAATTGCTAACCCTATCATGCATGTTCCTAGACACATGCGATTAGACATATAATAAGTCATTTATGATGTCAAGAAAATGAATGATGATGCCTTCATATGGAAGAAAAATACCCTATCTGGTTAGCTAGTGTCATCCAGTTAAGAAAAAGAATGGTCAAATTCACATATGTGTCAATTTTATGGATTTAAATAAGGCATATCCAAAATGCAAATTTCCACTGCCAATCCCGGAGCTGATGGTGGACAATGCCTCATCTCATGTAGTCTTCTCTTACATTGATGGCTCATCTAGATATAACCAAATAAAGATGGTCCCTGAATATAAAAGAAACACTACTTTTAGAACCCGATAAAATCTATTACTATAAGGTCATGCCTTTAAAATGTGTTACTTCATATCACGGGCTATCGAATCTTCAATGAACTCATTCACCATCAAGTGAAGTGCTATGTCAATGATCTCATGGTCAAAAGTAGAGAAAAGAAAGACCATCCCTTTAACTTGAGAGTAGTTTTGAATAATTAAGATAATTTAACCTCAAAATGAACCCCTTGAAGTGTGCATTCAAAGTAGCTTCAAGAAAATTCCTTGGGTTTGTTGTCCGAAACCAGGGAATTGAAATTTATCCAAGAATATCAAGGAGATTTTTGAAATGCCACACCCTAAAAGTTTAACTCAACTCAGATCATTCCAAGGGTAGTTAGCGTATCTAAGATGCATTATGTCCAACTTATCGGAAGATGACAGCCATTGTCAGCACTTGCCAAAAAAGATGCCAAGTTTAAGTGGTATGACAAGTGTGATCTTTCCTTCGAAGACATCAAACATTATCTAATGGTGCCATCGATTCTAGTAGATGCTATCCCAAGCAAGCTGCTCATACTTTACATTACTGTGTTAGATGACTCTGTTGGTGATTATTGGCCTAAGCCAATGATGAAGGGAAGGAAAATACACACTACTACCTCAACCATCATCTAATCTCTACTGAGGCTAATTATCACCCATTGAGAAGCATTTCCTAGCTTTAATCTTTGCATCCGAAAGTTACAACACTACATGCTTCTTCACAAGGTAAACTTAATCTCTAAGATCAATCCATTATAGTATCCATTGATAAGGCTGATGCTATCTGGATGGTTGGAACTATGTTCCATGAGCCTCTCATAATTTGACATTACCTTCTTAAGCTTTTGTGTGATCAAAGGATAAGCGCTAGCAAATTTCTTAGTAGCACACCCAGTTCATGCTGACTCTCCACTTAGTGATGATCTCCCCGATGAACAAATCATGAACTTAGGGGATACTAGCATTCACCACTATGAGATGTACTTTGATGGTACAACTTGCTCTCAAAGAGGAGAAGAACCATAATCTACTATTCCAGGAAAGGCAGGGGTAGAATAGTTCTCTAAACTCTAGATAGCGATGTGATGAGATTCTCATTTTATTTGTCCAATCCTTGCACTAACAATGAAGCCAAATATGAGGCTTTGATTATCGATTTAGAGTTACCTATTACTCTAAGAATATAGAAAATTAACATCTTTGAGGATTCTTAGCTAGTTATCAACCAAATTGCTATGTTCTATATGGTTATATAGCCCAAGCTCCATCAATACCATAAGTACACCATGGAGCTATTGGCTCAAATCCTGGAGGTTACCATCTATAAGATTCCTTGAAGAGAGAATGCCATAATGTATGCTTTTTCCAAGTTGTCAAGGAGTTAGCATGTCTGGAGGATGAGTCCATATCAATAAAGATCTAAAATAGACAAGTCTTATCCCTTATTGATACGAACTCATCAAAAAGTACTCTCTTGAAGGGGAAGTTGCCATTGCCAAGAAGGATGATGAGTTAAATTGGAGGCAATCATTCATGGATTACCTAAATAATGGCAAACTGCCTCAAAAGAAGTCCCAAGCCCATCAGATGAAGCAGAGAGCACTTTCCTATGCTCTTATGGATAATGTCTTGTACCGGTGGACTTTCAATCATATGTGGTTACATTGTTTAGATAGGCACAAAGCTTATATGATCATGACTAAGGTACACTAAGGATTATTTCGAGATAACCAATTCAGTCTAAAGATCAAAGCCAAGCTCAAGAGTCTAGGATACTACTGGCCATCGATGAAGAAGGATTGCATGGATACGGCTAGGCGATGCGACGAATGTCAAATACATGGTGTGATCCTACACCAACCACCCAACATTCTACATCCTACATTGGCCTCATGGCCATTCAAGTTTTGGGGTACTGACATAGTGGGTCTGATTGATCCTCCTTCTTCTAAGGGTCATTAGTTCATCTTAATTGCTACTGACTACTTTTCCAAATGAGCAAAAGTGATTCTTCTTAATGAGGCCACAGCTCAGCATGTGCTCCAATTTATGAGGAACCATATCATATATAGGTTAGGAGTGCCTCGATGAATTATATCTAATAATGGTACTACATTGAAGAGCACTGAGATCAATAGCTTTGCCCAGAGATATAACATGGATTGGAGATATTCTACCAACTACTACCCAAGGGAAAATTGGTTAGCATAAGCCTTCAACAAAACTCTCATTGAAATAGTAAAGAAGACACTTGACAATAATAAGCGACAATGTCATGAGCAGGTAGTTGAAGCCTTGCGGGCCTACCCCACCACATATAGAACACCAGCTTAGTCTAATCTTTTCTTCTTATGTATGGGTCCAAAGATGTTCTACCATTAGAAGTCCAACAACCATCACTAAGGATAGATGTGGGTAGCCAAATCAAAACATATTAGAATGTGAAGTTGCTGTCAGATGAGCTTAAAGGTTTAGAGGATAGATGCCTGTAGGCATGACAAAACCTCAAGTTGTACAAAGCTAAAATAATTCAAGCTCACAACAAGTTGGTCCATCCTAGAGTTTTTCAAGTAGGAGAGCTTATTTTAGTTCTAATGAGACCAATTGTTGGCTGTCGTAAGATGGGAGGCAAGTTTGAACCCACTTGGGAAGGCCCTTTTGCCATAGAGAAGGCCTACCATAGAGGATCTTATCAGCTTATTAATCATAAGAGAGGGTGCCCAATGCTTCCAATCAATGGGATCTACTTAAAGAAATTAAAAGTCATGTTTTAAAATAATTATCATCAATGAAAATTTGATTTCTAATTCAATCTTTTCCATGTTGAAAGTATTTTTATTTATGAATCTGCCATGATGTGTTTAGGGTAGGTGTAAGGAACCCAAGCGGTGTCCTATCCTTCATCATCACAACATAAACAAAAACTACACACAAACATATAAAATAAAGAAATATCATTTTATCTTGGGCTACTCTGAGTTGAGATAATGCTCCCAGCGACACTCACATGCTAGGTCGTAATGTGCTACTCTACTAGTGTGTCAACCCAGTGGTCTTCTTGCTTTGAAGGATGTTAATATTATATGATTTCCTTTCTTACTTGACCACTACACATTGATGAGCACCTTGTTAGCTTAGTAGGCCTTACTGTGTGGCTAGTAAGCTACCTCATGTTGGCTTTATTTAAGAGGATGTGAGTCTACTATATTTTCTTCATGGATTGGCCTTCGTGTACTGATTGGGTCAAGAATATTTGAGGTTTAGGATAATTATGCTAACAATTCCTTCCTTCCTAACTGCTTCAAGTCTAGGTCTAGTCTTTCCTCAGGGCTCCCTGCTTAGTAGTTGCTCTAGTTCAAATAATATATGTCCCACCGATGACAGACTATCCCGATGATCAATTCCACTTGGAAAGTTTTAAGCCTACATGCTTTCTTTTGAGATTGATCATTGCACACCGACAGGCACCTTAGGTTGGTGGGTTCTCACTATGCTGATGGATACACCACACATGCTAATGGATACACTTTAGGTTGGTTGATTCTCGCACCTTAGGATACACCACTCATGGAAAATGTAAGTCTGCTACACTTTCTCCTTGAGTTGGCCACTGTACACCTATAAACTTTCTTTTCTAGGGCTTAGGATAACTCTCCTAATAGCACCTACCCTGTGGGAACTATATTTGGATCATGTCCTTTGTGACACCATTTAGACACTACCCAAGTTACTATCGGATTGGATCGTTCCCCTTTTCTAGTATCCACCCCTGTGGTTGGAGAATCCATCTTATGGATGTGCAGATTCTCCCTCAGTCCAGTAAATTTGAGATAGGTCAAGGCTAACATAGCCCTTTCTTAGTGTGGTCCCTCGCACACTAACAAGGTCCACGCAAAGATATAAAAAATATATATATTAACTTGTGGATTAAGAGGACACCCTAACTTTTCCTAAGCAAACATCTTATCTTTAAAGCAGTGTCAGCAAAACTCCCTATAGGAATCGACTACTCTTGATATAAGTCCCAGTGGTATTCACTCAGTAGTCACCCTTAAATTAGGTTTGATTGTTGTGATACCAATAGGTCATCCCAGTAGTTATTCCCTGCTTTAAAAGATGTAAGTCTATTATGCCTTCTTCCTAGTACATCTATCGCATATCGAAAGGCAACCCCTTAGTTGGCTAGCTCTACCCCACGGCCAGTAGATGATCCCTTTAGATTTGTAAATCTAAGATAGGACAACTCCGATATAGCTCCTTCTCAGTGGGTCCATCGCACACCGACATGGTCCATAAATTCAATCTATCAAATTTGACCGAGCTCACATCCCTAATGGATATGCCCTCAATTCAAATCAAACTAAACCAAAGAATCTATGTCAAATCACATGAAATTAAGATAAAATTAATCTACTACTGAGTTGACATAAGTCCCCAGCATTCACTCAAGTAGCCTCCAGTTCAATTTGTTCTGCATCCAACATGTCACCCTAGTGGTTGTTCCTCACTTTGGAAGATGTAAGTCTACTATGCCTTCTTCCTATCATAATTGTTGCACATCAAAAGGAAACCTTAGGTTAGCTCTACCCCAGCAGACTATCCCTTTGGATTTGTAAACTGAGGTAGCTCAATCGATATAGCCCCTTCTCAGTGAGTTCATCACACACCGATAGGGTCCATACATTAATTCAAATTAAATTAAACCCAATCTGATTTTCTCGAGTGGAATTAAATCACACCCTTCTCCTAGTGGAGCCGCAAATCATATATAAACAAGTCAAGCAAACAAATCAAATTCAAAACCAACCTCCTAGTGGAGCCAAATTAAACCCCCCCAGAGTCTAAATCAAAGAAATCCAACCAAACTCTTATTCCCAATGGATACATCCCAAAAAAATCTATGAAATCAAATCAAATGCCAATCCCCAATGGATAGCTGAACCGCTTCCTAGTGGAAGGTTCATATACCATCCCCATGGACTCAAGCCCATATCTCAAGCGATATGCCTCCACAAAGTAAAATAAATTAAATTATTTCAATATTAATCTCCTTTTGGATTATATGTTCTTATCCCAGAGATCTTCTTTCCAAAAATCATATAATCAAATCAAATTCAAATCTTATCCCCCAATAGATTTTCTTCTTCTATGCCCTCGATATAGACCCCTCACATGCCATGTCCAATGCATGTGTGATCCCTAGTGGATCTCCCTCCATGTCCCTGACATGGAATTCTCATCAAATATTATTTCTTCTCTTATGCACACCTTTAATACTCCAACCAAAAGCCAAATAATGAATTCATTGAAATTACATCATCTTAATATTATAATCAACATTATATGATTTGTGACGGTGCAAGCTCAAACTAACTATACAATATCATGCTAAACATATTATAGTGATAATTAACACACTATATTATATTATAATATATGATGTTATATTATAATTTGCTATAATATAATATATTGTCTAACATTATACCTCATTAAAATCACTTAAAAGGAACAAATAACAAATTTTTCAAAATATGAAGAATGTTCATTTTAGATGTAAAATTATTATTTTTCTATTAAAAATGGTACAAAATAGCATAATTTTGGTGTTGCTTTTTAGTGTGTGTCATGAATTTGGCGAAATTCTTCCATCTCAACCTTCAAATTAACATTTTTGTGAGTTTTGACCCAATGTATTATAACAAAAGTAAAACATACTAAAATGTACAATAACATTTAGTAACACACCACACATACATATATATGTGAAGTTATATTTTTATGTACATTATATTTTAATATGCTTTCATATAATATATTATCTTACATTACACCTTAAAATGAATCACTTTAAGCAAAAAATTTATAAAATTTGGTTGAGAAATGAACATTTATTTTAGATGCAAAATTCCATTCTTTTAATGAATGAAATGACACCATAGCACACCCCAATGATGTTCCCTAAAGCTTACCTTAAATTTGGCCAAATCCCATCATCTATCTATAAATTTTTTATGAATTTTATCAGTACAAACTCTACTACATACTATAACAAACTAAAATTTGCTAAATAATAAGTAGTAATAATACACAATAGTATTATAATGCATGATGCTACACTATGTTATGGCATCATATATTATAATACACTATAACATATTATATTGTATTATATTTTATATCACATCACAAGGGATTGGTTAAGATAAAAAATCATAAAATTAGTCTAAATAATAAAAAACTATATATTTTAGTAGTATCACTTACATATTTTAGAATGAAATAATATATTATGATGCCATGCTCTAACCTATTATGAATTTAGCCAAATTCCACCATTTTAATGTCTAAATTGACATTTTTATAAATAATGCTAGTGTAGGCTCGACTGCATGATTGTAAAATACTAAAAGAATTTAAAATGCTTAAAATAATATGTTATGATATGTGATGTTATATTATGCTACAACATATAATATTTATTTTGAAAATAAAATCTTACTTTTTAGACTACAAGTGGAGTAGCACACCTTTGGTACTACAACCTAATTCCCACTTCAAGTTTAACAAATTTTATCAACTAATCTATTAAATCAATATTTTTATGATTTATATTAATATAGACAATAGGGCACAATACTATAATATACTAAAAAAATTCTAAACATCTTACAACATCCAAAGACACTTCACTACATGCTCAAATATATGATGCTACATTATACTATAATATATGGTATTATAATATGATTTAGGGTTAGATTTTATGGTATTCAAATCTCTAAAAATCAAGGAAAAGTCTCTTTATGACATTTTCTTTACTTACCATAACTATGTTTAGATTAGGTCATTATTTAGATATACTCCTAATGACTTCTTTATTCAAGGTTTAGGGTTTAGGGTTTAGGGTTAGGGTTTTTAGGCTTAGCATGGTTTAGGGTTTAGGTTTAGGGTTTAAGTTTTGGTTGTTTTGGGGCTTTATGGTTTAGGTGTTATAATTTTTAGGTTTGTGGGTTTACATTTTAGTTTAGGGTTTAGGTTTAGGGTTTAGGGTTTTTTTTAGGGTTTAGGTTTAGGTTTAGGGTTTAGTGTTAGGGTTTAGGGTTTAGTTTAGGGTTTTAGTATTGATTTTAGGTTTAGGGTTTAAGTTTTTAGGTTTAAGGTTTAGGGATTAGTATTTAAGTTTTTTAAGAGGGAATAAAAGATTCAACATTTCTTCTTTTTGATTTCATCAACCAAGCAGCACCCCAAGTTTTCTAAGACACATACGATGACATAGATAAAAAATGAGCACCCATATAGCAAATCAAAAACTCTAGATAAGTAGAACTGTCTCTACTATAAAGACATAATTCCATAACAGTAGATCATTTCAATTGTTCTTCAGTATCTCTAGTTCCCATCAGAACCACCACCGCCTCTCGAGTAGTGGGATCCGCCACCATATCCTCGATCTCTCCTCGCCACCACCACTACCACCATCACCTCCATATCCACCGACCTCCAGATCCCCACATCCACTTGTGATAATCAGCCTCCCGCTTCTCCACCGATCTAGACTGAGACTAGTTGAAGGTGATGTTCCTGTCATCAAGGTTCTGTCTATTCTTAGGATTTAGGATTAGTTTAGGGTTTAAGGTTAGTTTAGGATTTATGGTTTAAGGTTACTTTAGGGTGTAGGGTTTGTTGTTTCAGGTTTAGGGTTGTAGGTTTTAGGGTTTAGGATTTAGCATTTAGGGTTTAGGGTTTAGGGTTTAGGGTTTAGGGTTTAGGGTTTAAGGTTTTAGGGTTTAAAGTTTAGAGTTTAGGGTTTAAAGTTTAGGGTTTTGGGTTTTCGGTTGTAGGCTTAGGGTTTAGGTTTTCTTATTTATTTTATGTTTTATTTTTATTTAGATAGTGTAAACTGTAGGTTTAGGGTTTAGGGTTGTAGATTTTATGATTTAGGGTTTAGGATTTTAAGGTTTAAGGTTTAGGGTTTAGGGTTAGGGTTCTTTTATTTGGTTCATTTATTTTTATTTTTTTATATTTTTAAAACTAAGTAACCTGATAAGTTTAGGTTTATTTAGTTTTTTTAGTTTATTTTATTTTTTTATTTTTTATTTTAGTTTATTTTTATTTTTATTTATTTTAGTTTATTTATTTTATGTTTATTTTTTAGTTTATATTTTAGGTTTAGGATTAGGTTTAGGTTTATTTCTTAGTTTAATTTTATTTTTATTTTATTTTTATGATTTATGTTTTATTTTTTATTTTTAGGTTTAGATTTTTATTTTATTATTTTAGGTTTAGGTTTTAGGTTTTTATTTATAGGTTTATTTTTAGGTATTATTTTAAGTTTAGGTTTAGGTTGATTTTTAGTTTATTTTATTTTATTTAGTTTAGGTTTAGGTTTAGTTTATTTTCAGCTTAGGTTTAGGTTTATATTTATGTTACTTTAGTTTATCTTAGTTTAAGTTCAAGTTTATTTTGTTTTTATTTTATGTTTAGGTTTTTTTTAGAGTTTAGGTTTTTTTAAGTTTAATTTTTAGATTAATTTTTTAAATTTATGTTTTTATTTTGTTTTTATTTTATTTTAATTTAGGTTTCTTTTATTGTTATTTTAAGTTTTATTTTATTTAGGTTTTTTTATTTCTTAGTTAGTTTAGGTATTTATTTATGTTATTTTAGTTTAGTTATTATTTTCATTTTATTTTCTTTTAAGTTTAGGTTTAGGTTTAGGTTTATTTTATGTTTTATTTTTTTTATATTTCCATTTTATTTAAGTTTTTTTTTATTTATTTTACTTTATTTTTTTTATTTAGTTTAGGTTTAGGTTTTAGCTTTTATGCTATGATTTTATGTAGGTTTAGGTTCTATTTTAGGTTTATTTTTAGGTTTTATTATTTAGTTTAGGTTTAAGTTTATTTTAGTTTTATTTATCTTATTTAGTGTAGGGTTTATGTTTAGGTTTAGGTTTAGGTTTATTTTATTATTATTATTTTTTAAGTTTAGTTTTCATTTTTAGCTAAGGGTTTGGGTTTCATTTTTAATTTATTTTTAGGTTTATTTTTTAGGTTTAAGTTTTATTTAGTTTCTATTTTATTTTTCTTTAGGTTTATTTTAATTTTATTTTACTTTAGATTTTATTTTATTTAGATTTTTTATTCTTAAGTTTATTTTATTTTTAGTTTAGTTTAGGTTTCTTATTTATATATTTAGTTTTATTTTATTATTTTTTATTATTTTAAGTTTAGGTTTTAGTTTAGGTTTTATTTTATTTTATTTATTTATTATATTTAGGTTTATTTATTTTAGGTTTTATTTATT
Organism: Cymbidium sinense; assembly: GCA_021442155.1. Classification (NCBI taxonomy): domain Eukaryota; kingdom Viridiplantae; phylum Streptophyta; class Magnoliopsida; order Asparagales; family Orchidaceae; genus Cymbidium; species Cymbidium sinense. The sequence goes on from CM038214.1 coordinate 142,862,502, forward strand.
TAAGAGGTTTGGGTTTTATGGTTTTTAGTTGGTCAGTGGGTGGCTCAGGGTTTGTGGGCTCAGTTTAGGTTTAGGATTTAGGGTTTAGTGTTTAGGCTATGGTCCATGGTTTGTGGCCCAGGGTTTATGGTAGGGTTGGGTTTAGGTTTAGGGGGGTTATAGGGGTCATAGGCTCAGTGGTAGGTTTTAGTTTTTTAGGTCAGGGTTTTAGGGTTAGACCAGGTTTAGGGTTTGGTTTAAGGTATGATTTATGATTTATGATTTAGTGTAGGGTTTTGGTATATGGTTTTAGAGGGTTTAGATTGGTTAGGGTTTAGTTTAGCTTTTTGGGTTTAGGATTTGGGGGGTTTAGGATTTTGTTTTAAAATTTAAGTAAACCCAATAGTATTTCTTTAGTTTATTTAGTTTATTTTTTATTTATTTTAGTTTATTTTATTTTTTTATTTTTATTTTAGGTTTATTTTTTATTTTTGGTTTATTTATTTATTAGTTAATTTATTTTTTTTTTATTTTAGTTGATTTTAGGTTTGGTTTAGTTTAAGTTTATTTTAATTAGTTTTATTTTTTTTTTTAGGTTTAGGTTTTATTTTTTTTATAAGTTTAGGTTTATTTTATTTAATTTAGGTTTATGTTTTAGTTTTTTATTTTAGGTTTATTTTTTAGGGTTATTTTTAGGTTTAGGTTTTATTTAGTTTTATTAGGTTTATTTTATTTTTTATTTTCATTTAGTTTTGTTAAGTTTTTATTTTAGATTATTATATTTTTAGTGTTTTATTTATTTATTTTAGTTAAGTTTTATTTTATCTTATTTTATTTTAGGTTTAGTTTAGTCAGTTTAGGTTTTATTTTTATCTTATTTAGTAGGTTTATTTATTTATTTTTATGTTTTATATTAGTTTAGTTTTAGGTTTAGGTTTAGGAGTTAAGGTTTAGGAGGTGGGTAGAGTGTGGTTTAGGGTGGTAGGGGGTTTAGGTTTAGGGTTTAGGTTTAGTGGTTTAGGTTTAGTTTAGGGGTGGTGGGGTGGTGGGTTTAAGGTTTGAGTTAGTAGGGGTAGTGTAGGGTTTAGGGTTTAGGTTTAGGAGGGGTTGTTTTAGGGTTATGGTTTAGAGTTTAAGTTTCATTTATTTTAGGTTTAGTTTTAGGGGTTCAAATTTTAGTTTAGACTTTAGGGTTTTTAGTTTTTTAATAGAGAACAAATTGAAAACATTTCTTCTTTTTATTTCATCAACCAAGTGATACAACAAGTTTTTAAGACAGCGACATAAATAAAAATGAGCATAGAGCAAGTCAAAAACCCCTGATAATTAGAACTGTCTCTACTATAAAGACACATTCCATAAACACCAAATCAGATTATTCATTTAGTTTCTCAGTTCTATAACCACCCCACCTTGTGTAGTGGATCGACCATCATATCCCCTGACCTCTTTCCTCCACTATTACCTCCGCCGCTTCCTCCACCTCCATAACCACCACAGCTCTGACCACCACCTCCATATCCACTAGCACCTCAAAATCCACCACCACCACTACGATAACTGCAGCCTCTGCCTTCGCCTCCACCTAGATCTCGACTAACCCTTGTGTGATGCCAAGGTCTGCATTCTTAGGGTTTAGCTTAGGTTTAGGTTTTTGTTTTTTTAGGTATATTTTTAATTTATATAGTTACAGGTAGTAGTGGTTTAGGGTTTAGGGGTTTTGGTTTAGGTTTGGGGTTTAGGTTTAGGGTTTAGGATTTAGGTAGTTTAGGGTAGGGGTTAGGGTTTAGGTTTTGGGGGTTTAGGTATTTAGGGAGATTAGGGTGAGATGGTGGTAGTTAGTGTAGGGTGGTTATTTAAATTATAAGATTTTTTAAAAAAAGCAGAGTTTATTTAGTTTACTTAGTTTATCTTTTTATTATACTCATTTTATTTATTTTATTTATTTTATTTATTTTTTTTTATTTATTTATTTTATTTATTTTATATTTTAGTTTATTTTTTAGGTTTAGTGATTTAGTTTAGATTTTATTTTATTTTAAGTTTAGGGTTTAAGGTGGGTTATTAGGTGTAAGGTTTGGGTCAGGATTAGTGGTTTAAGGTCAGTGGTTAGGTTTAGGAGACACAGTTTTGTGGCTTTGAGGGTAGTTTAGGGTTTTAGTTTAGGGTTTAGGGTTTAGGGTTTAGATTTAGTGGAGTTTAGTCAGGGTAGGTTTGGGATTAGGTTTTAGGTGGGTTTAGGTAGTTTAGTTTAGAGGGTTTAGTGAGTGAAGTTCAAGTTTTAGTTTAGGTTTATTTTAAATTAAACAAACCCATAGGTTTAAGTTTTTTTATTTATTTTTTATTTCAATTTATTTATATTTTATTTTATTTAGGTTTATTTTTCTTTATTTTGTTTATTTTATTTATTTTGGTTTCTTATTTTGTTTGTTTAGGTTTATATTTATTTTATTTATTTTATTTTATATTTTTTTATTTAGGTTTATCTTTTTTTTATTAGGTTTTATTTTATTTTAGGTTTACTTTTAGGTTTATTTTTTAGTTTAGGTTTAGGTTTATTTTTAGTTATTTTTTTAATTTTTGTGGTTTATTTTATTTAGTTTAGTTTATTTTAGTTTATGTTTAGGTTTATTTTATTTTATTTTATTTAGGTTTTTTTTTCTTAGTGTAAGGTTTAGGTTTTTTTTTGTTTACTTTAGGTTTATTTTTAGGTTTTGTTTTTTAGGTTTAGGTTTTTATTTAGTTTTTTATTTTATTTTCATTTTTCATTTAGTTTTAATTTTATTTATGTTTTATATTTTTTAGTTTAGTTTAGGTTTTTATTTATTTTATTTTATTTTAGTTTTTATTTTTATTTAATTTTATTTTTAGGTTTAGGTTTAGGTTTAGGTTGAGGTTTTAGTTTATGTTTTTATTTTATTTTATTTTTTTATTTTATTTAGGTTTAGGTTTTTATTTATTTTATTTTTAGGTTTTATTTAGTTTAGTTTTAGGTTTTTAGGTTTTTGGGGTTTAGGGTTTTTTTTAGGAAATCCTAGAGAGTGAAGAATTTTATTGTCATAAAGAAAGGAGTACTAGGTCCTTAAGATAGAATAATTCTCTTAACTACCGCTCAACGAGCCACATTCAGCCTAGAGAAAAAAATTCCCTATATAATACAACAAAAGTAAGGTAACTAAATAAAAGAAGTAAAAGACCAAAAAATAAATAAGAATAACACAGGAAACATGATGAAAAGCCAAAGCCCACTACTAGAGTCAAAGGTATTTTGAGAGTTGCACAATCCATATCCATAAAATGAAACCAGAAAGAACCTAAAAATGAAACTTGCAAGCAATCATAAATTGGAATTGGCACTGCTAGACAAAATCAAGCTTTAGCACATAATAAAGAGCAATATAAGAGAAAATTTCTAATAAGGCTCAGGCTCAGTCACCTGCGTCTTCAAGGGCAACCACAAATGTGAGCATCTCTCCTATACATCAGTAGAGTGTTCTCCTGCTTAATGCCTCAAGCAATGGTTTTCCACATTCTCAAGCATCTTGTAGAAACATGGGTTCAAATTCATCAGTGTTGATCCATCTCTCCTATACAGAATAGAAAAACATAAATATGTCTAGTAATATAGGCTTGTAGTTTTTCATGTTCAATTTATGTATAATTTGGTTTGCATAATTTTCTTTGAGAAGTTAGAAGTGGAGCTAAGTGGTTGATTATGTGTTGGAAAAGGAGATTGATTGCACAAGAGAGATTTCATCGTGTGATATCGAAAACTCAAAGAAATTCCCAAGGACATCATCTGATTACAAAGATTACTACAAAAATTCAACCTACCACGGCAGTAGCACAGACCCTCTATAACGACAACAATTGGACAATGACCCTCACTAATAATCTGATGTTTGATATTCGCATCAAACATGTTAAAATAGACAATCATTTCATCCAAGAACATATTCCATCCAATGAAATCAAAATCCTCAAAATTGACACTCAAGATTAACCCATAGACATATTCACTAAAGCTCTCATAAAATAATCTCCAATACCTACGAGAAAAGTTACAACTTCACCAATATATCAGCAACTTATGGGAAGAAAACATCAACTTCATCTCACATATTATTTATTTTATTTTATTTAGGTTTATTTTTTATTTTTTATTTAATTTAGTTTATTTATTTCAGTTTAGATTTTTTTTTATTTTAGTTTATGTTTTAGGTTTAGGTTTAGGTTTAAGTTTGGTTTAAATTAGTAAACAGAGGTTTAGGTTTTTTATTTAGTTTATTTTTATTTATTTCAATTTATTTTAATTTTAATTTTTTATTTAGGTTTATTTTATTTTTTATTTTGTATATTTTATTTATTTTAGGTTTATTTATTTTAGTTTAGGTTTCTTTTTTTTTGTTTTTTAGGTTTATATTTAGGTTTATATTTATTATTTTAGTTTAGTTTTATTTTTATTTTATTTTTTAGGTTTAGGTTTTATTTTTTTATTTTTAGGTTTAAGTTTATCTTTTTTTTGTAGGTTTAGGTTTTAGGTTTTTATTTCGGGTTTACTTTTAGGTTTTATTTTTTAGTTTAGGTTTAGGTTTATTTTTAGTTAATTATATTTTATTTAGTTTAGGGTTTAGGTTTAGTTTTTATTTATTTTAGTTTAAGTTTAGGTTTATTTTATTTTATTTATTTTAGGTTTAGGTTTTTTTTTAGTGTAAGGTTTAGGTTTTTTTTATTAAGTTTATGTTTGGTTTTTAGGTTTTTGTTTTTTAGGTTTAGGTTTTTATTTAATTTTTTATTTTATTTTTATTTTTCGTTTATATTTTATTTTATTTATGTTTTATATTTTTTAGTTTAGTTTAGGGTTTTATTTATTTTATTTTATTTTAGTTTTATTTTTATTTTATTTTAATTTTAGGTTTATGTTTAGGTTTAGGTTTAGGTTTTAGTTTATGTTTTTATTTTATTTTATTATTTTATTTTATTTAGGTTTAGGTTTTTTTATTTATTTTATTTTTAGGTTTTTTTTTAGTTTAGGTTTAGGTTTTTACGGTTTAGGGTTTTTTTTAGGAAATCCTAGAGAGGGGAGAATTTTATTGTCACAAAGAAAAACAAGGTCCTTAAGATGGGATAATCTCTTATTTTCAAAGAACATTGAGCCTAGAGAAAAAATTTCCTATATTACAATAAAAGTAAGGTAACTAAATAAAAGAAGTAAAGACAAAAATAAATAAGAATAGCAGAAACATGATGAAAAGCCAAATCACTAATAGAGTCGAGGTTTTGAGAGTTGCACAATCCATATCCAAAAATTGAAACCAGAAAAGAACCAAAAAATGAAACTTGCAAGCAATTAGAAATTGAAATTAGCACAGCTAGACAAAATAAAGCTTTAGCACATAATAAAAAGCAATAAAAGAAAAAATTTCTAATAAGGCTAGCTCATACTGCATCTCAAGGCAACCACAAATGTGAGCATCTCTCCTAAATAGGAAACCTAAACTAACCCAGCAGAGTCACCAGACAACCACAAGTAACAACCCAAAAGGTAAAACATCAGTCTACAAATGGCAACAAGAAACCAGCAATTCCAAATCAGATCAGAGAACAAGGTCAATACTAATAACAGCCACCAGTCCAACCATGACAATATAGACAATAAATAAAAAGGCAGTCAACATACCTCCATCAAAGACAGTAAGACAGCCACAAGAAAACTATAGCACCTAGCCACCATAAGGCCAAAACAAAAACAATGAAAATCCACCAAAAGGGAAACCCTACAAGCTAAAAGTAGATCCGAAAGAAAACCAAAAAGAAAACCAACCAAACCGGCCCAGTCGATGACTAATTAACAAACTAGCGAGATGAGGCAACCATGAAACAACCAGTCCTAAAGAGAGGAAATCCCAACATAGAGAAGATAGGAATAATGATAACCAATGGGAACCCATCAGAAATAACCAAGAAATAAATGGTAATCACCCAATTAGATAAAAGCCGTAGTCGGGGAGGACTAGCCAACTACCAACACATAATCAAAGGGGTAGGGAAAATAGACCAAAGCCTCAACTACACACAAAAACTACCAAAAGGCCTAGTACAAACTCAAGAGTGAAAAGATCGATAACAACCATCAAATAATAGCCACAGACAGTAGTGTAGTAGCAAACAATAGAACCAAGGCCCAAAATAACAAAAAAAACATACCTATGTAAGGAAAAAACTAGCCAAAACCAGAGGCAAAACTTGGACCAATTATTAAAAGGGAAAAAGAAAAAGAAGTTAGAGGCATAACCGAAAAGGATGCCATCACAAGTTCAAGGCATCACATGAAGAAAATGTTGATAATGAGATCCTTACATAAAATAGTCAACCAAAGAGAACACCTCTCCAACAAAAGAGGGCGACGACCACCACCAGAGATGTCCCAAGTATTACATAGAAACTAGACAAGAGAGTGAACCGGTCAAAGGAATACAAAAAAATGAAAGTGCACACAGAGAAAAGCATGGAAAATCTAAAAATTATAAAGCAAAATTAATTTTTGAGATAAAATCCGGTAATCAGTTAACCAAGCCTCTCAATTGTCTAGGTAAATTAAGATGATCAAAAGAGTGAGATCATTTAATTTAGTACTAGACAGATAATCTAGAATTTCCTTCACACTAAATGTGAGAAATATTAAAGCATAGTTGAGAGAGGAGAGCTCTAGTATGATTAAGAAGATAGAATAAATCCGCATTCCCCATCTTAGTGGAAGTCAGCATGTGAATGAGTAAGAGAGCATCAACTTCAATCCAAATATTGAAGAAAATTTTTTGCAAACAAATGTTAATAGCTTTGTTTACAACTATTAATTCAGCATAGATAATAGAGCAAGTTTTAAAAGGATAAGTAAAAGCATAAATGATGTTACCTCTAAAATCCCTGAAAATACCACCATAACCAAATGTATTCTGAGAGATAGAGCCATTGGTTTTACTTTTAATAATATTATTATAAGGTTTTATCAATATATAATCCTATTTTTTTTAGAAGATCTCGCAAGTGAGACCCAATTTTTTGGCCACAAATTGCAACCACCAAATTGTGTGTTACTAATTAAAGTAGCATTAAATAATGCATGAATTTTTTTTCTTTGGTTCCAGAAACAATCATTTTATGATTGATAGGAATACCATGATATTTACTATCATTTCTATCCATCCATATGAACCAAATAAGGGTAATGGCATTTAAAACATTGATATGACCTTTCACAGTTTTTTTGGAAACATGCTTCAAGAACTTGATATAAAGAAAGACAACCATGGAAATGGTTAGTATGAAAAAGATCATCATACCAAAACCATAATTTGGACGCAATAACACCATTGATAAAAAACATGATTAACATTTTTGATATGAAAATAACAAAAATATTTGGAAGGCAGATGAAAACCTTTATCCAGAACAAAGAATCAATAGGAATAATGTTTTTCAAAATTATCCAACTAAGGATAGAATAAAAGATAGGGATGATATTATTCCAAAGTTTAATAAATACATTAGAAGAAGTATGAGCTTCTCTAATATAATTCAAGACCTTTCTAAGAATAAAATCTCCATTATAAGATAGCTTTAAAAGAATTTGATTTGGCTTGTTGGAAAGGATAGGAATATCACTAAATTTATCCAAAATAGAGATAGGAATAAATTCAGTAAGTTTACTATCATTCCACTTATTATTAAGCCAAATGAGTTAACTTTTATAACAGCAGTAGAATGGGTAGCTAAGAAAGCATCAATAGAAACACCACCAATCCAGTAGTCTTGCCAAAAGAAAGAAGATCCTAAATTTATACCCCAAGATATTAAGGATTTAGCCTCCCATTTAATGGAGCAAAGCTTTTCCAAAGCGGGAGTCACCCACTTTATAAGAATAGATAAGAGGGTGCTTACTATTTTTTCATAAAATTAGCCTAGAGGCTATCTTTTTTCTAAATTTTCACGAGTTTATGTGAAGGCGGTAATATCTTCATGAATAGATTTGCGTCCCACCTTCACCCAGGCCCACAACATTTTTGCCAAGAAATCTAATGCATCCTTTTAACTAAATTATTAGATCCCTAGAAAAAAATTATTAAAGAGATGATCAATTCTATTTAAGATAGAGTTAGTAGTGATAATGGTTTGAATAAGATATAAAGACATAAAATTAAGAGTACTCTTAAGAAAAGTAAGCCTGCCACCAAAAGAAAGTAAGTGAAATTCTCACACCAAAATTTTATTAGAAATTTTTTGGATAAGCATGTCAAAAAGATGGGATCATTTTTTACCTTTAAAAATAGGTGCACCTAGATATTTAAGAGGGAGTTGTTGGTGTTTAAAGTTAGTGATTCTTAAGATATGATTGATTTTATTATTAGAAATTTTAGAGGATGTAATGAAGCAACTCTTGCTTTCATTAATAGAGAGACCACTTTCTCTACCAAAAATATTTAAAATTTCTTAAGTGTTTTGATATGATGAAAGGAAGCATTACAAAAGATAATGAAATCATTAGCAAAGCTAAGATGGGAAATAGGGATACCACCAAGAGTTATAAATTACATGTTAGGATTGTTATTGAATAAATCACCTAAACTAAACAAAAAAGTTTTACAATTCAAAGCACAAATACAAATGTCAGAATTTGTGTTTTGCTCAAGAATTGCAGCCACATTCAAGTTATCATTCAAGTTATAATTTAAATCCTCTTTCTCATCAATTATTGCTGGCAAAGAAGCAAGGATAGACTCATTTGAGAGTGAATCATCATTTTTTCAACCTCTTTGAATTTGGAATTAGCCAAAAGGCATGTTCTCATGTAAAGAAAGGTTGTTGGGTAAAACATCTTTTTCAACATTATTAGTACCTTTGCCAAGATCAGAATGAGAAGCAGAATTAGCAATATTAGGAACATCAGAAGATTCCAAAAAATCTGACCTAATAATAACATTTAAGTTATTTTTAGGCATAAAAATAGTTTTTTTTTACTTTATCAGAAGCAAATTTAGAGTCAGGATCATTCAAAATTTTCTTTTTAAGATGCGGGTGTAGAACAAAACACTATGAATTATCTTGACCATGTATTTTCAATGGGAGAAGAAAACTAGAAAATGTTCAAATTTGACATTTTATAAAGTAGCCAAACATTTTAGATCCAATCCAAACATCCTTAGGATGTTTTTTAGGTATGTCAAGTTCAACTAATATATGAGCAAGAGGTGAGATCTCACGTGATGCGATCGATTTGAAGTTCTTGAACAAAAGAAACCACGATAGCAAATAAAACCTAGTGGGTAACATAATGGATTCTCATATTTGGAAGAGCTAACCACACAGGAATAATAGGTGATTCTTCTTTTATATCAGAAAGGGGAGACCACTTCAACAAACCCATTTTACAATTAAAGACAAATTAAGATCGACATGAGAAAGCCCATGAATAATCAAAATCATTTGTAAGTTAAATCAAAGTATGTCTTGGATCGATCAAGCCAATAGAGAAAGCACCCAAAAGTTTAAGGTTATGAAAAAAAAGCTCAGATCTTGTCCAAATTCGGTTTCCATATAGTAAATTTGTAAATCAAAGTAAATTCAAAAGGTTTTACAAGCTTTTCTACATTAAGATCCGAACACATGATCGCAAACATACCTTAAAAAGAAGTCAAAATTAGTGTCACTGAGTCAAAAGATGTAGAGATCTTACCAAAAAGTACATCTTTAAAGGATTTAATAACAGGAATGGCATTGGGTTAATGAATCCCCACAAAATCATATGCCTTAGCCGGATCATCCAAAATGGGAGATGTAAGACACGAGTTTGAGATTATCGTAGTCATATTCAAAAGAGGCACATCACGCGAACAGCCAGAGATTGAAAAAACTCTAGAAATAGATCAAGATTGATGAAGAAACCACCAAATATGCAAGATGGGGGTGCACCGACGAAGGGGAAAATGAAATCGCTAGAGCACCACAAGGGAGAGGAGGTTTTTTTGGGGTTTAGGGTTATGGTTTATGGTTTACAATTTAAGAGTTTTATTTTAGTTTAGGTTTTTTAAGTTTAGTTTATTTTAGGTTTAAGTTTAGGTTTAGGTTTTTAGGTTTAGGTTTAGTTTAGGTTTTAGGTTTTTTGGTTTAGGTTTAGGTTTAAGTTTATTTTTTTTAGGTTTTAGGTTTTTAGGTTTAGGTTTATTTTTATTTAAGTTTATTTAGGTTTAGGTTTAGTTTAGATTTTATTTAGGTTTATTTTTTGGTTTAGGTTTTAGATTTAGGCTTTAGTTTATTTATTTTAGGTTTAGTTGAGGTTTTAGTTTATTTAGGTTTTAGTTTAGGTTTAGGTTTTTTTATGTTTAGGTTTAGATTTTTTGGGTTTATTTTTATTTAGTTTAGGTTTATATTTATTTAGGTTTACATTAAGGTTTTATTTTTGTTTTTAGGTTTAGTTTAATTCATTTTAGTTTAAGTTTATTTAGTTTAGGTTTCTTTAGGCTTATTTTGTTTACGTTTAGGTTTAGTTTAGTTTAGCTTTAGGTTTTTTAGTTTAGGTTTTGGTTTAGGTTTAGGTTTTATTTAGTTTAGGTTTAGTTTAGGTTTAGGTTTCGTTTTAGGTTTATTTTTTGGTTTAGGTTTAGGTTCAAGTTTAGGTTTTAGGTTTAGGTTTAGGTTTAGGTTTAGTTTAGGTTTAGGTTTAGGTTTAGGTATATTTAGGTTTAGAGTTTAGGTTTAGGTTTAGTTTAGTTTAGATTTTAGTTTAATTAGTTTAGTTTAGGTTTATTTATTTAGTTTAGGTTTATTTTATTTAGGTTTTAGTTTAGGTTTTAGGTTTAGGTTTAGGTTTATTTAGGTTTCAATTTATTTAGGTTTAATTTAGGTTTAAGTTTATTTTAGTTTATTTTAGGTTTTTAGGTTTAGTTTAGGTTTAGGTTTATTTAGTTTATTTATTTTGGGTTTTAAACTTTAGTTTAGTTTAGGTTTAGGGTTTAGTGTTTAGGTTTAGGATGTAGGTTTTAGGTTTAGGGTTTAGATCAGTTTAGAGTTTATAGTTTAGTTTAGGTTTTAGGGTTTAGGATTTAGATTTTAGGTTTAGGTTTAAGGTTTAGGGTTTAGGATTTAGTTAGGGTTTAGGTTTTGGTTTAGTGTTTTGGGATTTGGGTTTTGGGTTTGGGGTTTAGGGTTTTAGGGTTTAGGGCTAGGGTTTTTTTTTATTTTCTTAAATTATTTTATTTTTTTTATTTTAGGACTTTAGGGTTTAGGGTTTAAGTTTTAGGTTTAGGGTTCAAGTTTTAGTTTAGGTTTAGTTTTAAATTAAGTAAACTAGTAGGTTTATGTTATTTATTTATTTATTTTTTATTTAGGTTTATTTTTTATTTTACTTTTTTTGGTTTATTTATTTTAGTTTATGTTTTTTATTTTAGTTTATATTTTTAGGATTAGGTTTAGGTTTATTTTTATTTCTAAATTAATTTTTATTTTTAGTTTTTTTTTTAGGTTTAGGTTTTATTTTTTATTTTTATTTTTAGGTTTAGGTTTATGCTTTTATTTTATTTTTTTCAGGTTTAGGTTTTAGGTTTTTATTTTAGGTTTACTTTTAGGTTTTATTTTATGTTTAGGTTTAGGTTTGCTTTCATTTAATTTTATTTTATTTAGTTTATAGTTTAGGTTTTGGTTTTATTTATTTTATTTTAGGTTTAGGTTTATTTTATTTTGTTTATTTTAGGTTTAGGTTTTTTTGGTGTAAGGTTTAGGTTTTTGTTTATTTATTAGTTTTTATTTTATTTAAATTTTTTATTTTTTAATTTAGTTTAAGTATTTATTTATTTTATTTTAGTTTAGTTTTTTTTTTAGGTTTTTAGGGTTTAGGGATTAGGGTTTAGGGTTTAGGGTTTAGGGTTTAGGGTTTGGGGTTGAGGGTTAAGGGTTTAGGGATGTAGGATTTACGATTAAAAGTTTAGGGTTCTAGGTTTATGGTTTATGGTTTTAGGATTTAGGGTATGGGGTTTAGGGTTTAGGGTTTAGGGTTTAGTACTTTAGGTTTAAGGTTTAGAGTTTAGGGTTTTAGGGTTTTAGGATTTAGGGTTTAGGGTTTAGGGTTTAGGGTTCAAGTTTTAGTTTATGGTTTAGGTGTTTTGGTTTTTCTTTAATAGAGATCAAATTTAGTTTTAATATTTCTTCTTTTCGATTTCATCAACCAAGTAACACACCAAGTTTTCTAAGACACAAATGATGACATAGATAAAAAATGAGCACACACAAAGAAAATCAAAAACCCTAGATAACTATAACCATCTCTACTATAAATACATAATTCCATAAGCACTAGATCGGATCTGTCGTTATTCAGTTTCTTCAGTTCCCATCAGAACCACCTCAGACTCTCGAGTAGCGTGATCGAACATCATATCCCTGATCTCTCCCTCTATAACCACCACAATAGTAACCTCCATCATTCTTCCTATCTCCTTAACCATCACAACTCTAACCACCACCTCCATATCCACTAGCTCGGATCCCCACCCCATAATGATAATTCTTTTACTCCTTTGCCTCCATTCTAGGAGCCTGGTTGATGGTGATGTTCTTGTCATCAGGTTTTGCCCATTCTTGGGGTTTTGGTTTGGTTTGGTTTATTAGGTCTTAGGGTTTTTTTTTTTTTTATTTAATTACTTTAGGTTTAGGTTTAGGGTTAGGGTTTAGAGTTTTGGGTTTAGTGTTTAGGGTTTTGGGTTTAGGGTTTAAGGTTTTAGGGTTTATGCTTTTAAGGTTTAAGGTTTAAGGTTATGGTTTAGGGTTTAGGGTTTTTTAGGGTTTAGGGTTTAGGGTTGTAGGTTTAGTGTTGTAGTTTGGGCAGAGTTTTGTGTCAGTTTAGGCATAGGGTTTAGGATTTAGGGTTTAATTAAGTAAACTGAGAGATTTTTCTTTGCTTAGTTTACTTAGTTTATTTATTATTCATTTTATTTTATTTTATTTTTTATTTTTAATTAAGTTTATTTTTTATTTTTAATTATTTTGTTTTATTTATTTTAGTTTGGGATTTTTATTTTAGTTTATTTTAGGTTTAGGTTTAGTAAGTTTATTTTTAATTTAGTTTTATTTTTTATTTTATTTTTAGGTTTATGTTTTATTTTTAATTTTTAGGTTTAGGTTTATATTTATTTTATTTTTTTAGGATTAGGTTTTAGGTTTTTATTTTAAGTTTTATTTTTAGGTTTTATTTTTTATTTAGGTTTAGGTTAATTTTAAGTTTATTTTTATTTTATTTAGTTTAGGTTTAGGTTTAGGTTTATGTTTAGTTTATTTTAAGTCTTGGTTCAGGTATATTGATTTTAGATTAGTTAATTTTACTTTAGGTTTATGTTTATTTATTTATTTTATTTTATTTTTATTTTATGTTTATGTTTTTTTTTTTTGTAGTTTAGGGTTTAAGATTTATTTTTTTATTTTTAGGTTTTATTTTTTAGGTTTATTTTTTATGTTTAAGTTTTATTTAGAATTTATTTTATTTATTTTAGGTTTATTTTATTTTTTTTATTCTTAGGTTTATTTTATTTTAGTTTAGTTTAGGTTATTATTTATGTTATTTATATTTTTTATATTTTATTTTATTTAGGTTAGTTTAGGTTTTATTTTATTTTATTTTTTTAATTTATTTATGTTACTTTTAATTTATTTTATTTTTAGGTTTTATTTAGTTTAGGTTTAAATTTAGTCAGTCTCACGTTTATGGTTTAGGTTTTAAATTTAAGATTTTAAGGTTATGTCAGGCTCAGTTTAGGGTTAGGGTTTAGGGTAGGTTTAGGGTAGGGTTTAGGGTAGTGTCAGGCTTTAGGGTTTAGGTTTTTATGGTTTTAGGGTTTAGGAGCTTTGGCCTGTGGATATTTTGGGATCAGGGTTTGTGGTGGGTAGGTTTTGGGCAGGGTTTAGGATCTTTTAAAATTACAAACCAACAGGTTTAGTAAACTTATTTTATTTATTATTTATTTTAGTTTATTTATTTTATTTTATAGGTTTAATTTTTTTTTTTTTTTAGTTTAGCTTATTTTATTTTAGTATTTATTTTTTTTTTTTATTTAGTTTATTTTAGGTTTATGTTTAGGTATATGTTTATTTTTTTAGTTTAGTTTTATTTATTTTTAGGTTTAAGTTTTATTTTTTTTTATTTAGGTTTAGGTTTAGATTTTTATTTTATTTTTTTAGGTTAAGGTTTTAGGTTTTAATTTAAAGTTTTTTTTTAGGTTTTTTTTTAGTTTAGGTTTAGGTTTTTTTTAGTAAATTTTTTTTTATTTAGTTTAGGGTTTTGGTTAAGTTTATTTTAGGTTTAGGTTTAGGTTTTATTTATTTTAGTTTAGTTGAATTTAGTTTAGGTTTATGTTTATTTTATTTCGTTTATTTTAAGTTTAGGTTTTTTTTTAGTTTAAGGTTTAGGTTTTATTTTTTATTTAGTTTTTATTTTATTTAGGGTTTTGTTCCACCATCCTTCGTGATCTTTGATGGCAGTGGAAACCCATGATAACACATTGCAAACTTTAGATCCGGCTATTGCAACACCGGTGGCAGCAACACACTCCTCTTCTGCCTTTTCATTAGTAGTCTGTCAGGTGTTGCATTTGATTGGTACACCGAACTGCCCAATAGTTTGGTGAAGTCTTTTGCTGAGTTGGAGCCCCTCTTCATCAAGAGGTTTGTTGGAACTCAACAGAGGGTGATTGTAAGTGACCTCATTGTAGAGAAATAGAAACTCAATGAGTCCCTTATTGATTACATTCTCTGGTGGCACAACCTAAGCATGAAATGTGAACCACAGTTGTCCGAACAACATGCCATTAAGATTCTTCTCAAGAATATCAATGGCCCGGTCACCTTCATGCTTAAGGACATTACCATCAAAACATTCAAAAAATTAATCAACAAGGAGGCTAGCCTACAAGAGGAATCTAAATAGTTGCCCTTTCTCGACCAATCATCTAGGCCCAAGCCGCTTAAGGTATTTGAGAAGAAGCTAGAAATAGTTGTGTCAGTGGACAGAGGGAAGCAAACCGAGTTCAAGATGAGAGACTACGTAGCTCCTTTGTCACCTCCTCTTCTACCACTTCACCATCATAACCCACGAACAATGACCATTTCCACCACCTCAATAACCTAACCAATAGCGATATGCATATCCATCGCCAAGTAGCAACTTTCCACCTACTTTTATCGATAGATTCAAAAAGCCATATTCATTCAAGAGGGAGGTAACTAGGAGAATCTTTAAGAATATCTTAAATCAACTTGACTTTCAATTACCAAAGCTTAAGAGGCCAGGGGAAGTGGGCAAGAGTGATGATCGTAGCTATGCCCCTACCACTGCATGTTAGATCATGTCTTAGAGGATTGTATAACTTTTAAGGATTAACTTAAGTGCAGCTACAAGTTGAGAGACATAGTTATCCATAAGGAATACTTATGAGCAACCATCCCTTATGTTAGAGTAATCCGGGATACTTACATCCTCTTAAGACCAAAGAAGGTTGATATCTCCCTATCTCAAACCTCTGAAGATCATTTCTAAGATCAAGAAGCTTTCCTTTCAGCGTTGCTCAAACCTCCAACACCAAAGAAGGTGTGCTAGTTGCAAAGGACAATGGGGTGATGCCCTGCCAGAAATGCCTCACCATACTTGCCCAGGATAGTCCACTAGTGTAGCCACCGTCAGAGTCCAACACTCCCTCCACTGTTGTAGCTAGCACCTCTTCCTCTAGCTCCTCTTCTATCGACAGGAGCATTGTATCTATAGATAAAGGCACTAAATCCCTTAATCTGCTTACTTTACTTGATTTATATCATGTACCTCCACCCGAAAAAAAATTAATGAAGAAAGCTGATTTTACTTATATATTGTCTACTTCTCATGGTCTTAATTTTATTCCAATTGAAAGCTCTCTGAATCTAAATAAAAATATATTCTTTAGTAGTTTCGATCCTTTCCTTTCTGATTTAGAGTCAGACTATCTTTCTCTGAATCAATCTGGTTTGTTGGCTTATTGAGCCTTACGTTCAATCCGATCAATTTTGATGATAACAAATGAATGCTTGGAGGTTCTAATGAATGTTTTTATGTGTTTCAGATATATCAATTGCTAATTACAAATCCAATACATCTCATAATATGTTTGAGGAAATTGCAAGAGTAGAAGAATGAAAGATAGATCAAATTGGATAATATTTTAGGTTATATGCATTTACTCATTGGCATGAATCAAATTGCTCACAACTTAACATATTATTTTAATGAGATTAATTTATATAAATCTCTATCTAATTAACATTCAATTATATGTTTCATACATAGCATTTGAATTGTCAAAATAATAAATGATAATGACTATTAAGTGTAATTATTTTATTTACTTAATATAATTAAATATTTTAATTTAATTTGATGGTTATATGATAACTAACATATGTATGATTATATAAAAATTATATCATAATATTTAAATGTCACATGTCAAAATTAACAAAATTATATGAAATTTTGAATTTTAGCCAAAGTCATTTTATAATCAAAGAATTTATATCTGATTTCATTTCCAATGAATTTCTTGGATTTTTTTTCCTTTAATTTGATAGGTCACATGACCCACATTTGATTAAAATTGAATTTATTATGACATTTTAAATATTAGCTGATTTTAATAATGAATGCATGCTACATGCTTTGAATATATTAAGAGCCATATTTGATTATTTTTTACTTGCCCATGTGAATTTTTGCTGCTTAAATTTAATATTTATTTAATATAAATTATATTTTTATTGAATATTAAATTATTAGATGATAGCATGAGGTTAGAATAATATATTATTTTGAAATAATTTAAAATGGCATTCTTGCCTATAAATAGCCCTCATTCTCTTCATGAAAGCATTTCTCATTTCAAATTCAAAATCCCTCCAGAAAATCTACTAGATAATTTCTTAGATTTTCCTTCCAAGTGTTCTCCAAATATTGCAAGATCAAATCCTTGGTTTGGAAGCTTCAACATCTTCAATTAAGCAAGCTTTCTCAAAATTACTTGAGTTTATTTTCTTGATCTTAATCCTTTTTAGTTGTTCATGCTATTTTCACCATCTATTTATTCTTTCCAATTTAAACTTTTTGGTGGATTAGTCTTTGGACATTATTTTTCACATCAAAGTTTCAAAATCATCTTTTTGTGAAAAACTCTTGTGATAGTTTGTAGGATCTATTTCAAATTGTTAAAATTTTTAACTTCCAATAAATTTCTTTTGGTTTCTTGAAATATTTTTTCATTAATCTCATTTTGAAAGCTCATTTATTCTTAGATCTATTTTAGAAGTATATTTTAATAATTTTATATTAAATTATTATGCTAAAATTATTTTCATATTTGCTAGATCTCTCTTTTTAATTAAAAGCTTACTAGCCTACTTAGATCTATCATATACTCATTTTATTTAAGTATTCTGTGATCATTAGCTTTAATTGAAAGAATCTTTTGGTTAAAATAATACAAATTATTCCTGAAATTTATTTTATTGTAAAAAGAATATTTTGAATTTATTTTAAAATAATTTTTTATATTAGTCTACAAATTGTAATAACATAAACATTTTAGTAAGATCACTTTAAGATATTTATTTTATTATTTCATATCAATATTAAGTGAGCATTTTATCTTGCCAAAATTTTTTAAGTGATCATTTGTACGTTGTGAGATAATTTTTCGAATTGTTTAGCTTGGTATATTTGTGAGAGATTTATTTTATCAAAATTTATTATTTTGTATTTTTATTTTTGTAAAAAAATTTATACTCACCCCTTATGTAGAGAGTACATATTATTATAGGGGTTGTACTCTCCCCGTTATAGGAGAGTACTATTTGTAAACTATTTTTGTATTTAGTGGATTCCTAGCGAGGGGTGGCTAGGCATGGACGTAGGCTGGTTTTGCGGTTTGGTCAAACCATGTAAAACTTGTGTGCCTATTGTCTCTCTTTTCTTTATTATACTTTTATTTTTGCTGCATTAAGAATTGTATCTTATCATTATAAAATCAAAAATTAATTTTCTACTAAAAATTAAAATTTAAGATTTAGCTTTTAAAATTTTAATATCGCTTCACCACCCCCCCCCTCTTGGTGCTATAGTGCTCAATGGTATCGAGCCTAGGCTCTTTTATTAGCTTAACATCCAAAAGTAGATCTTTTCACTGTGGCACAAGGTTTCCCAAAGGGTTCACTACCAGGTTAACATTTGAGCAAAAATGAAACCTAGTTTAGCAAATCCACCATAGGTTAAAATGATTGAAACCATTGATCTAAGTTCATTCCTGACCAATGTTTGAACTTGACCAAGTCAACATTTAAGCCTAACCTAGCCTAATTGGCCACTTGACCCAACTTGACCCAACTTGACCTAAAAAGTCAAAATGTGTCAAAACTTGATCTAAGCCAAATTGATTGAAACCAATAGATCAAGTTCATTCCAAATCACTTGTTGAACTTGACCAAAGCCTCGATTGGCTAACTAGACCTAACTTAGCCCAATTGACCTTGAACCCAACTTGACCTAAAGGGTCATGTTGAGCCAAATTCAAACTTAACCAAAATTAATTGGAAACAAAGATACCAATCGACTTCATATGACTAACCAAACCTAAACCTACCCATGACCTAGCTCAAATAGGTCAAATGGGTCAAATTGGTCAACTTGATCGATTTGACCTAAATGAAGTCATATGAACCAAATTCAAACCTAAACCAAATTGAATCAATCTAAAACCACCAAAACATTCCAAATGGTCATATGAACTTGACCCAACCCTTGGTTTGACCCAATTTGACCAATTGGTCAACTTGACCCATGTTGACCCATTTTGACCTAAATTGGTCAACATGAGCCAAACCATACCTAATGAACTCCAAATCTAATGAAACTTGGCCAAACCTATTTTCTCAACATACCCAACATATCCAAATTTGAAAATTAGCCAAATGACATTCTACCCCTAGGCCATAGAAAAAAGTTTGGTCAAATCCATGGGGAATTTGGTCAATTCCTCTTCATACCTACTTAATACTTTCTGAATAGATCAAGTAGACCCTATGGAGGGTGGTGCACCCAACCCAATGGGTTTGGGTCAGCCCACATTCACCCAAGGTGAAAATTGAGCACATGGATCAAATTAGCCATATGGGAATCATGTTCCCACTTAATATGAAGCACATGGGAGGTTACCACTCCACTCCCTTGCCCAAACCGACCATGTGCAAGCTTCAAATAGACCAAACAACCTAATGCCTAAGGTCAATTGGATAGAAATGGCAAGTAGAGCATCGACTGTCTGATTGCCTAAGGGGGAGATATACTCCTCCTAATCCACTATAATTCTAACAAAGGCTAATTCGATTGAACATTAGAGAGTCATAGGAACCATTTTTGAGTGATCCTATGCTCTCTAAAAGGAATTTGAATTTTCCATAGTCAGTTTTCCTCAAGTGAAACTAGGGGAGCTCCATTGATTTGAAAACTTCCACTACACTCTAATTCACCAAATTCTCTTTGCACACTCCACCAGAGGGACAAGTTGAGCTTGCCCAAGCTCTCTCTAAAGTTCCAAAGGTAAGGGGAGATCTAATTCCATCAAAGCCGCAAGGAAGCTAAGGAGGGGTTGGTTCATAGAGCTATCCACTTAACATTAGAAGCTAAAACTTTTACCACAGCTTTGTCTCAACAAGACGAAGCTCCTCCAAAGGAATCTAGTGCTGGTGATCACCTTCAGTGAGGTTAGACATTTTTTGATCACTAAACTCAATGTGTGTTGGTCCTTTGTGAAATAAATTTTAATGGCATGAGATTTCAACCATTAGATGTGATTACCATTAAGGTTAGATGGTGTGTACAAAGATTCATACCAATCTGAACTCAATCGAGCTCTGAGCAAAGCTTAGAACATGGACGGTCCCCATGGATCACAGGCTTTGGTAAGGATAGTTCTCTGGCCATACATCCACACATTTTAGATGGACGGTCAAGATTAAACACACATTTTATATCTGATTTTATCCTTTAATACCTCAGATTAAATCCTAGCCATTTGATCCTTGATCGAACGGTGGATACAAAAGCGTGTAGCGCCACCACCCACACTATGATGTGATGTTTAAGTTACCACTCAGCGCTCGATGCATGGAAAGTGCATCTGAGATAGCTGTTGCATTGCACGCTATTTGGATTAAGGAATTAATCAGTGTTTATTTAATTCTGATTAATCCTCTAAACTTCAAAAATTCATATCTCTCTAAAAAAAATCAAAAAAATATAAGGTAA
The DNA here is from genome assembly GCA_021442155.1 of Cymbidium sinense. Classification (NCBI taxonomy): domain Eukaryota; kingdom Viridiplantae; phylum Streptophyta; class Magnoliopsida; order Asparagales; family Orchidaceae; genus Cymbidium; species Cymbidium sinense. The sequence goes on from CM038214.1 coordinate 142,882,843, forward strand.
ATTACCACTAAAAGATAATTCAACCTAAAATATTGTAAAATTGGTTTTAATAGATTTTGAATTGTATCTTTCTTTAATTTTGGATTTTAGTGGAAATGATAATTTACTAATCACTCCTTAATTAATCCACTAATTAATCTCAAACTTCTTGAGTATATTTTGAGGGATGACTTCTGCATTTCCTAATTTTCTTGGGATTTATTGTGGCTTAATTGGGGGAATTTCTAACTCATTTCCAAATTAATCCCTTCATGTAATTAAGGATAATTAAGGGTTTGATTAGTGTTTTAATCCCTCATTGAAGTTGGTTAAGGTCTAATTCAGTGAATAGGAGGTTTATGGAATAAGTTTGGGGAATTTCCCCTAAGCTATTCCCTAAACCCCCTTTCTCTTAATCCTCTCTTAATTAAGGGCTAATTCATAATTACCCTCTTAATTAATTTCTTAAAATTTTAAAACCTTCCAAAACTTAATTAATCTACTTTGGGTAGATGCTTAGGTGTTCAAGAGCCTAAGTTCCATCATGGAAATTAAAACTCAACTCATATATGTGAGGGGTGTTTTGAAATTACTTAAGTTAAACCCCTTAGCAGAATTAACCATTAATCATGAGCCAAATTGCATTAGGACCTTTTCTTCTAGGTGCATTGCAAATTTAAATTCATTGTGAGGTTTTATGTCATCTCATTGGCTCATAATTATTTGATTAACTATGCTAAGGTGGTATAGGTAAGGATTAATTAACATGTTTAATTTATGCCTTAACCTAATCAAAATCTAAAATGAATCTAATCATATAAAAATTAAACAAAAATGTCAAACACATGTGGGAATGGGTTAGAAACAGCAAACACAACTCACATTTTCAAAATTAAGTCAAATTCAAAATAAAACAAAAATAATACTAAATAAACTTTGATTTACTTTAAGCTTTCTTATTTCATAAGATTGCCTTCTGGATATAATTGAAGTGAATGTGTTTACATTTCATTACTTTAGTTCTTCCCCAACATGTTAAATATGTATGTCATGTGGTTTCATGCATCCATGCTTTTCCAAAATCAAATTTAAAATGAAAATATTTCCTTTATGTCAAAATTGCATGTGTTGGCTAAAGTAAAAAATATGAGTGACTATTATCACTATTAAATTCAAATTATTTTCAAAATATATGAATCAATTATCAAAACTTAAAGTGTGTTACTTATATCTTAATTATAATTTTGCATGTGAGTAAAATATAAAGATGTGCTTAATGTAGGTCTTCCTTCTCTTCTCTTTTAGTATATTTTTGAATAGGACTTGGCAAGGTGTATGGTTCATTTGAAAAGAACCTAACACTTGCCTAATTTTATATCCTATTCATTTCTATACTATCACTTAAGAAGGATACCTATGCTTGCACATATAAATTGCATAAACAAAAATAAATCAACTAACACCAACTTTTGCATTCTTTCTTTTCCATTCATTTTTTTTGTACACATGCTTGTATTTAAGGAAAGTGGTATATTAGTCTAGATAATCTTGAGTTTATGAGGCTTTAAGTAGCCCTAAGTAGGTCTTGTACCTTGCACCTCTAGTTAACAATGGCATCATACTCACTTATGCCTTTCATACATACATGTATGCATGTGAAAGTTGGATAAGAAACCCTTTGCTACTTAATGAAAATCATGCATCATAAACTTTCAAATTCTCTTAAATGAATTGCTTAGCATGCATCATAAAGTGTGTTAAATATCTCATTTGTATGTATAGATATGCTTAGGACTCATTCATATGCATGTTACACATTAGAAATGAAGTGATGTATGTTTTGTGAAATTAGTTCATTTTACTTAATCATAAAATGCCTTTCTTTTTGAATAGGTTTGTTTAGAGTTTATCTAAACTTAGGATTAATTAAAACACTTAATTAAAATATTCACTAAACAAAAATCAAAATATCAATCTACCTTAGAAATTACTTAGGTTAGGGAAGGAAAGAGAAGTTCTCTTCTCTTTCCTTCTCTTCATAACTTAGTAATTAATTGTAGGATTCAATTGAACCTAATCGAAACATGAAATAAAATCAACCCAAAATAACTGAATCACTTAAATAAAACCTTCCTCTAAGTTGAACATGCTTCACACTTAGAAAATTCTAACTTAAAGCACACACATTAACCTCACTTCTAGCTTTAGGTTAGGGAAGTGCATGGTTTGATTCTTACTTTTGTTTTGTGATATATGTTTTAATCTAGATGTTAGGATGTATGTGCATAGAATGAATGGTAAGATGATCTTACTCTAACCATTATTTTTTGCAAGGGATTGTGCTTAAGGAATGCTGTAATAAATAAAAATATAAATGCTTTTTGCTGTGCAGTTGCTTATACCTCTAAGCGTAATCCAATAGGCCAGGTGGAATTAGTCATCCATGTGTGGGGTGATAAGTCCAATATACATTCTTGGGATTTTGTGTTTTGTTTAGCTAACCATTATTTTGCAGGTGTTAGCTAGATTTACTTTTCCTTTTCATGTAAATTTTGCAATTAAGATTTTGGAATGATTATTATGGGGATTAGGATGAACATTGGTCATAAGATATCATCTTATGCACCATGTGAAGCCTTTGGAGGATCCACCTTCCAACCATCTTGAAGAAGAAACCAAAGAAGAAAGAAGAAAAGAAGAATGAAGAAGAAAAGAAGAATCAAGAAATGAAGCTTGAAGACCCCCATAATAATGAGTTCCTTACTTAATTGTATGTAATTCATTTATAATCTAGGTTGTATAAGGGTAGAGCTCAGCTACCCAAATTGTTTTTGGGTTTGTGCGTGGTACCTGACCATAATAGCCTCTTATTCTTTTGCAATTAGCTTTATAAATTGATTGTGATTTGTTTAGCTTGTGCATTAAGTGGCATCCTTTTCCTAGTTTCTTCTTTCCTTTATGTATGTGGATTAGGCTCTTAGGAAAAAATAAATCTTCTACCAAATCTAACAACTCAAAACTTAAAATAAAGAACTCATAACCTCACCTAAAGCTTAGTTAAAATTAAGATAAAAGAATTAACAACCCCTAGGATGAGTACTTCTTTTATAACATCATGAACAAATCCATATTGTTTTCACTTTTTAGATGGCTTCCACCTTGCCGAGAGAAACTTATTTGACCTTTGAAAGCCATGGTGAAAATACACCTCCTCCCTTCTCGCTGCTTTTGGCCAATAATCTTATTTCTCATGCATTAGCATATGAATCATGTTAGCCCAAGTCAAAATAATTTTCCAAAAAAAAAATTTAAATTGAAATTTGAATTGCATTAGATTTAGGTCATTTGGAACATACCTTTACATGATCTAGTCTCTTTAGGGAGTGAGTTTAAAGACTTAGTCTCTTTCTAAATAAACAACAGCTTAGCTATCTTGCATAAAGCATAATGACTTTCCTACATGTATTTAAAATCATAGGAGGAGTTAGTTGGTGGCCATCCCAAAGGCTTGTAAGTCCAAGTCGCCAAGTGGTTTTTCCTCTCTTGGAGGCAAACCAAATACCTATTTTGCCTTAGATTCAGGTTGTGCTTTCAGCCTCGCCAAAGCTCCTGTAGATTTAGGTTGTAAGGTTGCTTTAGCAATACGTACCTTAGATTTAGGTTCTGAGGTTCCTTGTACCCTTTGGGGACAATAACCATAATTCCTCACCTCTTATGCATTTCCTTAATCTTGCATTAAGGAATCATAAGTCATAAATTTCTAATGAAAGATTCAACTCAAACAAACTAAATCAATTTCAAAAATGTAAAGCCTAATAATATGATAGTTTGAGATGCTCGCTAGGTTTCCTAGCATCATGGGCATATCCTACTTATCATCCTTTGGCTTCGATAATAACTCCCTCTCTTTGATCAATCCCATTTAATCTTCCAAAATAAACTAATCAATTGATAGTCCTACCTGGAAATCTTTGGAGACAATGATCATTTACCTTAATCGAGTATTCTAAAATCCCACTTAGGATGTAATTAACAAAGGCTTGCCCACAGGAACTTAAACCAATTTAAAATAAACCCCTTTTACTTTTCCATGTAAAGTAGGGAAGAATCTTGGTACATATAGACCCATTGTCCTTCAGAGTCCTTATTCTGGTGATTAGGTCCATTGTAGGTTGGTGACTTCTATCTCTCGAGATAGTACACCTCTCCTCAATGTCATGATCACCTTAATAACTATGGATCTGTGTTGCCCCAACAAGGGGTAATATATATTTTATATATTTCTATTTTCATTTATCCTTCCTTTTGAAAGGGAAGGGATAGATGAAGGAAAATATGTAAAGAAGAATATTTTTCTGATTTTTCTAGCGACTTGGTTCCTCTCTCCATCTTTGGTAAATGATCATTGTGTTCAAGTATCAATATTGGGTTTGTACTTTGGTATGAATCTGGGACTGTCTTTCTTTCTATTGGCACTTAGCTTATTTCATTCTTAAGTTGAGTTAGCCAACATCTTTAGGTTTTAGGACCTCACCCCGTGTTGGTCTTAAAAGCCCCATTGGGTTCTCCAATGGGTAAAAATAAAAAGATCTAAATAAAAATAAAATATTTAAAGACTTTCTCCTTATCATTTTTATGATAAAGAAAAGGTTCATTTTAAAATAATAAAGACAAAATAAATTTTTCATAAGAACCTTGATTTTCAAAAAGCACTCTTTCAAAAATGCACATAATAAGATATTTTCCACATAATTTTTAATCACCCCCATTTAACAATTCTCATAATTATTACATGTAACAATTTTCAAAAGTAAAACTAGTAATCTTTTCCAAAAGTACAAATGAACATCTTCCTTCAACTCATTTTGATGAATATTTCATTTTCAAAATAAAGTGAACAATCATCTTTCCAAAAGTCAAAATCAAAATCAAAAATAAAATTTTTTAAAAAGCACATATGAACCTTTCCATTCAATACACCCACAACTATTGAATGAGAGTTTCATTTTCAAATAAAACTAAATTTTTCAAAAGCATATATGAACATCTCCATTCAATATACCCAAATTTATTGAGCGAAGAATTCATCGCCAAATAAAAATAATATCAATTGGAAATCCCACTTAAACATATCCCATATATGATTAAGTTGGAATTCTATCTTTCAAAAAAGCAATAATCACACACAAAACAAAAATTTTCACATTTGCAAAAAATAAGATTAACTTCTATTTCTACATACTCAAATTTGTTGAATGGAAGTCCTCTTTTCAAAAATCAAAACTTAACAATCATATTTTCAAAATTCAAACACATTTGGGACTTCATTTTTTATACTCAAATTTTCTAAGTGAAGTCTCCAAATTCAAAACCAAAAATTTTCAAACACATTTGGAACTTCATTTAGCATACTCAAATTTGCTAAGTGAAGTCTCCAAATTCAAAACAAAAATTTTCAAACACATTTGAAACTTTATGTAGCATACTCAAATTTGCTAAGTGAAGTCTCCAAATTCAAAACAAAAAAAAATTTCAAACACATTTGGAACTTCATTTAGCATACTCAAATTTTCTAAGTGAAGTCTCCAAATTCAAAACCAAAAAATTTTTTAAACACATTTGGAACTTCATTTAGCATACTTAAATTTTAGTGAAGTCTCTAAATTCAAAATCAAAAATTTTCAAACACATTTGGAACTTCATTTAGTATACTCAAATTTTTTAAGTGAAGTCTCCAAATTGAAAACCAAAAATTTTCAAGCACTTTTGGAACTTCATTCTTTAGCATACCAAATTTTCTAAAGAGAAGTTTCTACTTTCAAAACAATACCAAAACACAAAATTTTGGACACATCATTTGGAATTTCATTTAGCATACTCAAATTTGCTAAGTGAAATTTCTATTTTACAAAACTAAGTGGGACTTCATCTTTAGCATACCATATTTTCTAAAGTAAAGTCTCCACTTTCAATCAAATCAAAACAAAAATGAAACACATTAGGATTTCCTTAGCATACACAAATTTTCTAAGAATCCTATTTTCAAAAATCAAACAAAAGGCACTTGGGTTCTTCACTTAGCATACTAAATTTGCTAAGAGGGAATTCCAATTTTCAAAATCAAACAACAATTCACAAAAAAATATTATTTTAAACACTTCACTTAGCATACCCAAATTTGCTAAGTGAAAACACCAAATCAAAAATAAAATCAATTGACCCTTACTTTAACATACTCAAATTTTTTTAAAGGAAAGGGTCCTCAAATCAAATATAAATTCAAACAAACATGAATCTATGGAAGAATCCTTCTAAAATATTTGAATCCACTTTTCAACACAAATTTGTTGAAGTTTATTCATATTCAAAATTCCTCATTTCAATCAAATTTCTAAATCCATTTGAACCCACTTAACACTTCCAAGATGTTGGATGTGGGTTCAAATAATTCATTTCAAAATCAACAAAAATAGAAATATGATCCAAGCTCATTTCCTATATAGCATATTCTTAGCATTGCTCTGAGTTCAATTTTCCGGTCTTTGTAGTTGATCAAAATGGCTAGAAGTTTGTATTCACTTTACATGGATTTTGGACTGACAACTTTCTGATTGGATCATACACACCTTATCCATTTTGGTAGGGATTTGAGGGAGTGAGATTACATGTGAGGGCACTCCCTCATTATCATGGACGGTGGTGCGGCGGTCATCGGATCGATCTACCTTGATTGACATCTCTCTAGTTGAAGAAGCGGTGGCTCCCAAGTAGTGATAGTAACACCACCCCTTTAGTTTGTGGTTTCTCGCTACCCCAGTGAGGCTAGCACCTCTCATCAATACCCTAAGGGTAAGGCTCTGATCTCGATTGCCTCCCCTACTTTAGAGTATGGGTCTAGCTCTCACTCCTCTCATCCTACCAGAACACAATGAAGGAATAAAAATCACATGATCAAGTGATATCACACCCAGATTACTATGGAGATGAAGGTAGCTGCCCATTCAGTTGTTGAGGAGTTTCATATTTTGACTTCACCATTGGTTATAGCAAAATAATTTCATCCTCCCTCTGGGGTCAGACAGAGAGGATGCTAGGAGGATTAACACATCACCTCCACTAGTGGTCAGTATCAACCATCGATTCAGGCGGGAGGTCATACAGACCTCGATAGTCTTGCCATGTTGGTGGAGCTTATGGGCGTTCAGTTGAGCTAAATTTGATGAGATCTATCCCTCATAGTGTGGGAAAACATATTCATGGAGAGGGCCAAAGAGGCCATACATCTCGCTATTACTAGTAGGGAGAGGTGGTTTAGTCTCGGTAACGCACTTGTCAATTTTTTAGCTACCGCTGATCATATAGACAACATCCTACTTGCAGGACCAATCATCAGGATAGATCTATTCATAGAGGATTGTTCTCCACCACACGCTCTACCCGTCAGCCATCACATTACATCTCGGTTCCATCAGGCCATGAAGGCCATATGGGGAGAAATGTACCCATTGGTGATCATTCGAGGGATCTACTCTACACCTCCTATTGTGGCAGGTGAGCTCTCTTACTTGACCTTCCTTTGGTGGTGTGGAGGTGACCAAGCATAGTGGTCATCCTTTCCAACTCCACGGATAAGGACATGAGATGGTAGTAGCTTATATAGATGTAGCAGATGATAGTTTGAACCTCTAGGAATGTCACCACTTTCATAGGTAGTGATAGTCAAGAGTGTGTCTCCTCTAGTGAGTACAGTCCTCATAGGATTGACTCTCCAATAGTAGGTGAGGTCTAGTGCCTCTCAGTGCACGACAGTGATCACACTAGTCAGATAAGATCATTTGTTCTTTTTCAGATTGTTCATTATCTCGAGGAGATAGTAGCACATTATCTTGTACAGAAGAAGGAGATTTTGGGCTATAATTGGCCAAATGAAGAGAAGGTCAACTTTGATCCCAATGAAAATGACTTATTGGGAGACTCAACTGGAGTATGTATGGTATATACCAGAGGATCTCTCCTCATGGAGCAGCAATCCATGGAAGGCGATGAGGTTGATCGAAGACACCCAATCAACCCTATATTAGTTGAAAGATGGTGAAAAGGTAGGATATGGATCTTGAGGACTTATAAGTAGTAGTTTTAATACTTCCAAAATAAGCCCTAGTAGTTCATCCTACTATTGATTAGGCCAGTTAGTGCATGTCTTGGACCCCAAGACCTTACCTCCAATTGAGCAAGGTAGCACTAGCATGTATAGGAAGGTAGTGGAAAGTACCTCCATACAAGAAAAAGACATGATATCCATGGTTGACCAGCAAGTGAAGGAAGCATTGGCTCAAGCCCAGGGAGGATCATCAGTTCTAAAGGGTACACCCTTTCTTCAAAGCCTTTGATGGCAGTGGAAACCTAAGGAAGCATATAGCACACTTCAAGGCCAATTATTGCAACATTGGTGGCAGCGATGATGCTCTTTCTTCATTAGCTTCTAGATTGCTTTTGATTGGTATGCTAAATAGTCAATGGTTTGGTAAAGACATTTGTTGAGTTAGAGCAACTCTTTATCAAGAGGTTTCTTTGAGCTCGACAAAGGATTATAGGTGATCTCAGCCAATAGGTGATTGATGATTATATTCTCGATGATGTAACTTGAGTATGAAATGAGCCATGCTGTAAGTAGCATGCCATTGAGATTCTTCTAAAGAATATCCATGGCGGTTCTTCATGCTTAAGGGCTTCACTATCAAAACATTTGAGAAGCTAATCAACAAGACTAGTACAAGGAGAGGCCAGTTGCCTTTTCAAGACCAATTGCCTAAAAAAGCCATGAAGGTCTATGAGGAAAGAAGTAGTGATAGTGGTAGATAAAGGAAAGGAGCTAGGGGTCAGAGACCACAACCTCACCTCCTTTACCACCCTGCCGACCCTACCACCTCCATAGACCTCTATGGCCCCTCTATACCACCTGGTGGCACACATACCATTCGGTAGCTATGGTCCACTCTTTTAGATAAGCAACAAACCTTATTCATTTAAGAGGGGAAAGATCTTTAAGAATCTCTTAAAGAAGCGATTTTCCCGAACTGGATCAGGAGGAAGACATGATCTAACTTTTATGCTAGGCCATGTTTTGGAGAATTGCTTCACATTTAAGGACTAGCTTGAACATAGCTTTGGTCTTGTAGTTATCCCAAAGGAATACCTTGTGGAACAACCATCTCATCGAGTAATCCTTGGGGATACATGTGATCCTTCAAAACTAAAGAAGGTTGGGATATTTCTTTATCCAAAACCTCTAAGAAGATCATCAGAAGATCAAGAAACTTTCCTTAGGTGCAGTCGCTCAAACCTCCAACATCAAGGAAGGTTTGCAAGTTGCGTGCCAACTCGAGGAAAGGGGAGCTTCGGCGCGTAGCAATATGTGTGTCGCGATAGGCCATTTGCAACCCTAAGTCTAGCCTCCCACTATAGTTGCATCTTCCACAGACTTCCTCCACTTCAACTAGTTCTTCTTCTTCTACTAGTAGAACTCTTGTATATAAGGCATCAAATCCATCACTTTACTTGATTTCTACTTTGTACCTCCAAATAAATCCAAGAAATTGAAGAATAAAGCTAGTTTGAATTACATGTCCCTTCGATGGGTTGTCTTCTTCTATTCATAATGATAACTCTTCAAGTCAAAATAACTATAACAATTACGATCTTCCTTTTTTTGATTAGTTGGACTTTCTACTCACGAATACTGAGTTCACCTTTTGAGATAGACTTGGAATCATTGGATTCTGAGGGTATCATAGGAGAAGTTATAGGTGAGCCTAATGTGTAGGTACAACCTTCTATTACCACCTAGAGATCACAAGTCAACTCTCCAGGTTCTACCTCTGGGGACCTCAAGATGAATAAGTCATTGGTAGAGGATGAAGCCCCTCAGGATGCTCCACCCTTGGATATGCTTATGGAGGACCATTGTGGACAATGTCCTCTCTCATCTAAGAAAGTTGCCATCTAAGCTAAGCATGTATGTCTTGTCTTATCTGATGAGAATCATTAATCAAGGCTCTCCTTGATCACGAAATATCTTGTACTTCTATAGGTGAGGAGGCACATTATACAAAAGATGCTTAGGGATCACCTTCAGATGAAGACCTTCTTATGAGGAGACTTGGAGCACAACCATCCCTCTACATCATAGTTGACATGGCGGTTAGACTTTCAGTTCTTGTTGATCCAGGTGCATCGATGAACATTATGATTCTAAGACCCTTGCTTATTTGAGGATCGACATCTCCACACTTTGAGGAGATCGGATGATGTTGAGAGGATTCAAAGAACAAGGTGAGCTGGCTTTAGGTTATATAGTGTTACCTTTGGAGATAGGTGACTAGAAGATATGTTTACATCATTCATTGAATACTTGTTCACTTTGCTTGGTAGGCCTTGGATACATCAAAATAAGATAATTCCATCCTCCCTCCATCAATGCATCAAGGTCAAAAAAATGTGATTGAATACCATGTCTATGGAGATGAAAAGCCATTTTGAGTTAGAGAGGTTGAGATTTATGAGGATGAGACCTACTATCTTCCTCAAAACACCCTTTCTCATGAACTTGGATAAAATTCAAATTCAAAATCAAAAGAGAAAGAAAATGAAAAAAAAAGAAAAGCCAAAAGAAAATAAAAAGAAAAATGAAAGTCCAAGTGAACAAGAAAGGGGAATTGAAGAAGAAATAGCTTTTCATATCACATTCCACCCACAGTTCATTCCATCATATGGACATGTTGGTAGGATGGCTCAGCCTCCACCAGGAAAAGGTAGAGGCAGAAATAGAGGCGATTCAGGGTGGAAGAACCCCTGGTTGGCCATTAGCCAATAGAGGTTGTGTTTCAGTTCATGAGTACCCCACTATTCACATAGACTTGGAATCTAGCTTAGAGGATGAGTCTAATGTGATTAGTATAGCTAACCCCTCTCGGGGTTCCATTGGAGGTGACTTTCAATCAGATAGATGAAGATGAGGCCTCAGACAAAAAAAGTATTTTGAATTAGGTTTATGTGAAACTATTAGGCTGTAGCTGAGAACCTTAGCTCTAACCTCACTTACATCTCAAAAAGTTGAAGGTTTGGTAGTTAAGGAAGTCCCTATGTCTTTTCCATGAAAGAGATTCATTTTGGGATCATCATCCTCAAGTCTAAAGTTAGAACTTGAGGAGGATACATTTAAGAATTAATGGAATTATCATTTGACTTTTACTCATCTTGTGTTCATAATCTTATAGAAAGGTTTAGTTCCTCATATATGTCAGTGCGTTGTACTTTGAGAAGTTATGGAATAATACAATGAGGAAGCACAATCAAGAGCATAGGATTGATCTGATGGTCGATTAATTCTGACTTAGTTGCGTTACCAATCATTTAGAGTAGGTTCTTTTCATACAACAACAAATCTTATGAGAATGTGTGTTTAGAAACAGATGATCCGATGATCTCCAAATCAAGAGAGGCATGAAAAGGAGATCCATTCAATAATTGACAAGCTTAAAGAAATCAATCTTGGGATAGAAGAAAATCCACGCCTGACGTAAATCAATTCGTTGTTGAATGAAGAAGAAACCAATGACATAGTTAGGCTATTAAACTAAGATTTGCATGAGTTATGAAGAGATGCCAGATTATCTTAGTAGCTCCACAAATATAGATATAACTACCCCAAGCAAGCTCTAGATGCATATGATTAGAAATTGAATAACGTCATTTCTAAAAAGAAACTAATGATGTCTGGTTTCATCGGGAAGAAAATAACCTACAATGTCATCTCAATTAAGAAGAAGAATGGCCATATGCATCAATTTTGGACTTAAATAAGGCATGTCTAAGGATGAGTTTCCTCTTCCTATACCAAAATTAATGGTGGACATCACCTCATCTCATAGTCTTCTCTTTCATGGATGGGGCTATATAATCAAGATGTTTCTGAAGATGAAGGAAACACTATTTTGACCCAATTAGTCTTTTGTTAGGGTCATGCCTTTTATCATGTTGAGTGCTACATACAGCAGGACATCTCTCACTTAGAATTATCAAGCCAAGGTTGAGTGCTCAGTGAATAGGCGATGGTTGTCTGTAAAATCAATGTTTCCCTTCTCATTTTGGTGGGTTTTTTTGACATTAAAGGATAACCTCAAAAGAATCGCCCACAGCAGTTTGCTGAGCAGAAATTTTGGATGACTCTATGACTAAAAAGATGAAAGAGCTCTCTTCTAATTCCTTTGAGAACTATCCACCAGAAACATTCCTTTGATCTTTGCTTAGCTATTGATGCTTTCTCATAAGTGTGAACTTGATCTCACAAATCCCAATTTTCATGAGGACAGTATTCATTTGAGGCTCCATGATTCTCAGTTTGATATCATTCCTCAGGTGTAAGGATACATTAGGGGTTCTTTCTTTCTTCACATTGATTCATTGGATGATTCTCTAATCAATGAACTTAGGGAACCATGATGGGGATGGATTCTCTCTTTGACAAAGACCCATGATCTATTCTGAAGAAGATGAATAGTTCTAACTCTGTGATTGAGATTCTTACTATCTTTCCAACTACACAATGCTTAGTATGAGGCTTTGATTACAGGTTAGATCTATTGTCAGAGCATCACATCTTTGATTCATTCTCTATCAAGAGTCTCAAACTCAAACCTTTGTCATTACTTGAGTATACCATGGTTGTTGGCCCAAATTCTAAGTCACCATCTGGTTCCCAGAGAAAATATAGCGGATGCTTTTGGCCAAACTTGCCAAAGAATTGGCATGTTAAGATGAGTCCATTTCAATAAGGATCCAAAATAGACAAGTGTCATATCCCTTATTGATGTTGAACTCATCGAGAGAGTTTCTCTTTAGGGGAGGTTGCCATTGCCAAAATGGACAAGGAGCTGAAGGAGCATTCATAGAACACCCGAAGCAAACTACCTCAGAAAAGTCATAAGCCCATCGGTGAAATAGAGCTCTCTCCACTCTTGTTGATGGCACAGCATGTGATCCTTTGACCAAATATGGTTACACTATTTAGACAAACATGAAGCCATGGCATATGTAGGGTTACATTGATCTGGGACATCAAAAAGATGAAGATGAAGATCAAGAGACTAGGATACTACGGCCTTTGATGGTGCATGGATGTAGCTAGGAGATGCCATGTTAGGTACAGTGTGGTCCTCCTACACCCTACATTGGCTTCATGGCCATTGAATGTTAGGGGAACTACATTATGTCGATCCTCCTCCTTCCAAGGGTTATCAATTCATCTTGCTTCCACTACTTTTCAAGTGGCCAAAACCATCCCACTCGGAGAGGTCTTCAGCATGTGCTTGATTTTTAGAACCATACCATATATAGGTTGGGTGCCTCGATGAATTATATTTGATAATGTCTTGCATTCAAAAGCATGAAGAATAACAGAGAGACACGGACATAGATTGGAGATATTCCACCATCTACTACCAAATGGCTTAGCGAAGCATTCAACAAAACTCTCATCCAAATACTAAGAAGGACTCTATGATTAGTGGAATGGTTAGTTGAAGCCTGCACTACATCACTCAACTCAATACCCCATTTTTCCTTGTGTATGGGTTCCAAAATCTACCTTTAGAAGTTCAACTCATCACTAAGGATAGCATTGGGTAGCAAGATCCTACTGAGTAGAATGCAAGTTATGGTTAGAAGAGCTCAAGGTTTGAGAAGGAAAATTTTGAACCTCAGGTTGTACAAGGCCAAAATGATTCAAGCTCACAAAATTTGGTCCACCTAAGTCTTTTGAGTAAAGAACTTGTGTTAGTCTAAGGAGACCACTTATTGCCCATCAAAGATGGGAGGAAGTTCAAACCCACTTGGAATGCCCATGTCATAGAAGGCCTACCAAGGAGGATCTTATCAGTTATTGATTGTAAAGGGGAACACAGATGCTTCTAATTAATGGGCTCTATCTAAAAAATATTACCCATAAAAAATCATGTTTGAAAATAATTATTAATAAAAAGAACAAATTTAATTCCATTTCATCAAATCTTCTCTTCTTTTAAGCATTGTTTGCTTATCTTGAATCCATCACGCGTGTTTGGGGTAAGAGTCCCCTGGCATCTATCCTCACACAAACACAATATCTAATAATAAGTGTGAGAGAACACAGGGGCATCTATTTTGATTAAAATAATTAGGGTAGGTGGAAGACGTGGCATCCTTTCTTGGGGAATTCCCATTTGCCATTGGCATCATTTCATCAAAATACCCAATGTTTAAGGTAGGTGTAAGAGTCCCCAGAGGTTTCTATTCCTTTTAACATACTGACAACACTAAATCTTTTTTGTTTTTTGATGTGAGAGCAAGAAGCCTATCAGGCACTCACTCATTTTGCTCAGGTTGGGTCCACTACCTTGCTAGTAGTTACCTAGTGGTCATATTTAGAAGATGATCCCACTGGAGCTTTCTTTTCTAGCGATGCATTTGCCTTGAGCACCTTAGATATGGTAGGCTTCTTACCTGTTGAGTACCTATTGGTTTGTTTAAAGAAGATGAGTCCCCGAGCTTTCTTCTTGAACTAATCATCATGATCTAACTAGGTCGAGTATATTTGAGGTATAGGATAAGTCCCCGAGAGGCTCATTTTTTCTTTACTATGTTTGAGTCAATATAAGTACCCCAACGGCATTCACTCAATAGTCTCCCAAGGTCAGATAACACCTATCGACCCGAAGACAGACTATCCCAGCAATCAGTTCTGCAATAGGAGGATGTGAGTCCCCGAGCTTTCTTCCTAGGTTGATTATTACAAATTGATGGGAACCATAGGTTGGTGGATGTTTGCTATGCTGATAGTGACTCACCTAGTGGATACAACACTCTTAATCGATGTGAGTCCCTGTGCTTTCTCCTTGAGTTGGCCACCGAATACCTATTAGACATATGACTATCCAAGTCATCTTCTCTAGGGTGTTGGATTAAGCCCTTATCGGCCCCATCCCCTATAGGCATTATATTTGGATCATGTCCTTTGAATCCCTATTTAGAAACTACTTGGGTTACTTTGGGATTGGACAATCCCCCTTTCCTAGTAGCCACCCCTGTGGGTGGTGAATTTGTTTAGCGGATGTGCAGATTCTCCTTGGTTTAGTATATCTAAGATAGGTCTAGGCTGGTATAAGCACCTTCTTAATTTAATCCCTCATAAACTAACATGGTTCATGATAAAATAAATTAAACAAAATAAATAAAATTACTTCACTTGTGGATTAGAATTCAAGCCCCAAAGGGCCCCTTTTCTCCAAACATGCAACTTTAGGCGCACGAAAATTCCTATAAGAATTGCACGATTAAGTTGAGATAAGTCCTCAGTGACTCACTGTAGTCACCCTTAGGTCGGTTCAATCTATTTTGATTGAAGGCGTGTTACCTGGTCATTCTGCTTTGTAAGATGTAAGACTATCATGCATTCTTTAGCATGATTGTACAAATCAACAGTGCCTGGTTTGATTTGCCCAAAGCAACCAATCATCCTAGTGGTCTTTTATAGTGGAAGATGGAATCTGAGCTTTCTTCCCTTCAATTGATCATTGCAAACTAAAGGCACTCCTTTGGTCGGATAGTTCTCCCATCGACCGGGAAGCTACTCCCTTTGGTTCAATAAATCTGAGATAGGTCTAGGCTGATATAAGCTCCTTCTCAGTGATCCATCGCAGACCAATGGAATCCATCAAAACAAATTTTAAAATGAAATTAATCTTGACTTATTTTGAGTTGATCTAAGTCCCCCAGCAACATTCTTAATAGATAACCCTAGGTTGGGTTTAATCTATTATTTTGCCAATAAATTACACGAGCAACTAGTCTCTACTTTGGAGGATGTAAGTCTACTACGCTTTCTTCCTAGTACAGCTGTTGTATATCAAAAGGTATCCCTTTGGTTAGCTAGTCCTACTATGTGTTTGGTAGACAACCATTTTGAATTGATAAGTCTGAGTTAAGTTTAGGCCTCCATGGCTCCTACTCAGTGCAGTCCATCGCAAACCAATAGGGTTCATCTCAAAAATCCAAATCTAAAAATTAAAACAAATTCAACTCTCTTCCCTAGTGGAAATTTCTCCTCAGTGAGACCTAAACCAAATCAAACCTCTCATCCCCTTGTGGATGACTTGAACCTGCTTCCCTAGTGGAAGGTTCACACTCTATCCTTTAGTGGATTCTTCCCTCTCTTATTTCTTGGACATAAGTAGAGCCACATTGCACTAACCTCTAGATTCTTTCTACACCTTGGGTTAGGGATAGATTATTTTTGTTAATGCTCATGATCTCTCAGTGTTGTTAATCATTTTGGTCAACACCAATTCATGCATTGTTCCTTGTCAATCACACCACACCTATTGGGTGCCCTTTGTTATCCTCATTTTTAGAATGAGCTCTCAACTTTCCATCTTAGACATAGGGCTTCTCTTAAACTTTAAGAGTTCCTTAGTCTTAAGACACATCTAGTGATTAGATGGACACTCAACCTAGAGACTTAGAAGAGTTAGCCATAGGAAAAGGTCATGCCTTAAAAATTTTCCTACCCCTAGCTTGAACCACTCTTCACCCTCCTTCCTTTAAGTCAAACTCCAAATCAATCTCATTTGATTTTCTCCAAACACAAATCAATGCCACATGATTGAAATCCCTGATTTAAATCCATGATTGAAGTCCATGATTGAAATCCATGATTGAATCCATAATTGAAGTCCATAATTGAAATCCATGATTGAAACCCATGAATGAAATTTCAAACTCCAAAAATCATCTAAGTCTTTAATTCTCTCTTCAAAGACTTAGCCTAGATCATGATCAAATCATTCCAAATTAATGAAATTTTCTCATAACTCATTTATATTCACATATATAAATGAAATATAAATAAATCAATCAAATATAAATCCAAAATTTAAATCCCTACTCCAAAATTTCCTAAGTCCTTTAAATTCCCACTTAAAGGACTTATCCAAAATCATGATCAAATCAATTCAAACTCATGGAATTTTCTCACAACTCATTTATATTATCATTTATATTCACATATATAAATGAAATATAAATATAAATCAATCAAACTAACTCAAAATCAAATCCAAAACTCCAAAATTTCCTAATTCCTTTAAACTTCCTCTTAAAGACTTAGCCTAAATCATGATCAAATCAAATCAAATCCTTGAAATTTTCTCATAACTCATTTATATCCTCATTTATATTCACATATATAAATGAAATATAAATATAAATCAATCAAATCTAAATCCAAAATTCAAATCCCTACTCCAAAATCTCCTAAATCATTTAAATTCCTTCTTAAAGGACTTATCCAAAATCAATTTCAAATCTAACCAACTCTTGATCTTCCTTCATGATTCAATCAATCATACAATCAAGAATCCAAATAGAAATACAAATCTCAATCACTAAATCAAAACTCAATTCAAAAATCAAGTCAAGTCCATTCATATTCTTCCTTTGAATATGAAATTGCCAAATGAATAAAAACCCATTTGACTTCAAACCACTTGAAAATGGATTTATATTTCAATCATAAGTCCATATAAAAGTTCAATCAAACTCAATTCAAGCTTGACCAAGCCATTTGACCCAATTAGGCTCACTTGACCTGAAGTGACCTAAAGTACCCTTATGAGCCAAATTTTAATCCTAACCAAATTGGATGGAATCAAACTCACCTATACCTTTCATCATGAATGATAAATCAACCAAATTGGGTCAAAAAAAGTCAAACCTAAGGGTTGACTAAGTTAACACTTCGCTAAAATGAAACCTAATATAGCTAAAATCCACCATAGGCCAAATTGATTGAAACCATTGATCTAAGTTCATTCATGACCAATGTTTGAACTTGACCAAGTCAATATTTGAGCCTAACCTAGTCCAATTGCTACTTGACCCAAGTTGACCCAACTTGACCTAAAAGGTCAAAATGTGTCAAAATTATCTAAGCCAAATTGATTGAAACCAATGGATCAAGTTCATGCCAAATAACTTGTTGAACTTGACCAAAGCCTCAATTGTCTAACTAGATCTAACCTAGCCCAGTTGACCTTAAACCCAACATGACCTAAAGGGTCATGTTGAGCCAAATTCAAACTTAACCAAAATTGATTGGAAACAAAGATACCAATCCACTTCCTATGATTAACCAAACCTAAACCTACCCATGACCTGGCTCAAATAGGTCAAATAGGTCAAATTGGTCAACTTGACCCATTTGACCTAAATGAAGTCATATGAACCAAATTCAAACATAAACCAAATTGAACCAAACCAAAGGATCCAAAACATTTCAAATGGTCATATGAACTTGACACAAGTTGACCCATTTTGACCTAAATGGGTCAACATGAGCAAAAACATACCAAATGAACTCCAAATCTAATGAAACTTGCCCAAACCTATTTTCTCAACATACCCAACATTTCCAAATTTAAAAATCATCCAGATGACCATTCTACCCCTATGCCATAGAATAAATATTTGGTCAAATCCATGGGGAATTTGGTCAATTCCTTTTCATTCCTACTTAATACTTTCTTAATAGGTCAAGTAGACCCTATGGAGGGTGGTGCACCCAACCCAATGGATTTAGGTCAGTCCAAATTGACCAAAGGCCAAAACTGAGCACCTGGCTAAATTGGCCATATGAGAATCATGTTCCCACTTAATTTGAAGCACATGGGAGGTTACCACTCCACTCCCTAGCCTAAATCAACCATGTGTAAGCTTATAAGAGACCAAACAACCCAATTCCTAAGGTCAATTGGATCAAAATGGCAAGTAGAGCTTCAACCATCCGATTGCCTAAAGGGGAGATATACTCCCCTAATCCTCTCTAATTCCAACAGAGACTAATTCAATTAAATGTTAGAGAGTCATAGGAACCATTCTTGAGTGATCCTAAGCTCTCTAGAAGGAATTTAAATTTACCATTCTAGATTTTCCTCAAGTAAAAATAGGAGAGCTCCATTGATTTGGAAACTTCTACTATAGTCTAATTCAACCAAATTCTCTTTGCACACTCCATTAGAGGGCCAAGTCTAGCTTGCCCAAGCTCTCTTAAATTACAAAGGTAAAGGGAGATATAATTCCATCAAAGTCGTAAGGAAGCTAAGGAGGGGTTGGTCCATAGAGCTATCCACTTAACCTCAAGAGCTAAAATTTTCACCATAGCTTCATCTCAACTAGACGAAGCTCCTCTGAGGGAATCGAGTGTTGGTGATCACCTTTGATGAGGTTAGACTTTTTTCGATCACTAAACTCAATGTGTGTTGGTCCTTTGTGAAATAAATTTTAATGGCATGAGATTTCAACAGTTAGAAGTTATTGCCATTAGGGTTAGATGGTGTGTGCAAAGATTCATCCCAATATAAACTTAATCGAGCTCAGATCAAAGCCTAGAACATGGACGGTCCCCGTGGATCACAAGCTTTGATAGGGATAGATCTCTGGCCGTCCATCAATGCATTTTGGATGGATGGATGAGATTAAACAAACATTTTATATCTAATTTTGTCCTTTAAGATCTCAAATTAAATCAGCGCCATTCGATCCTTGATTGAATGGTAGATACAAGAGTGCATAGAACCACCACAACACGGTGCTATGACGTGATGTTTAAGTTACTCAGAATGCGGAAAGTGCATTCGAGTCAGGTGCCGATTGGATTAAGGGATTAATTAGTGTTTATTTAATTATAATCAATCCTCTAAACTTTAAAAATTTATATCTCTCTAAAGAAAAATAAAAAAATATGAGGTAAATTTCCAGTGAAAGATAATTCAATCTAGAATATTTAAAATTGGTTTTAATGGATTTTGAATTGTATCTTTCTCTGATTTTGGGTTTTATTAAAAAATTTAATTTATTAATTAATCCTTAATTAATCCACTGATTAATCTCAAACTTCTTGAGTATATTTTGGGGGATGAGTTCTGCCTCCCCTAATTTTCTTGGGATTTATTGGTGGCTTAATTGGGGGAATTGCTAATTCATTTTCTAATTACCCCTTTATGTAATTAAAGATAATTAAGTGTTTGATTAGTATTTTAATCTCTCATTGAAGTTGATTAAGGTATGATTCAGTGAATAGGTGGTTTAAGAAATAATTTTGGGGCATTTCTCCTAAGCTATTCCTTAAACCCCCTTTTCTCTCTTAATCCTCTCTTAATTAAGGGCTAATTCATTAATAACCCTCTTAATTAATTTCTTAAAAATCTAAAACCTTGTAGAACTTAATTAATCTACTTTGGGTAGATACTTAGGTGTTCAAGAGCTTAAGTTCAATTAAGAAAATTAAAACTCAACTCATATGTGTGAGGGGTGTTTTGAAATTACTTAAGTTAAACCCCTTAGCTTAATTAACCATTAATCATGAGCCAAATTGTATTAGGCCCTTCTCTTCTTAGGTGCATTACAAATTTAAATTCATTGTGAGTATTTATGTCATCTCATTGGCTCATAATTATTTGGTTAACTATACTAAGGTGGTGTAAGTAAGGGTTAATTAACATGTTTAATTCATACCTTAACATAATCAAAATCAAAAATGAATCTAATCATACAAAAATTAAAAAAAATGTCAAACACATGTGGAAATGGGTTAGGAATAGTAAACCCAATTAAAATTTTTAAAATTAATTCAAATTTAAAATCAAACAAAAATCATAATAAATAAATTTGATTTACTTTAAGCTTTCTTATTTCATAAGATTGTCTTTAGGATTTAATTGAAATGAATGTGTTTACATGCTTTCATTACTTTAGTTTTTCCCCAACATGTTAAATATGTATGTCATGTGGTTTAATGCATCCATGCTTTTCAAAATCAAATTTAAAATGAAAATGTTTCCTTTATATCAAAATTGCATGTGTTGGCTAAACTAAAAATATGAGTGACAATTATTGTGTTCAGGGTAGGTGTAAGAAACCCGAGCAATGTCCTATCCTTCATCGATAAAACACAAATATAAACTACACACAAAAATTTAAAATAATTACATATATTTTCTCTAGGGCTACTTTGAGTTGAGATAATACCCCTAGTTGCACTCACACAGTAGCTGATCTAGGTCGGGCTGACGTGCTACCCTTCTAGTGTGTTAGCCTAGTGGTCTTCTTACTTTGGTGGATGTAAGTTTGCTATACTTTCCTTCCTTACTTGGCCACTACACACTGATGAGCGCCTTGTTATTTTGGTAAGCCTTATTGTGGTAAGCTACCTGTTATTTGCTAAGAGGATGTGAGTCTACTACACTTTCTTCTTGGATTAGCCTTCATATACTGACTAGGCCGAGTATATTTGAGGTTCAGGATAAGTCCCCTAGTGGGTCCTTTTCTCCTAACTACTTCAACACTAGGTCTAGTCCTTCCTCAGGGATCCCCGCTTAGTAGTCACTCTAGGATATATATCATATGTCCCACTGATAATAGACTATCCTGATGATTAGTTATGCTTGGAAAGTTGTAAGCCTACATGCTTTCTTTCTAGATTGATCGTTACACAATGACAAACACCTTAGGATGGTTGGTTCTCACTATGCTGATGGATACACCTTAGGTTGGTTGGTTCTCGCACCTTAGGATACACCACTAATGGCAGATGTAAGTCTACTATGTTTTCTCCTAGATTTGGCCACTGTACACCTATAGGCTTTCTTTTTTAGGGCTCAAGATAACGCCCTAGTAGCACCTCCCATGTGGGCACTATATTTGGATCATGTCCTTTGCGACCCGATTTAGACACTACCCTGGTTATTATCAAATTGGACAGTTCCCCTTTCCTAGTAACCACCCCTTTGGTTGGAGAATTCATCTTGTGGATGTGCATATTCTCCCTTGGTCCAGCTAATCTAAGATAGTTCAAGGACAACATAGCCCCTTCTTAGTGTGTTCCCTCTCACACCAACAAGGTCCATGCAAACAAATAATTAAATATTTAATCACTTGTGGATTAAGAGGACACCCCTAACAGTACCTTTTCTCAAGCAAGTATCCTATCTTTAGGGAAGTATCAACAAAACTTCCTATATGAATCACCTGACTACTCTTGAGTTGATATAGGTCCCCAGAGGCATTCACTCAGTAGTGGCCCCTAAGTTGGGTTCAATTAGTAGTGCTACCAACAAGTCACCCCACTGCTGCAGCAATACGTAACGTAAGTGCTATGCCTTCTTCCTAGCCATTGCACCGAAAGGAAACCCCTCAGGTTGGCTAGCTCTACCCCACGACCAGTAGACAATTGCTTTGGATTTGTAAATCTGAGATAGGACAAGTCTCATATAGCCCCTTCTCAGTGGGTCCATCACACACCGACATGGCTCATAAATTAAATCTATCAAATTTGACTGAGCTCACATCCCCAGTGGATATGCCCTCAATTTGTAATCAAACTATACCAAACAAACCATATTAAATCACATGAAATTAAGATAAATTTAATCCTGACTACTTTTGAGTTGACATAAGTCCCCAGCGACATTCACTCAATAGTTTCCCTAGGTTAGGTTCGATTTATTGTGCATCAAACAGGTCACTCTAATTGTTGTTCAACATTTTAGAAGATTTAAGTCTGTTACACCATCTTTCTAGGATTGTCGTTCCAAACTGAATGCCAACCCCTTAGGTTGGCTAGCTCTACCCTGGTAGACTATCCCTTTAGATTTGTAAACTTAAGGTAGGTCAAGGTTGATATAGCCCCTTCTTAGTGGGTCCATCGCACACCGATAGGGTCCATACATTAAATTAGATTAAATTAAACCCAATCTAATTTTCTTAGTGGAGTTAAATCACACTCTTCTCCCTAGTGGAGCCCCAAATCTTATATTTATAAGTCAAGCAAATAAATGAAATTCAAAACCAACCTCCCTAACGGAACAAATTAAACCAACTCCCAAGTAAAATATAAATCAAAGAAACCCAACCAAACTCTTATTCCAAGCGGATACATCCCCAAAAAAATCTATGAAATCAAACTCAAATTCCAATCCCCGGATAGCCCAAACCTGCTCCCTAGTGGAAGGTTCATATACTCGATCCCTAGTAGACTCGAGCCCATATCTCTAACAGATATGCTTCCACATCAATTAAAACAAAATAAATTAAAGTTGATTCAATCATAATCCATGCTGGATTATAGATTCTTATCCCCAATGAATCTTCTTTACACAAATCATATAGTCAAATCAAATTCAAACCTTATCCCCAGCAGATTTTCTTGTTCTATGCCCTCGACATAGACCCCTCACATTTCATGTCCAATTCATGTGTGATCCCCTATCAAACCTCCCTCCATGTCCTTGACATGGAATTCTCTTCAAATCTTATTTCTTCTCTTATGCACACCTTTAATACTTCAAGCAAAAGCCTAACAATGTATTCCTTCAAATTACATCATCTTAACATTGAAATCAACATTTTATGATTTATGTTGGTGCAAGATCACACTAACTATACAATATCATGCTAAACATATTATAGTGTGAATTAAAGTATATTATATTATAATATATGATGTTATATTATAATTTGCTATAATATAATATATTATCTAACATTACAACTCATTAGAATAACTAAAAGGAACAATTAACAATTTTTCTCAAAATATGAATAATGTTCATTTTGGATGTGAAATTGTAATTATTCTATTAGAAATGGTACAAAATTGCATAATTTTGGTGTTTCTTCTTTGTGTGTACCATGAATTTGGCCAAATTCTTCCATCTTAACATTCAAATTAACATTTATGTGAGTCTTGACCCAATGTAAAAAAAAGTAACATACTAAAATCTACAATAACATTTAGTAACACACCAACATTCATATATATATATGTGAAGTTATATTGTTATGTACATCATATTTTAATATGCTTTCATATAATATATTATCTTACATCACACCTTAAAATGAATCACTTTAAGCAAAACATTTATAAAATTTGGTTGAAAAATGAACATTTATTTGGATGCAAAATTCCATTCTTTTGATTAAATGACACACCATAGCACACCCCTAATGATGTTCCCTAAAGGTTACCTTAAATTTGGACAAATCCCATCATCCCAGCCTATAAATCAGTATTTTCATGAATTATACTAGTAGAAACTCTACCACATCATACTATAAAAAACTAAAATATGCTAAACAATAAGAAGTAATACACAATAGTATGCTATAATGCATAATGCTATACTATGTTATGGCATCCTATATTATAATACACTATAAAATATTATATCATAATATATTGGATATCACATCACAAGGATTGCTTAAGATAAAAAATCATAAAATTAGTCTAAAATAAAAAAACTATATATTTTAGTCTTATCACTTACATATTTTAAATTGAAATAATATATTATGATGTCATGCTCTACCTATTATGAATTTGGTCAAATTCCACCATTTTAAAGTCTAAATCAACATTTTTATAATTAATGTTAGTGTAGGCTCGACTGCATGATGGTAAAATACTAAAAGAATTTAAAATATGTAGGACAATATATTATGATATATGATGTTATACTATGCTGCAACATATAATATTTATTTTGAACACAAAATCTTACTTTTTAGACTACAAGTGGCGTAGCACATTGCTACTACAACCTAATTCCCACTTCAAATTTAATAAATTTCATCATCTCGATTTATTAAATCAATATTTTATGATTTATATAAATATAGACTATAGGGCACAATACCATAATATACTAAAACATTTCAGCACATCGTATAACATCCAAAAAGTCATCACTACATGCTCAAATATCGATGCTACAATACACTATAATATATGACATTATAATATGAATTAGGGTTTGTGTTTAGAGTATTCAAATCTTTAATAGTGAAGGGAAAGTCTCTTGAAGACATTTTCTTTAGCTACCATAACTATGTTAGGATTAGGCCATTCTTTAAATCTACTCCTAATGACATATTTATTCAACGTTTAGGGTTTTGGGTTAATTTAGGGTTTATGGTTAGTTTAGGGGTTAGGGTTTGGGGTTAGTTTAGGGTTTAGGGTTAGTTTAGGATTTGGGATTTATGATTTAAGGTTTAAGGTTGTAGGTTTTAGGGTTTAGTATTTTGGGGTTTAGGGTTTGGGGCTTTTAGGGTTTAGGGATTAGGGTATAGGTTTTAGGTTTAGGGTTTAAGTTTTAGTTTAGGGTTTAGGGGCAAAGGTTTTTTTTAATAGAGAATAAATTCATATTTAACATTTCTTCTTTTTGATTTCATTAATCGAGTTGGACCCCAAGTTTTATAAGACATGTTTATGACATATATCAAAAATAAGCACCTAAAGAGCAAATAAAAAAACCCTAGATAAGTAGAACCCTCTCTAAAGTCATTTCCATAAGCGGATCGGGCCATTCTTCAATTTCTCTAGTTTTCATCAGAACAACTCACGCCTATGGAGTAGCGGGATCCATGATCATATCCCCGATCTCTCCCTCCGCCACCACCATGGCCGTAAGCTCTGTCACTACTCCAATCTCCATAATCACCACTGCTCTGACCACCACCTCCATATCCACCAGCACCTCCAGATCCCCTCTATAAGTTTTAGGCTTAGGTTCTTTATTTATTTTAGTATAGTTTATTTTAGTTTAGGTTTAGGTTTATTTTATTTTATTTATATTTTAGGTTTAGGTTTTTTATGTTTAGGGTTTAGGTTTTATTTATTATTTTTTAGTTTTATTTTTAGGTTTATTTTTAAAGTTTAGGGTTTTATTTTTCTTTTATTTTATTTTAGGTTTATTTATTCTTAGATTTATTTTATTTTTTAGTTTAGTTTAGGTTTTTTAATGGTTTATTTTAGGTTATTTTTATTTTTCATATTATATTTTTAAGGTTTAGGTTTATGTTTTAGTTTAGATTTTTATTTTATTTTATTTTATTATTTTATTTAAGTTTAAGTTTTTTTATTTATTTTATTTTAGCTTTATTTAGTTTATGTTTAGGTTTTAAAGTTTAGGGTTTAGGAGGGAGGGTGTGGTAGATAGAGAGTTTAGGGTTTAGGGTTTGGTGGGTTTAGGGCCAGTGGCCTGGGTAGAGTTAGTAGGGCCCAGCAGTGTCAGAATTTAGAGTTTTAGGGTTTAAGCCCAGTGTAGGGTTTAGGTGGGTTTAAGGTTTAGATCAGGGATTTTGGCCTAAGATTTAAGATTTAGTAGTCATAGGGAGTTTAGGAGTATAGTAGATGGTCAGTGGAGTTTATGGGTTGTGGCCCAGGGTGGGGAGAAGGTCAGGTCAGTGGATGGCCCAGGATGTTAGAGGGCTCAGGTAGAGAGTTGGTCAGGCCTAGGTTTGAAAGATCACTATGGTTTATTTAGGGTAGGTTTAGCCTAGTTTGATAGGGTTTAGTGTTTAGTAAGGGTTTAAGATTTTTTTTAAATTAAGAAAAAGTTTAGTGATCATTTATTTTATTTATTTTTATTTATTTATTTTATTTATTTTATTTATTTTAATTGTTTTATTTAAGTTTATTTTTTAGGATTAGTTTTAGGTTTATATTTATTGTTTTAGTTTTGCTTTATTTTTATTTTATTTTTTAGGTTTAGGTTTTATTTTTAATTTTTAGTTTTAAGTTTAGGTTTTTATTTTATTTTTTTTTCAGTTTAGGTTTTAGGATTTTATTTTAGGTTTAATTTTTTGGTTTAGGTTTAGGTTTACTATCATTTTATTTTATTTTATTTAGATTAGGTTTAGGTTTCATTTATTTTAGGTTTAGGTTTAGGTTTTATTTATTTTAGTTTAGGTCTAGGTTCTTTTTATTTTTATTTTAGGTTTAGGTCATTTTTTAGTTTGGGGTTTAGGTTTTATTTTTTATTTATTTTTAGGTATATTATTTATTTATTATTTAATTTCTATTTTATTTAGGCATTTGATTTTTAGGTTGATTTTATTTTTTAGTTAAGTTTAGGTTATTATTTATTTTATTATAGTTTAGTTTTAATTTTATTTTATTTTATTTTACATTTAGGTTTAGTTTTAGGTTTATTTTTATTTTATATTATTTTATTTAGGTTTAGGTTTTTATTTTATTTTAATTTTAGGTTTATTTAGTTTAGGTTTTTAGGTTTTGGTTTAGAGTTTAGTGTTTAGGGTTTGGGGTTTGGGTTTGAGATTTAGTATACATTTTGGGTTTTAGGTTTAGGTTGTGGTTTTAAGATTTAGGGTTGGGGTTTTAGGGTGTAGGTTTAGAGTTTAGGGTTTAGGGTTTAGTAGGTTTTTTTTATTCTTTGATTTTTTAAAAAAAATTAAGTGAACTCATGGGTTTAGGTTTATTTAGTTTAGTTTATTTATTTTAAGTTTATTTATTTTAGTTTATTTTTTAGATTTAGGTTTAGGTTTAGGTTTATTTTTTTGTAGTTTTATTTTTATTTTATTAGGTCTAGATTTTATTTTTTTATTTCTATGATTAGGATTATGTTTTTATATTATTTTTTGAGCTTTTGGTTTTAGGCTTTTATTTTAGGTTTTTAATTTAGTTTGGTTTTATTTTTAGTTTATTTTATTTTATTTAGAGTTTAGGTTTAAGTTCATGTTTAGTTTATTTTAGGTTTAAGTTCAGGTTTTATTTATTTTAGTTTAGTTTGTTTTATTTTAAGTTTAGGTTATGTTTATTTATTTTGTTTGTTTGTTTATTGGATCGAATGTTCTTCAATTTCTCCAGTTTCGATCAGAACCAACCCAACATCTCGAGTAGCAGGATCCACCATCATATCCACGATATCTTCCTCTGCAACCACCACGGATGTAACCTCCATCGCTTCTCCAGCCTCCATAATCACCACTGCTCCAACCACAACCTCTATATCCATTAGCACCTCCAGATCCCCCACCACCATGATAACTGCCACCTTTGCCTTTGCCTCCACCACTAGATCTAGACTGAGCTTGTTTGACGGTGATGTTTCTTCCATCAACGTTCATCCCATTCTTAGGGTTTATGTCTAAGTTTATTTTGTTTTAGGGTTTAGGTTTATTTTTTAAATTTATTTAGTTACTTTAGGTTTAGTGTTCTAGGTTTAGGGTTTAGGGTTTAGGGTTTAGTGTTTAAGGTTTAGGCTTTAGGGTGTAGGGTTTAGGGTTTTGGATTTATGCTTAGGGTTTAGGATTTAAGGTTTTTTAGCATTTAGGGTTTTGGGTTTAGAGTTGTAGGTTTAGGGTTTAAAGTTTAAGGTTAGTTTAAGGGTTTAGGGTTTAGGGTTTAGGAGATTTATTTTTTTAATTAAGTAAACCAGGTTTAGGTTTATTTAGTTCATTTTTTATTTTATCTTATTTTATCTTTTAATTTTACTTAGGTTTATTTTTAATTTTTATTTGGTTTAGTTTATTTATTTTAGGTTTATTTATTTTAGTTTTGGTTTTTTATTTTAGTTTATTTTAGTTTAGTTTATTTTAGTTGAGTTTTATTTTTAATTTATTTTTTAGGTTTACGTTTTATTTTTTATTCATAGGTTTAGGTTTAGGTTTTTATTATATTTTTTATTGTTAGGCTTTAAGTTTTTATTTTAGGTTTATTTTTAGGTTTTATTGTTTAGTTTAGGTTTAGGTTTATTTTTAGTTTATTTTATTTTATTTAGTATAGGTTTAGGTTTAGGTTTATTTTATTTTAGGTTTAGGTATAAGTTTTATTTATTTTAGTTTAGTTTTTTTATTTTAAATTTAGGTATATTTTATTTTTATTTTAGGTTTAGGTTTTTTTTTAAGTTTAGGGTTTAGGTTTTATTTTTTTATTTATTTTTAGGTTTTATTTTTAGGCTTATGTTTAGGTTTAGGTTTTTATTTAGTTTTTATTTTATTTTATTCTAGGTTTTTTATTTCTATTTACGTTTGGTTTTAATTTTAGTAAGGTTTTTTATTCTTATGTTTATTTTATTTTTTAGTTTATTTAGTTTTTTTATTTAATTTTAATTTATTTTTATTTTTTATTTTAATTTATTTTTAGGTTTAAGCTTTTATTTTATTTTATTTTATTTATTTAATTTAGGTTTAGGTTTTTTTTATTTATTTTGTTTTAGGTTTTATTTAGTTCAGGTTTGGATTTTAGGTTTTAAGGTTTTTAGGTTTAGGTTTAGAGTTTTAGGATTTTGGGTTTAGGATTTTGGGTTTAGGTTTTAGGGTTTTGGGTTTAGGGTTTAATGTTTAGGCTTTAAAGATTAGAGTTTAGGGTTAGCTTAGGGTTTAAGGTTTAATGTTTAGGCTTTAAGGTTTAAGGTTTAGGGTTAGCTTAGTGTTTACGGTTAGTTTTTTTTTAAGGAAACCCATGTAAGGGTATTTTATTGCCACAAAAAGAGGGTTACAAGGTCCTTAAAGGGTATAAACTCCATAACTACTGCTCAAAGAGCTACAATCATCCTAAGGAGTAAATTTATTTAAGTTCATCCAAAAGCCAAAGAAGACATTAAAGCAATCAAAAGATACAAGATGATTAACATAATAAGATAAAAGAAGATTAAGGCCAATGCTCTGGAGGATGTGAGAATGCATGATAAGATGGAGCAAACATGTAAGAGAACAAGAGAGAATCACCAGCTGTTGATAGTCTTGTGAGCTTTATTAACTGCAAACCTAAACAAAATCATATCTAATATAGAGAGGAAATTGCAAAGAGCTGAATGATAAGGTGTCCCATTCAAGAAAAGTATCATCAATATAGTCATCCTGACATGAGAATACATAAACATAAGAGAATGAGCCATCTTAGCCAGAACCTCATGAAAAGGCATATCCAAGAAAAGAAAGCAAACCAGCATATAATCCCTCCATAAGAAAATAGCATAGGAGACAACTTGCTAAAATCCTGCTAATCAAGTTAATGATCCTATATTTAACACCATCCTAAACATATGATATATAAATGAATCTTTCTGGGCAGGAAACAACCCCCTTTTTAATATCCATATCAGTAATTGAAAAAAAGTAATTGTAAAGGAAGGCAACATAGCCCAACATAGGATATGGATTGCAACCAACCAAAATAGCCAAGTAAAGACAAGCTCTAATAGCAAAGATTCGTACCAAAATTTGGATAATCCGGATCAACAAACAACCAAGAGAACAAGACAAAGAAAAAAAGAAGTCCATAATACCACTCTTTTAGAATAGATAGCGCAAACGACTACACAAACCTAATCGAACCGAGATGGGAATAGAGACAACAGTAGGTAATGAAGATCACAACAATCAAGAGATTAACAGCAGCCCAGACATAAAGAGCATGGGCATTCAGAAAGCCAACCCCAATAGAAAAATAGCTAATGCAACATTGGAACCCACCAGAAGAAAAATCAACAAATGGATTGAAATGAGTATCAACATTAGAATCCAGGAAAAGTAAGACAGTGGATAACCAAGGAAAAAACCAGCCAAGGCTGCAACAGACAGCAACATCCAAGACAGGAAGGGATAACAAGTTGGCCATAAAACCTCTCAATCAGAGTAGACATGGCAATAGTTAATAACCAAATAGATAGAGCATAAAAATAGTTATTTGGAAGGTATCAACTTAGACAAAAATCACCAAAAACCATCACCATCAGAATAGCAATGTCAGAAAGAACTTGTTGAACATAGGACCCTGAAGTCCTACAACCAACAAAGATGGAGCCAACATAGATGTCCTGATAAACCAAGATAGTAAATCTCCAAGACAAAAAATAACCAAAACAACAAAAACTAGCTAGCTTGCCATAATGCCACCCATCTAGTATAAATAATGCAATAGATACAAGTTTGACTGAAAAAAGATGGAGAAAACAACATCAGATAAGGTAGACCAATGAATTTCGATGATATGCATAAAATAAACCAATAAGGGGGTTCAAAGCAAAGTCCATCAATCAATCATTAACTTTAATAGAGACTTTCTGAACAAAATAAACCAAAACCCCAGAGACAGCATGAAGAATATTAATCCAGTTCAGCCAACAAACAAGGCAGTTAATACCAACAAGCTGGCCAAGAGTCCACCCAAAAGCATATATAAAGATAGGGAGGGATAGATAATGAATAGCTCCCTACCACAAGCCAATCCAGTAAGTGACATTCAGAGCAATCAGATTAGTAGCAGGATGCTTAGTCACCTTAATCCAATTTTGCCAAGAATAATGACAATAATAACTAGCAGGTTGGCCAATAACCCAATTATGCATATAAGATAAACCATTGATGAATTTCAAGTAGAATAGAAAAATGATCTTCAAGATTTGCATGTTCCCATCATAACATAGAGAGGGAAAACAATAGCAGGGAAGACCAACAGCATCTCAGATGTTAGCAGCAAAGATAGAAAGAAAAATAAAGAAAACTTACTGGGTAAGGAACTCAATTCCAAAATCAACAATGGGGACATTGTTACGTTATTACACCCATTAGGAAAAGAAAATTTTAAAAAGGATATAAAATAGAGAATGTATGAGTTCAAGTAATTCCCAGTAGAAAATACCCAAACCTCAAATGCGAATCATAATCCATTGAGTAACTCCAAACCTACTGAGCATGGAAAATAAGACTAGAAATAGCAAGCTTGACAGTAGCCTCAAGGGGCCATATCAGCCAACAACTAAGAAATAAGTTATCAACAAGTTGACCATAGGATAAGCCATTTAGAGTTGATAGAACATAAAATGGATCCCATAATAAAAAAGAAGAAATCAAACTATGGGAAACGAACAGATGAAAATAGCAACAAAGATGTGTGATCAAAATAGCCCAAATTTAATAGTACACAAACGTTGGGAAATCATGAATCAAAAAATAACCATAAATCACAAAGGCAGTAATATGTAAAGAGGACCCAAAAAGCCAATGACTAGCATTGAAAATAATAACACAATTCCATTCCTGCAAAGAGATATTAAAGTAGACATGGGATATCACAAACAGCAAAATAACAGCAATAAGGAAAGTTGCAACCAATTGGCGCTCAATATTAGTCCTACTTTGGGTTAAAATAATTAAGCTGCAAGTAGCAAGAAATGAAACCCAACCGCCTACAAGCTACAAAAAAATAGTAGGAATGAGGAGAAGGTAGATAGAGAGGGATAGGTAATGAACAGCCCCCACCACAAGCCAATCCAATAGTAAGACACATTCGAAAGCAGTCAAGATGTTGCTTAGTCACATTAAGCCAATTTTTCCAAGGATAATGATAGTAATAACCAATAGGTTGACCAATAACCCAATTATGCATATAAGATAAACCATTGATTAAATTCAAGCAGAACAAAAGAATGATCTTCAAGATTTGCATGTTCCCATCATAGCATAAAGAGTAAAAACAACTGCAGGGAAGACCAACAAAGATCCCAAATGTTAGTAAGAACGAAACAAAAATAAAGAAAAGAGGGTAAACAAGTAAAACCAAAAGAGAGGCCAACAAGAAAATCCATTCGAGGGAGTAGGAAAGACAAAGAAAAATAATTAATCTTCGAAGCAGTAAAAGAGCTTGACCAAAGCCCCAATCTCAGAAACATCCTGCACAGAAAGGATCTCCTGGGTAAAATAGCCAGAAATAATCTGAAGAAACTCCATCCAGGACAAAAAATAAACAGTGCAGAAAGAAACAACAGAATGCCAGAGATTCCACCAAAGCAAAGTAAAAGAAGCATATAAAGATAACCAAGAAGTAATATCAAAGTTTTGCACAATAATAAGTCTGCCATAAGGGATAAGGAGGTCTGAGTAAGAAAACCCGCAAAAAATATAGCAGGTGGAATAAAAGAAGAAAGCCCCACAATAAGATCCCACAAAGGGACCAATCAAAATGGATTCCAAAGAGAGCATGTTGAATGGGATCCAGATTCCAATAAAGACAACAGCCAAGAAGATAAATATCAGCAAAAAGGCCAAAAAACCTCTTCAAGTAGAAAAATTAAGTAAAGGATAACTCCCAGAAATAAAAGAGAAACGTCAGCTCCAATCTAGAGTTAAGAAGAATATCAGCAGCAGCCCAAGATCTAATAGGGGAGACAAGCAGCATGTCAAAAGCCATCCAACAATCATTATTAGATAAAATCCAACAACCTAACAGTAAATCATCAAAATAAATATTACAACCAGCATAATGGACAATAATACAATCCATAGAAACAACATAGATAACTAAGATGCTCCAAGCAGTAATATCTTTGAGAAACAGCAGATTGTAGAAATTAATGGGAGTAGCTAAACCCATCAAGATAAATATCTCCATCCAGCAATGATTAAGCCCCCTAGGATTAGGAATGCAGACAGTATTGGTATAAAAAGCCCAAGTAAGATTGGTGTTATAAAACCAATAGTGACACATAGCTCAACATAATTCCTATCGATTATCCAGATGCACATAGCTCAACAACAACCTTTTATCAACGTAAATGCTAAAAGCAGTGAGCCTCCAAATGAAGGAGGAGCTTTATGGTTAGTTTAGGGTTATTAGGGATTAGGGTTTAGGGGTTAGTTTTGAGTTTAGGGTTCAAGGTTTTAGTGTTTAAGATTTAGGGATAGGTTTAGGGTTTAAAGTTTAATGTTTAGGGTTTAGGGTTTCAGGTTTAAGGTTTTTTCAAGTTTAGGGTTGTAGGTTTAGAGTTTAGGTATTAGGGTTAATTTTAGGGTTTAGAATATAGGGTTTAGGATTTAAGATTTAGGGTTAATGGTTTAGGGTTTAAGGTTTAGGATTTTTTTAAAAAAAAAAGTAAACCAGTAGCTTTAGGTTTATTAGTTTATTTTTTTTACTTATTTTAGTTTATTTTTTTATGTAAGTTTAATTTTTTTATTTAGTTTAGTTTATTTTAAGCTTTTATTTTTATTTTATTTTTTAGGTTTAGGTTTAGGTTTATGTTTATTGTTTTTTGGTTTTTTTCTTATTTTAAATTAATGTAGGTTTTATTTTATTTTTTAAGTTTAGGTTTTAGGTTTGTTTTATATTTAGGATTTAGGTTTAGAGTTTAGGCCTAGCTCAGTTTATGTTAATTTTTTTTTTTATTTTTTAGGTTTAGGTTTATTTTTATTTAATTTTATTTAGTTTTGGTTTAGTTTATTTTAAGTTTTTTTATTTTATTTAGTTTATTTATTTTAGTTTAGGTTTAATTTTATTTTATTTTCTTCATGTTTTGGTTTTTTATTAGGATTTAGGTTTATTTTTATTTATTTGAGGTTTATTTTTAGGTTTAGGTTTTATTTAGTTTTTATATTTTATTTTAGAAGTTTGAATTTTATTAATTTTATTCTGGTTTTAGTTTAGTTTTCATTTTATTTTAGTTTATTTTTAATTTCAATTTATTTTATTAAATTATTTTAGGTTTTATTTTATTATCCCATTTAGGTTTTTTAAATTATTTTATTTTAGGTTATATTTAGTTTAGGTTTATGTTTTAGTTTAGGGTTATGGAGTGCATCTGGGTTTAATATTTTATGGTTTAGTTTAGGGATGGTTTGGTAGAATTTGGTAGGGGTTAGTGGCTAGGGGTGGACTTTATTATTAGTGGTTTAGTTTAGAGTGGATGGTTTAGATCAGATTTAGGTTATTTATGATTTAGGGTTTATGGTCATGGTTGGAGGTTTGGATTTAGAGGTGAGTTAGGGTTTAGGGTTTAGGATTTAGTTTATGGTTTAGGCTAGGGTTTAGAGCTTTTAAAAGAAAAAATTAGTAAACCAAATAGGTAAGTTTGTGGTTTATTTTATTTTTCTTTTTTTTGTATATTTATTTTATATAGGTTTTATTTTAGTTTATTTTAGGATTAGGTTAATGTTAATGTTTATTTTAGTTTAGTTTTATTTTTATTTTATAGTTTAGGTATTTTGTTTTATTAGTATATGTCAGTTTATTTTAATTTATTTTATTTTATTTATAAGGTTTTAGGTTTAGGTTTTATTTATTTTAGTTTAGTTTATTTTAGTTTAAGTTTATTTTATTTTTATTTTATTTGATTTTAGTTTAGATTTAGGTTTAATTTATTTATTTTATGTTT
The DNA here is from genome assembly GCA_021442155.1 of Cymbidium sinense. Taxonomy (NCBI): domain Eukaryota; kingdom Viridiplantae; phylum Streptophyta; class Magnoliopsida; order Asparagales; family Orchidaceae; genus Cymbidium; species Cymbidium sinense. Next base: position 142,917,864 of record CM038214.1, read on the forward strand.
TATTTTAGATTTATTTTAGGTTTATGTTTTATTTGGTTTTATTTTATTTTATTTATTTTATTTTATTTTATGTTTAGTTTTTTTAATATTATTTTATTCTTAGGTTTATTTTATTTTAGTTTAGTTTAGGTTTTCTTTATTTTATTTTAGTTTTTTTTATTTTTATTTTATTTTATTTTTAGATTTATGTTTAGGTTTTAATTTTTTTAAAATTTTTATTTTATTTAAGTTTAGGTTTTTTATTTATTCTATTTTTATGTTTAATTTAGTTTCAGGTAATGTTTTAGGTCTTTAGGGTTTCCAGTTTAGAGTTTAGAGTTTAAGGATTGAGGTTTTAGGGTTTAAAGTTTAGGGTTTTAGGGCTTAGGGTTTAGGGTTTAGGGTTTTAGGGTTTAGGGTTGTATTTTTTATTTTATTTTTATTTTATTTTTTGAAATTAATTAAAGTGCAGTTTAGTTTATTAAGTGTTTAGTTTATTTTTTATATATTTTAGTTTTTTTATTATTTAGCTATATTTTGGTTTATTTTTCTTTATATTTTGTTTAGTTTATTTATTTTAGGTTTATTTATTTTGTTTATTTTTTAGGTTTAGGTTTAGGTTTATGTTTATTTTTAGTTCAAATTTATTTTTATTTTATATTTTAGGTTTAGGTTTTATTTTTTTATTTTTTGTTTAGGTTTTTTCTTTTATTTTTTTTTAGTTTTTGGTTTATTTTAGGTTTATTTTGGGTATCATTTTTAGTTTAGTCTAAGTTTATTTTAGTTTATTATATTTTATTTATATTTAGCTTTTAAGTTTAGGTTTAGGTTTTATTTATTTTAGTTTAGATTATTTTAGTTTAGGTTTAGGTTTATTTTATTTTTATTAGGTTTTTTTAGTTCTAAGTTTATTTTATTTATTTTAGGTTTATTTTTTGTTAGCTTATATTTAGTTTAGATTTTTTTTTTCTTTTTTTTTTAGGTTTAGGTTAGTTTATTGATTTAGGTTTTAGTCAGTTTTATATTTTATTTTTATTTTATCTTATTCAATTATTTTATTTTATTTTAAGTTATTTAGTTTAGGTTTTAGGGTTAGTTTAGAGTTTAGGATGGTGGGGGGTAAGTAGGGTTTATTTTTGGGTTTAGATTTGGGTAGTAGGTGTAGGTTTGATTTGTGGTAGGTTTGTGTGGGTTTTAGAGCTCAGGTCATGGCCTAGGTCATTTTAGCAGGTTTAGGGTTATGGATCAGAGCCCAAGATTTAGGTTAAGAGCTTGTTGTGGATTTGTGGTATATTAGTGGTAGGATTTTGAGTTTAGGGTAGTGCAGTGGTGGTTAGAGTTTAGGCCTAGGTGTGTTAGGTCATTTAGAAAGATTTGTTATTGTGGTTTAGAGTTTTGTGGGTTTAGGGTTTAGTGTTAAGTGAGCTAGGTCCACGCCAGTGGTTTAGTTTAAGTTTTAAAAAAAAAACGAAAGAGTTTAAGTTTATTTATTTCTTTATTCTTATTTAAGTTTATTTTAATTTTTTACTAGATTAGTTGTTTAATTTAAGTTTATTTGATTTAGTTTTTTTATATTTTAGTTTATTTTAGGTTTAGTTTATGTTTATGTTTTTATTTTTTATTATTTTATTTTTTTTAGGTTCGTGATTTTAGTTTATGTTTAGATTTTATTATTTAGTTTAGTTTAGGTTTTTTAAGTTATTTTATTTTATTTATTTAGGTTTAGTTTAGTTTATTTATTTAGGTTTAGTTTTTTTCTAGTTTAAGTTTATGTTTATTTTAATTTTATTTTTTGCTTTTTTTTTTAGTTTAGGATTTAGGTTTAATTATTTAATCATTTTTACATTTTATTTTTAGGTTTTTTTTAGGTTTTAGTTTTAATATAATTTTAATTTTAAGTTTAGTATTAATTTTGTTATTATTTTTTATTGCTAGGTCTATTTTATTTTTTAATTTGGTTTAAGTTTTTCTTTATTTTATTTTATTTTATTTTTATTTTTTATTTTATTTTCTTTCTTAGATTTAGGTTTAAGTTTTAGTTTAGGTTTTAATTTAATTTAATTTTTAATTTTATTTAGGTTTTAATTTTTTCTTTATTCTATTTTTAAGTTTTATTTAGTTTAGGGTTAGGTTTTTTTAGGGTTTAGGTTTTTAAGTTTTAAAGTTTAGGGTTTAGGGTTTGGGTTTTATGGTTTAGGGTTTAGGCCCAGGCTTTAGGATTTGGGTTTAGGGTTTGTGGTTTGGTTTTTAGGGTTTAGAGATGTTTATGGTTTGTGGTCAGGTTTTAGGGTTTTATATTTTTATTTTAATTTTTAATTTTAAAATTAATTAAAGTCCAGTTTAGGTTTTATAGTTTATTTAGTTTATTTTATTAATTTTAATTTATTTTATTTTTTATTTTTATTTAGGTTTATTTTTATTTTTATTTTTATTTTTAATTTATTTAGTTTATTTATTTTAGGTTTATTTATTTTAGTTTATTTTAGGTTAGGTTTAAGTTTATTTTAGTTCATTTTTTTATTTATATTTATATTTTAGGTTTAGGTTTTATTTTATTTTTTTAGGTTTAGGTTTAGTTTAGGTTTTATTTTATATTTTAGGATTATTTTTAGTTTATGTTTAGGTTTATTTTAGTTTATTTTATTGAGGGTTTAGGTTTAGGTTTAGGTTTTATTTATTTTAGTTTAGTTTAGTTTAGGTTTATTTTATGTTTAGGTCTTTTAGTTTGGGATTTAATTTTATTTTTATTTATTTTAGGTTTATTTTAGGTTTAAGTTTTAATTAGTTTTATTATATTTTATTTTAGGTTTATTTTATTTTAGGTTTAGTTAAATTTTTATCTTTTTTTTTATTTAGTTTAGGTTTTTATTTATTTTATTTTAGTAGTTATTTTATTTTATTTTCTTTTTAGGTTTAGGTTTAGGTTTAGTTTTAGCTTTAGGTTTAGGTTTTAGTTTAGGTATTATATTTTATTTTGGTTTAGGTTTTTTGGTTTATTTTATTTCTAGGTTTTATTTAGTTAGGTTTAGGATTTTAGCTTTTTAGGATTTAGTGTTTAGGGTTTAATGTTTAGGGTTAGTTGAGGGTTTAGGGTTTAGGGTTTACAGTTTGGGGTTTAGGGTTTAGGGTTTAGGGTTTTAGTGCTTAGGTGTTAGGATTTTGGGTTTTTAAGGTTTAGGGTTTCGAGTTTTTAGGGTTTAGGGTTTAGGGTTTAGAGTTTAGCGTTCAAGTTTTAGTTTAGGGTTTAGGGTTGATTGTTTTTTTCTTTTTACAAAGAACAAACTCAGATTCAACATATCTTCTTTTCGATTTCATGAAGCTAGTAACACACCATGTTTTCTAAGACACAAGTGATGGCATAGATAAAAAGTGAGCAAGCATACTACAAATCGAAAACCCTAGATAACTTGAACTGTCTCGCTCTACCACCACTACGACTGTAACCTCCATCACTCTTCTCACCTCCATAACCGCTGCCTCCTTCTCCATCAGATTCGATCACCCGGTGATCTGATATTCCCAGCCATGTTCTCAATTCCATTTTAATTTAGGTTTAGGTTTATTTTTTTAGGTTTATTATTTTATTTATTTAGTTACTTTAGGTTTAGTTTAGGTTTGGGGTTTATGGTTGGATTTATGGTTGGGTTTAGTTTTAGGGTTTAAGGTTTAGGGAGTTTTTTATGGATTAGTTGGTTTTGTGGTTTATGTTTTACTTGATTTAGGGTTAAGGATTTATTTAGGTTTTAAGGGTGTAGGAGTAGGGTTGTAGGTTTAGGGTTGTAAGTTTAGGGTTTTTGGTTTAGGGTTTATGGTTTATTTTAGGGTTTAGTGTTTTGGGTTTTTGGTTTAGGATTTAAGGTTCAGGTTTTACTTTTTAAAAAAAATTAAGTAAATCGGTAGGTTTAGGTTTATTTAGTTTAGTTTTATTTCTTTTAATTTATTTTATTTTTTATTTTTATTTAGTTTAGTTTATTTATTTTACTTTTATTTATTTTAGTTTAGGTTTTTTATTTTAGTTTATTTTTTAGGTTTAGGATTAGGTTTACATTTATTTTTTAGTTGAGTTTTATTTTTATTTTATTTTTTAAGTCTACATTTTATTTTTTATTTTTATTTTTATTTTTAGGTTTAGGTTTAGGTTTTTATTTTATTTTCTTAGGTTTAGGTTTTAGGTTTAGGTTTTAGGTTTAGGTTTTCGATTTTATTTTTATGTTTAGGTTTAGGTTTATTTTTAGTTTATTATATATTATTTAGTTTAGGTTTAGGTTTATGTTTTGTTTATTTTAGTTTAGTTTATTTTAGTTTAGGTTTAGATTTATTTTATTTTCTTTATTTTATTTTTATTTTAGGTTTAAAGTTTTTTTTAGTTAAGGGTTTTGGTTTTATTTTTGTTATTTTAAGGTTTATTTTTTAGGTTTGGTTTTTTTTAGTTTTTATTTTAGGTTTATTTTATTTTTTTTATTTCGTTTAGTTTTTATTTTATTTAGGTTTTTTATTCTTAGGTTTATTATATTTTTTAGTTTAGTTTAGGTTTTTATTTATTTTATTTTATTTTATTATTATTAGTTTATTTTATTTTATTTTTAGGTTTAGGTTTAGATTTTAGTTTAGGTTTTTATTTTAATTTAAACTCGAATCTTTGATAAACTCATTCATTATCAAGTCTAGTGCTATATCCATGATCTCGTGGTCAAAAGTGGAGAAAAGGAAGACCATCTCTTTGACTTGAGAGTATTTTTCGAACAGTTAAGAAGAAAATTTTTCCTCAAAATGAACCCCCTGAAGTGTTCATTTAGAGTAGCTTCAGAGAAATTCCTTGTGTTTATTGTTCGACACTAGGGAATTGAAATCAATCAGGAAAAGATCAATGTGATATTAGAAATACCACCCCCTAAAAGTTTAACTCAACTTAGATCATTTCAAGGGCGGTTGGCGTATCTAAGATGCTTTATATCCATCCAATCTGGAAGATGTCAACCATTCTCAGCACTTGTCCAAAAGGAGGCCATGTTCAAGTGGGATGACAAGTGTGAGCATGCCTTCAAAGACATCAAGCATTTTCTGATGATGTCATCGGTTATAACAGCCCCTATCCCCGGCAAGCCACTCATACTTTACACAGCTACATTAGATGACTCCTTTGGTGCTTTGTTGGCCCAAGCCAATGATGAAGGGAAGGAAAATGCACTCTAGTACCTCAACCTGTCTAATCCCTCACGAGGCTAATTATTCACCCATTAAGAAGCATTACCTTTGTACCTCATGAGGTGAAAGGACAAGAGCTGACTTTTTCGACACTCACTTCTAGTCTCTTCACTTAATGATGCTCTCCTTGATGAACATATCATGAACTTAGGGGATACAAGCATTCACCACTAGGAGATGTACTTTGATGGTGTGGCTTCCTCTCAAAGAGGAGAAGAACCACAATCTACTATTCCAAGAAAGACAAGGGTAGGAGTAGTTCTCTTAACTCCAAACTACAATGTGATAAGATTCTCATATTATCTGTCCAATCCTTGCACAAGAAACGAAGTTGAATATGAGGCTTTGATTGTCGATCTGGAGTTAGTTGTTATTTAAGCATCAAGAACATCAATATCTTCAGAGATTCTCAACTAATTATCAACCAAATTGATGGGTCCTATAAGGTTATAAAGCCCAAGATCCATCATTACCACAAGTACACCATGGCGGTGTTGGCCCAAATCCCAAAGGTTATAATTTATAAGATTCCTCAAGGAGAGAACGTCATAGCATATTCTTTAGCCAAGCTTGCCAAAGAGTTGGAATGTTTGGAGGATAAGTCAATATCAATAAAGGTCCAAAATATACAATTCTTATCCCTTAATGATATTGAACTCATCAAAAAGTCCTCTCTTGTAGGGGAGGTTGCCATTACCAAGAAGGACGAGGAGTTGGGTGGAGGAAACAATTCATGGATTACCTAAATAAAGCCAAACTCTCTCAAGAGAAGTCCCAAGGCCATCAGATGAAGCCGAGAGCACTTTTCTATCCTGTTATGGATGGTGTCTTGTACTGGTAGACTTTCGATCACTTGTGGTTACATTGTTTAGACAAGCACGAAGAAATTAAGATCATGACTGAGGAACACTCAGGATTGTGTGGAGCCAACCAATCCTATCTGAAGATAAAAGCCAAGATCAAGAGACTAAGATACTACTAGCCATCAATGATCAAAGATTACATGGATATGGCTAGGAGATGCCACCAATGTCAAATATATAGTGTAGTTCTACACAAACCACCCAATATTCTACATCCTACATTGTCATCATTGTCATTTGAGTGTTGGGGTATCGACATAGTGGGTCCAAATGATCCTCCTTCTTCTAAGGGTCATTTGTTCATCTGAGCTTCTACTGACTATGTTTCCAAATGGATGAAGGAGATTCGCTCAGATAGGTCATCACTACGGATGTGCTCTAGTTTTTTAGAAACCATATCGTATATAGGTTCAGAGTTGCCTTAATGAATTATATCTGATAATGATATTGCTTTCAAGAGCACTGAGATCAACAACTTTGCCTAGAGACATTGCATAGATTGGAGATATTCTACCATCAAATACCCAAGGGAAAATGACTTAGTAGAAGCCTTCAATAAAATTCTCATCCAAATACTAAAGAAGATACTTGACAACAATAAGTGATTGTGGAATGAGCAGTTAGTTGAAGCCTTATGGGCCTACAACACCACATATAAAACTCCAACTTAGTCTACTCCTATCTCCTTAGTATATGGGTCCAAAGCTATTCTACCATTAGAAGTCCAACTCCCATCACTAAGGATAGCTGTGGGTAGAACACCAAGTTGTGGTTAGAAAAGCTCAAAGGCTTGGAGGAGAGACGCCTGTGGGCTACTTTAAGTTGAGATAATGCCCCCAGTGGCACTCACTCGATGGCGCTCTAGGTGGTTGATGTGCCACCCTACTAGTGTCATCCCGGTGGTCTTCTTACTTTGAAGGATGTAAGTCTGCTACCCTTTCCTTCTTTACCTAAACACTACACCTGCAGCTTGTTGTTGGTTTAGTAGCCCTTACTTGGTACCTCATGTTGGCTTCATTTAAAGGATGTGAGTCTTTGCTACATTCTTAGATTAGCCTTAGCTCACTAATTGGGTCCGGTATATTTGAGGTTTAGGATAAGTCTTCTAGTGGCTTCTTTCCTCTTAATAGCTTCAAGTTTGGGTATAGTCCTTCCTCGGGACTCCCTGCTTAGTAGTCGCTCTAGGTCAGATAGAATTTGTCCCACTAATGATAGACTATCCTGATGATCAGTTATGCTTGGAAAGTTATAAGCCTACACGCTTTATTCATGTTGATCGTTGCACACTGACGGGCACCTTAGGTTGGTTGGTTCTCACTATGCTGACGAATACACCACTCGTGCTGATGGAAACATCTTAGGTTGGTTGGTCTCGTATCTTTGGATACACCACTTATGACAAAAATATATATTCACTTGTGGATTAGGAGGACACCCCTAGTGGTACCTTTTCCCAAGCAGGTATCTTATCTTTAGGGCAATGTCAACAAAATTCCCTATAGGTACCTTACCTTTTTATTTTGGTTTATGTTTAGGTTTTATTTTTAGTTTAGGTTTATAATTATTTTTATTTATTTTATTTTATTTAGTTAAGGTTTAGGTTTAGGTTTTATTTATTTTTAGTTTATTTTAGTTTAGGTTTATTTTATTTTATTTTAGGTTTTGGTTTTTTTATTTTAAGGTTTAGGTTTTATTTTTATTTATTTTTAGGATTTATTTTTAGGTTTATTTTTTAGGTTTAGGCTTTTAATTAGCTTTTATTTAATTTTATTTTAGGTTTATTTTATTTTTATTTTAGGTCTAGTTTTTATTTTATTTTGGTTTTTTTATTTTTTTTAGTTTAGTTTAGGTTTTATTTATTTCATTTTATTTTAGTTTTTATTTTTTATTTTATTTTCTTTTTAAGTTTAGGTTTAGGTTTAGGTTTAGGTTTTAGTTTATGTTATTATTTTATTTATTTATTTATTTTAATTTGGTTTATGTTTTTTTGTTTATTTTATTTTTAGGTTTTATTTAGTTTAGGTTTAGGTAATAGCTTTTTAGGGTTTAGGGTTTAGGTTTAGGTTTTAGGTTTAGGGTTTAAATTTTAGTTTAGGGTTTAAGGTTTTTTTTAATAAAGAATAAATTCAGATTCAACATTTTTTCATTTCGATTTCATCAACCAAGTAATACACCAAGTTTTCTAAGACACAAGCGATAACAAATATGACAAAATGAGCACACATAGAGCAAATAAAAAACCCTAGATAACTAAAATGATCTCTACAGTAAAGATAATTCCATAAGAAATAGATCAGATCATCCATTCTTTAATTTCTCCAGTTCATCAACCACCTACTTAGAGTAGCGAATCCAACATGATTTTACCAATCTCTACCGCCACCACCACACTGTAACCTCTGCCAAGATTCCCGCCCAGAATGACAATAGCTCCGACCACCACCTCCAAATCTGCCACCACCTCCAGATCCCCCACCGCCACTACGATAATAGCCGCCTTCACCTCCATGCATCTGACGTAGTTGGATGATGTTCCTACCATCAAGGTTATGCCCATTCTTAGAGTGGTGTAGGTTTGGCTTATTAGGTTATGGGGTTTATTTTATATTTTTTTATTTAGTTTAGGTTTTATGTAGGTTTAGAGGGTTTAGGTTAGTGGTTTAGTTTAGGGTGTGGTAAGATTTAGGGTGGTTTTGAGTTTATTTAGGGTTTTGGTTTAGGTTGAGTTTAGGGTTAGGCTTTAGGGCCTGGGGTTTAGCAGGTAGGGCCAGAGGTTTAGCCAGAGAGGGTCCACCAGTGGTTTAGAGTTTTTTTAAACCAAATTAGTAGGTTTAGGTTTATTTAGCTTAATTTTTTATTTTATTTTAATTTTATTTAGGTTAATTTTTTTATTTTTATTTAGTTTAGTTTATTTATTTTATGTTTATTTATTTTATTTTAGTTTTTATCTTTAGTCTTTTTAGTTCTTTTTTAGTTGAGTTATTTTATTTATTTTTTAGGTCATGTAGGTGAGGTAGTTTTAGGGTCAGTATTCAGGGCAAGCCCAGGGTTGTGTCATGGTTTAGGGTTTAGGCCCAGGGCTAGGTTTAGCATCTTTAGGTTTGGGAGTTATTTAGCTTATGGCAGTTTATGGTTGGCTCAGTTTTAGGATTGTGGCCCAGGGTAGGCCCAAGTTTTGATTATGGTCCAAGCTTAGTTTAGGGTTTGGGGTTTTACAGAGTAAGTTTAGTCAGGTTTAGGTCAGTTTAGGTCACTTTAGGGAGAGTAGGGTCAGGCCTGTGTGGTCTTAGAGGGATGATTTTATAGGGTTTAGGATTTTGGTTTGTGGTTTATTGTTTAGGTAGAGTAAGTTTAGTTCAGTTTATGATTTTAGGTGTTAGGATTTAGGGTTTAGGGTTTAAAGTTTAGGGTTTAGTGGTAGTTTTAGGTTTGGAAATGTTAGGGTTTTAAATTTAAAATTTCAAGTAAAAGTGTAGGTTTAGGTTTATTTAGTTTTAAGTTTAGTTTATTTCATTTTATTTTGATTTAAAATTAATTATTTTTTATTTAGTTTAGTTTATTCATTTTAGGTTTTTTTTTATTTTAGTTTATTTTTAGGTTTAACTTTATGTTTAGGTTTATTTTTTAGTTTATTTTTATTTTTATTTAATTTTTTTAGGTTTCAGATTTATTTTTTATTTTTAGGTTTAGGTTTAGGTCTTTATTTTATTTTTTTAGATTTACGTTTTAGGTTTTTTACTTTAGGTTTATTTTATGTTTTATTTTTTTATCCTAGGTCTAGTTTTATTTTTAGTTTATTTTATTTTATTTAGTTTAAGTTTAGGTTTAAGTTTAGGTTTTGGTTTTATTTATTTTGGATTAGTTCATTTTAGTTTAGGTTTAGGTTAATTTTATTTTGATTTTAGGTTTAGGCATTTTTTTAGTTTAGGGTTTAGGTTTTTTTTATTATTTTTTATGTTTTATTTTTATGGTTACTATTTAGGTTTAATTTTTTATTTAGTTTTTCTTTTATTTTATTCTATGTTTATTTTATTTTTATTCTAGGTTTAATTTTTATTTTATTTTTGTTTATTATTTTTTTAGTTTAGTTTAGGTTTTTATTTATTTTATTTTAGTTTAGTTTTTATTTGTTATTTTATTTTATTTTTAAGTTTAGGTTTAGTTTTATGTTTAGGTTTAGGTTTTAGTTTATGTTTTGATTTTATTTTATTTTATTTTTATTTTGGTTTAGATTTTATTTATTTTAGGTTTATATTTTATTTACTTTTGGTAGTTTTAGCTTTAGGGTTTAGGGTTTGTGGCTGGGTTTAGTTTATTTTTTTGGATTAGGGTTTAGGGTTTTAGGGTTTGGGTTTAGGTATGGCATGGGGTAGGGTTTTAGGGTTTAGGGTAGGGTTTAGAGGTTTAGGTTTTGTTTTGGGTCTGCCTGGGTTTAGGTTTTTCTTTAGTTTAGTTTTAGAATTTTGTGGTTTATTTTAACGAGAAAAGATTCACGTCAACATTTTTCTTTCTTTAATTAGTTTTATTATTTATTTTAGTTTAATTTATTTTTCATTTTATTTATGTAGTTTTTTTATTTTATGTTAGTTTATTTATTTATTTTAGGTTTATTTATTTTATTTTAGGTTTTTTATTTTAGTTTATTGTTTGGGTTTAGGTTTTGGTTTAGATTTATTTTTAGTTGAGTTTTATTTTTATTTTTATTTTTTGGTTTAAGTTTTATTTTTTCTTTTTAGGTTTAGGTTTAGATTTTTATTTTATTTTTTGAGGATAAGGTTTAAGGTGTTTATTTTAGGTTTTATTTTTTTAGTTTAGGTTTATTTTTAGTTTATATTATTTTATTTAGTTTAGGGTTTAGGTTTCATTTATTTTAAGTTTAGGTTTAGGTTTTATTTATTTTAGTTTATTTTATTTTAGGTTTAGGTTTTTTTCTTAGTTTAGGGTTTAATTTTTAATTTTTATTTATTTCTAGGTTTTATTTTTAGGTTTATTATTTAGGTTTAGGTTTTTTTTAGTTTTTATATTATTTTAGGTTTATTTTATTTTTATTTTAGGTTTTGTTTTTTCTTTAGTTCAGTTTAGTTTAGGTTTTAGTTTATTTTATTTTAGTTTGGCTTTTATTTTTTAATTTCTTTTCCTTTTAGGTTTAGGTTTAGGTTTATGTTTAAGTTTTGGTTTTAATTTATGTTTTTTTTTAAATTTTATTTTTTAATTTTATTTTGGTTTATGGTACACATTTTAGGTTTTAGGGTTTAGGGTTTAGGGTTTAGGGTTTAGGCCGTAGGGTTAGGGTTCAGATTTTAGTTTAGGGTTTAGGGTTTTGGTTTTTTTTTAAGAAAGAACAAATACAGATTCAACATTTCTTCTTTTGCCTATTTAGTTTATTTAGTTTATTTTTTATTTATTTTAGTTTATTTTATTTTTTATTTTTATTTATGTTTATTTTATATTTTAATTTAGTTTAGTTTATTTATTTTAGATTCATTTATTTTAGTTTAGGTTTTCTATTTTTGTTCATTTTTCGTTTAGGTTTATTTTTAGTTGATTCTATTTTTATTTTATTTTTAGGTTTAGGTTTTATATTTATTTTTTAAGTTTGTTTAGGTTTATTTTATTTTTTTAGGTTTAGTTTTAGGTTTTATTTTATGTTTATTTTTAGGTTTTATTTGTTTAGTTTATTTAGGTTTATGTTTATTATTTTATTTTATATGTTTAGTTTATTTATTTAGGTCTGTGTTTAGGATTTATTTATTTTAGTTTAGTTTATTTTAGTTTTTTTTTTGGGAAACCCATGCAGTGGTTTAGGCATTTATTGCCAAAAGAAGTGGTCCACCCAGCATATTTTATTTTATTTTAGTAGTTTAGGTTTTATTTATTTTATTTTAGTTTAGTTTTTTATTTTCTTTAGGTTTAGTTTAGTTTAGTTTAGTTTAGGTTTAGGTTTAGTTATTATTTATTTTGGTTTAGGATTTGGTATTTTATATATTATTTAGGGTTTAGTTTAGAAGGTTAGGAGTAGGTTAGAGGGAGGTTTAGGGTGGAGGGTTTAGGGGTCAGGTGTGGAGGTTTTGGTTTAAGGTTTTGGTGAGTTTAGTGGTTTAGGTTTGGAGTTTAGGTTTCAAGTTTAGGGTTCAGCTCAGGTTCAACATATCTTCTTTTCATGAAGCAAGTAACACACCATGTTTTCTAAGACACATGTGATGGCATAGATAAAAAGTGACCAAGCATACTACAAATAAAAAACCCTAGATAACTTGAACCGTCTCGCTCTACCAACACTATGACTGTAACCTCCATCACTCTTCCCACCTCCATAATCGCCTCCTCCTCCACCTGTGATCTGGACCAGCCCTGGTTGACTGGATATTCCTGCCATCAAGGTTCTGCCATTTTAAGGTTTAGGTTTAGGTTTAGGTTTTTTAGGTTTATTTGTTAATTTATTTAGTTACTTTAGGTTTAGGTTTAGGGTTTGGGGTTTAGGGTTTAGGATTTATGGTTAGGTTTTATGTTTAGGGTTTAAGGTTTAGGGAGTAGGGTTTATGGATTAGGGTTTAGGGTTTTAGGGTTTATGCTTTTACGATTTAGGGTTAAGGATTAGGGTTTAGGTTTTAAGGGTGTAGGGTGTAGGGTTGTAGGTTTAGGGTTGTAAGTTTAGGGTTGTTGGTTTAGGGTTTAGGGTTAGTTTTAGGGTTTAGGGTTTTGGGTTTAGGATTTGGTTCAGTTTTACTTTAAAAAAAATTAAACCCAGAGATTTAGGTTTATTTAGTTTAGTTTTATTTCTTTTAATTTATTTTATTTTATTTTTATTTATTTTAGTTTATTTTATTTAATTCTTTATTTATTATAGTTTTATTTTAGTTTATTTTTTTAGGTTTAGGATTAGTCGTTTATTTTTTTAGTTGAGTTTTATTTTATTTTTAAGTCTACATTTTATTTTTATTTTATTTTTATTTTTAGGTTTAGGTTTAGGTTTTTATTTTATTTTCTTAGGTTTAGGTTTTAGGTTTTTATTTTAGGTTTATTTTTAGGTTTTATTTTTAAGTTTAGGTTTAGGTTTATTTTTAGTTTATTTTATATTATTTAGTTTAGGTTTAGGTTTATGTTTTATTTATTTTAGTTTAGTTTATTTTAGTTTAGGTTTAGATTTATTTTATTTTCTTTATTTTATTTTTATTTTAGGTTTAAAGTTTTTTTTAGTTTAGGGTTTTGGTTTTATTTTTTAGTTATTTTAAGGTTTATTTTTTAGGTTTGGTTTTTTTTAGTTTTTATTTTAGGTTTATTTTATTTTTATTTTACGTTTAGTTTTTATTTTATTTAGGTTTTTTATTCTTAGGTTTATTATATTTTTGAGTTTAGTTTAGGTTTTTATTTATTTTATTTTATTTTATTTTTATTAGTTTATTTTATTTTATTTTTAGGTTTAGATTTAGATTTTAGTTTAGGTTTTTATTTTAATTTAAACTCGAATCTTTGATAAACTCATTCATTATCAAGTCTAGTGCTATGTCGATGATCTCGTGATCAAAAGTGGAGAAAAGGAAGACCATCTCTTTGACTTGAGAGTATTTTTCGAACAGTTAAAACAATTTAACCACAAAATGAACCCCCTGAAGTGTTCATTTAGAGTAGCTTCAGAGAAATTCCTTGTGTTTGTTGTTCGATACCAGGGAATTGAAATCAATCAGGAAAAGATCAATGTGATATTAGAAATATCACCCCCTAAAAGTTTAACTCAACTTAGATCATTTCAAGGGCGATTGGTGTATCTAAGATGCTTTATATCCAACCTATCTGGAAGATGTCAACCATTCTCAACACTTGTCCAAAAGGATGCCATGTTCAAGTGGGATGACATGTGTGAGCATTCCTTCGAAGACATCAAGCATTTTTTGATGATGTCATCGATTATAACAGCCCCTATCCCTAGCAAGCCACTCATACTTTAGACGACTCCTTTGGTGCTTTGTTGGCCCAAGCCAATGACGAAGGGAAGGAAAATGCACTCTAGTACCTCAACCATCGTCTAATCCCTACTGAGGCTAATTATTCACCCATTAAGAAGCATTACCTTTGTACCCCTCCGTGAGGTGAAAGGACAAGAGCCAGCGACTTTTTAGCAGCACACCCACTTCTAGCTGACTCTTCACTTAATGATGCTCTCCCTGATGAACGTATCATGAATTTAGGGGATACAAGCATTCACCACTGGGAGATGTACTTTGATGGTGTGGCTTCCTCTCAAAGAGGAGAAGAACCACAATCTAATATTCCAAGAAAGATAAGGGTAGGAGTAGTTCTCTTAACTCCAAACTATAATGTGATAAGATTCTCATATTATCTGTCCAATCCTTGCACAAGAAACGAAGTTGAATATGAGGCTTTGATTGTCGATCTGGAGTTAGTTATTATTTAAGCATCCAGAACATCAATATCTTCAGAGATTCTCAACTAATTATCAACCAAATTGATGGGTCCTATAAGGTTATAAAGCCCAAGATCCATCATTACCACAAGTACACCATGGCTGTTGGCCCAAATCCCAAAGGTTATAATTTATAAGATTCCTCAAGGAGAGAACATCATAGCATATTCTTTAGCCAAGCTTGCCAAAGAGTTGGAATATTTGGAGGATAAGTCAATATCAATAAAGGTCTAAAATATACAATTCTTATCCCTTATTGATATTGAACTCATCAAAAAGTCCTCTCTTGTAGGGGAGGTTGCCATTACCAAGAAGGACGAGGAGTTAGATTGGAGGAAACAATTCATGGATTACCTAAATAAAGCCAAACTCTCTCAGGAGAAGTCCCAAGGCCATCAGATGAAGTCGAGAGCACTTTTCTATGCTGTTATGGATGGTTTCTTGTACTGGTAGACTTTCGATCACTTATGGTTACATTGTTTAGACAAGCATGAAGAAATTATGATCATGACTGAGGAACACTCAGGATTGTGTGGAGCCAACCAATCCTATCTGAAGATAAAAGCCAAGATCAAGAGACTAAGATACTATTAGCCATCAATGATCAAAGATTACATGGATATGGCTAGGAGATGCCACCAATGTCAAATACATAGTGTAGTTCTACACAAACCACCCAATAATCATCATTGTCATTTGAGTGTTGGGGTATCGACATAGTGGGTCCAAATGATCCTCCTTCTTCTAAGGGTCATTCGTTCATCTGAGCTTCTACTGACTATGTTTCCAAATGGATGAAGGAGATTCGCTCAGATAGGTCATCACTACGGATGTGCTCCAGTTTTTTAGAAACCATATATATATAGGTTGAGTTGCCTTAATGAATTATATCGATAATGATATTGCTTTCAAGGGCAGATCAACAACTTTGCCCGAGACATTGCATAGATTGGAGATATTCTACCATCAAATACCCAAGGGAAAATGACTTAGTAGAAGCCTTCAATAAAATTCTCATCCAAATACTAAAGAAGATACTCGACAATAATAAGTGATTGTGGAATGAGCAGTTAGTTGAAGCCTTATGGGCCTACAGCACCACATATAGAACTCCAACTTAGTCTACTCCTATCTCCTTAGTATATGGCTCCAAAGCTATTCTACCATTAGAAGTCCAACTCCCATCACTAAGGATAGCTGTGGGTAGAACACCAAGTTGTGGTTAGAAAAGCTCAAAGGCTTGGAGGAGAGATGCCTGTGGGATACTTTAAGTTGAGATAATGCCCCTAGTGGCACTCACTCAGTAGCTAGTCTAGGTCAAACTGATGTGCCACCCTACTAGTGTGTCATCCCAGTGGTCTTCTTACTTTGAAGGATGTAAGTCTGCTACCCTTTCCTTCTTTACCTAAACACTACACACTGACGAGCGCCTTGTTAGTTTAGTAGCCCTTACTACGTGGCCGGTAACCTACCTCTTGTTGGCTTCATTTAAAAGGATGTGAGTCTACACTTTTTTCTTAGATTAGCCTTAGCTCACTAATTGGGTCCAGTATATTTGAGGTTTAGGATAAGTCTTCTAGTGGCTTCTTTCCTCTTAATAGCTTCAAGTTTGGGTATAGTCCTTCCTTGGGACTCCCTGCTTAGTAGTCGGTCTAGGTCAGATAGAATTTGTCCCACTAATGATAGACTATCCTGATGATCAGTTATGCTTAGAAAGTTATAAGCCTACACGCTTTATTCAGGTTGATCATTGCACACTAACGGGCACCTTAGGTTGGTTGGTTCTCACTATGCTGACGAATACACCACTCGTGCTGATGGAAACATCTTAGGTTGGTTGGTCTTATCTTTGGATACACCACTTATGACAAAAAAATATATATTCACTTGTGGATTAGGAGGACACTAGTGGTACCTTTTCCCGAAAGCGGTATCTATCTTTAGGCGATGTCGAAAACTCCCTATAGGTATCTTACCTTTTTATTTTGGTTTATTTTTAGGTTCTATTTTTAGTTTAGGTTTAGAATTATTTTTTATTTATTTTATTTTATTTAGTTAAGGTTTAGATTTAGGTTTAGGTTTTATTTATTTCAGTTTAGTTTATTTTAGTTTAGGTTTAGGTTTATTTTATTTTTATTTTAGGTTTTGGTTTCTTTTATTTTAAGGTTTAGGTTTTATTTTTTATTTATTTTTAGGATTTATTTTTAGGTTTATTTTTTAGGTTTAGGCTTTTATTTAGCCTTTATTTAATTTTATTTTAGGTTTATTTTATTTTTATTTTAGGTCTAATTTTCATTTTATTTTGGTTTTTTTATTTTTTTAGTTTAGTTTCGGTTTTATTTATTTCATTTTATTTTAGTTTTTATTTTTTTATTTTATTTTCTTTTTTAAGTTTAGGTTTAGGTTTAGGTTTAGGTTTTAGTTTATGTTATTACTCTATTTATTTATTTGTTTTAATTTGGTTTATGTTTTTTTGTTTATTTTATTTTTAGGTTTTATTTAGTTTAGGTTTAGGTAGTAGCTTTTTAGGGTTTAGGGTTTAGGGTTTAGGTTTTAGGTTTAGGGTTTAAGGTTTTTTTTGATAAAGAATAAATTCAGATTCAAAGTTTTTTCATTTCAATTTCATCAACCAAGTAATACACCAAGTTTTCTAAGACACAAGAGATAACAAATATGACAAAATGAGCACACATAGAGCAAATAAAAAACCCTAGATAACTAAAATGATCTCTACAGTATAGATAATTCCATAAGCAATAGATCAGATCATCCATTCTTTAATTTCTCAGCCTCATCGAACTACCTCTCTGAGTAGTAATCCAACATGATTTTACCAATCTCTACCTCCGCCACCACCATGGCTGTAACCTTTGTCAGTCCTCCCACCTCCGTAATGACAACAGCTCCGACCACCACCTCCAAATCTTCCACCACCTCCAGATCGCCCACCGCCACTACGATAATTGCCACCTCGCTTCCACTCCACCCAGATCTAGTCTGGGCTGAGTGATGTTCCTACCATCAAGGTTATGCCCATTCTTAGAGTGTAGCTTAGGTTTAGGCTTATTAGGTTATGGGGTTTATGTTTATATTTTAATTTATTTAGTTTAGGTTTATGTTTAGGGTTTAAGGTTTAGGATTTAGGGTTCAGGGTTAGGGTTTAGGGTTTAGGGTTTAGGGTTTAAGATTTAGGGTTTAGGGTTTGGAGTTTATGCTTTTAGGGTTTTATAGGTTAGGGTTTATGGTTTAGTGGAGCTTAGGGTTTAGGGTTTAGGGGTAGGTTTAATGTAGTTTAAGAGTTTAGGGTCAATTTTATAGGGTTTAGAGTTTTAAATTATGCAAACCAAGAGGTTTAGGTTTATTTAGTTTAGTTTTATTTTATTTTAATTTTATTTAGGTTAATTTTATCTTGTTTAGTTTATTTATTTTAGGTTTATTTATTTTATTTTAGTTTTATCTTAGTTTATCTAGTAAGTTTATTTAGTTGAGCCATTATCTTATTTTCATTCTGTTAAGTTTAGGTTTAGAGTGGTTTAGGGTACTCAGTGGTTTAGGCTCATGGTTGGGCCTGGCTGGCCCAGGGCCCAGGGTTTAGCATTTTGGCCTGGGGTGGAGGCCTGGGAGCCCATGGCACAGGTCAGTCATGGTCAGGTCAGTGGAGGTGGGTAGAGCTTTAGCTTTAAGCCTTAGATTTATGGTCCAAGTTTAGTTTAGGGTTTGGTTTAGGAGGTTGCAGGTTTAGGTTGCAGGTTATGGTAGGGTTAGTTAGTCAGGGTTTAGGTTAGGGGTGGTGGCCTATTGGGTAGGCCCCTAGGGTTTATGATTTTATGGAGGGTTTAGGGTTTAAAGTTTAGGGTTTAGTAGTTTAGAGTTTAGGGCAGTTAGGGTTTTTAAATTTTAAATTTCTTTAAAATCAAGCAAACCCGTAGGTAGGTTTATTTAGTTTTTTAAGTTTAGTTTATTTTATTTTATTTTGATTTAAAATTAATTATTTTTTTTTAGTTTAGTTTATTTATTTTAGGTTTTTTTATTAGTTTATTTTAGGTTTAAGTTTAGGTTTAGTTTATTTTTTAGTTTATTTTATTTTATTTAATTTTAGGTTTGATTTATTTTTATTTTAGGTTTAGGTTTAGGTTTTATTTTATTTTTTTTAGATTTAGGTTTTAGGTTTTTTACTTTAGGTTTATTTTTATGTTTTATTTTTAGGGGTCTAGTTTTATTTTTAGTTTATTTTATTTTATTTAGTTTAATTTTAGGTTTAAGTTTAGGTTTTGGTTTTATTTATTTTTGTTTAGTTCATTTTAGTTTAGGTTTAGGTTAATTTTATTTTGATTTTAGGTTTAGGCATTTTTTTAGTTTAGGGTTTAGGTTTTTTTTTTTTTTATTATTTTTTATGTTTTATTTTTATGGTTATTAGTTAGGTTTAATTTTTTATTTAGTTTTATTTTATTTTATTCTATGTTTATTTTATTTTATTCTAGTTTTTTTATTTTATTTTGTTTATTATTATTTTAGTTTAGTTTAGGTTTTTTATTTATTTTATTTTAGTTTAGTTTTTATTTTATTTTATTTTATTTTTAAGTTTAGGTTTAGTTTTATGTTTAGGTTTAGGTTTTAGTTTATGTTTTGATTTTATTTTATTTTTTTATTTTATTTTGGTTTAGATTTTTTATTTATTTTAGGTTTATATTTTATTTACTTTAGGTTTAGTTTTAGCTTTGGGTTTAGGGTTTATAGTTTTAGTTTATTTTTGGATTAGGGTTTAGGGTTTGTGGTTTAGTAGGGTACATATGGTAGGGTTTAGGGTTTTAGGGTTTAGGGTTTAGGGTTTAGGGTTTAGAGTTTAAAGTTTTTAGGGTTTTGGGTTTTGGGTTTAGGTTTAGGGTTCAGGTTTTAGTTTAGAATTTAGAATTTTTGTGGTTTATTTTAACAGAGAAAAAGATTCACGTTCAACATTTTTTCTTTTCTTTAATTAGTTTATTTATTATTTATTTTAGTTTAATTTATTTTTCATTTTTATTTATGTAGTTTTTTTATTTTTTGTTAGTTTAGTTTATTTATTTTAGGTTTATTTATTTTAGTTTAGGTTTTTTATTTTAGTTTATTGTTTGGGTTTAGGTTTTAGTTTAGTTTTATTTATTTATTTTAGGTTTATTTATTTTAGTTTTGGTTTTAGGTTTTATTTTTTATTTATTTTTAGGTTTATTTTTTAAGTTTAAGTTTTTATTTGTTTTTATTTTAGGCTTGTGTTCAGTTTATTTTATTTTAATCTTACATTTAGTTTTAATTTTATTTATGTTTTTTATTCTTAAGTTTATTTTATTTTTTAGTTTCATATTTTTTAGTTTCATTTAGGTTTTTATTTATTTTATTTTAGTTCATTCTTATTAGTTTATTTTATTTAAATTTTAGGTTTAGGTTTGGGTTTTAGTTTAAGTTTTTATTTTGTTTTATTTATTTATTTTAATTAGGTTTTTGGTTTATTTATTTATTTAATATTTAGGGTTTAGGGTTTTTACGGTTCAGGGTTTCGGGGTTAGGGTTTAGGTTTTTTAGCGTTTATGGTTTAGGGTTTAGGTTTTAGGTTTAGGGTTCAGGTTTTACTTTAGGGTTTAAGGCTTTTGGTTTCTTTTTAGCAGAGAACAAATTCAAATTAAATATTTTTTCTTTTCGATTTCATCAACCAAGTAACACACCAAGTTTTCTAAGACACAAGCGACGACATAGATCAAAAATAAGCAAGCATAGAGGAAATCAAAAACCCGAGATAGCTAGAACCGTCTCTACTATGAAGACACAATTGCATAAGCACTAAATCAAATCAACCATTCTTTAGTTTCTCTAGTTCCCATCAGAACCACCCTGGTCTCTCGAGTAGCGGGATCCACCAACATATCTCCGATCTCTCCCTTCGCCACCACTATGGCTATAACCTCTGTCGCTCCTCCCGCCTCCATAACCACCACTACTCTGACCACCACCTCCATATCTACCAGCACCTCAAGATCCCCCACCACCACTACGTTAACTGCTGCCTCCGCTTGCCCTCCATCGCCAGATCTAGACTAAGCCTGGTTGACGGTGATGTTCCTACCGTTAAGGTTCTGCCCATTCTTAGGGTTTTGGTTTAGGGTTAGGTTTATTAGGTTTTAGGGTTTAGGTTTATTTTTAAATTTATTTAGTTACCTTAAGTTTAGGTATAGGGTTTGGGTTTTAAGGTTTAGTGTTTAAGGTTAGGGTTTAGGGTTTAGTAGGTAGGGTTTAAGGGTTTATTTAGGGTGGGGAGTGGATTAGGTTTTAAGGTTTTTTAGGGTTTAAAGTTTAGGGTTTAGGATTTAGGATTTATGGTTTTTTTTTTTAAGTAAACCGGTAGGTTTAGGTTTATTTAGTTTATTTTTTATTTATTTTAGTTTATTTTATTTTTAATTTTTATTTAGATTTATTTTTTATTTATATTTTTTTAGTTTATTTATTTTAGGTTTATTTATTTTAGTTTAGGTTTTTTTATTTTAGTTTATTTTTTAAGTTTAGGTTTAAGTTTATGTTTATTTTTTAGTTTAGTTTTATTTTTATTTTATTTTTTAGGTTTATAATTATTTTTTTTAGGCTTATGCTTAGGTTTTTATTATATATTTTTAGGTTTAGGTTTTAGGTTATTATTTTAGGTTTTTTTTAGTTTGGGTTTAGTTTTATTTTTAGTTTATTTTATTTTATTTAGTTTAGGTATTAAGTTTAGTATATTTATTTTAGTTTAGTTTATTTTAGTTTATGGTTATGTTTATTTTATTTTGTTTTTTTAGGTTTATGTTTTTTCTAAATTTAGAGTTTAAGTATTTATTCAATTTTTGATTTTATTTACGGTTTTGTGCCACCATCCTTCAAGATCTTTGATGGCAGCGGGAACCCACGATAACTCATTGCACACTTTAGAGCCAGCTATTGCATCATTGGTGGCAACAACGCACTCCTCTTCCGCCTTTTCGTTAGTAGTCTACCAAGTGTTGCATTGGATTGGTACACCGAACTGCCCAATGATTCGGTGAGGACTTTTGCTGAGTTGGAGCACCACTTCATCAAGAGTTTTGCAGCAGAGGGTGACTATATGTGACCTCATTGTAGAGAAATAGAAACTCAGCGAGTCCCTTGTAGATTACATTCTCAGGTGGCGCAACTTGAGTATGAAATGCGAACCACAACTGCCCGAATAGCATGCCATTGAGATTCTTCTCAAGAATATCCATGGCCCGATCGCCTTCATGCTTAAGGGCTTTACCATCAAAATATTCGAGAAATTAATAAACAAGGCGGCTAGCCTACAAGAGAAAGCCAAATAGTTGCCCTTTCCAGACCAATCATCTAGGCCCAAGCCGCATAAGGTGTTTAAGAAGAAGCAAGGGATAGTTGTGTCAGTAGATAGAGGGAGGCAGCTAGCCAGAGTTCAGTATCAGAGACTATGAGCTTAGCAGCATCCTTTGCACCTCCTAATCCACCACCTCAGCCATCATACTACCCACAGTAGCTGCCACAACAACCATTTCCACCACATCAACAGCCTACCTAATATCAGTATTTATATCCATCGCCAGGTAGCTACTTTTCACCAACTCTTGCCGATAGATTGAATAAGCCATATTCATTCAAGAGGGGGTAATTAGGAAAATCTTTAAGAATCTCTTAAAATAACCTGACTTTCAATTACTAGAGCTACGATGCCAGAGGAAGGGGGCAAGTGTGATGATCCTAGCTATGCCCCTACCACCACATGTTAGGCCATGTCTTGAGGATTTTTTCACTTTTAAGGATTAGCTTGAGCTAAGCTACAAGTTGAGATACATAGTTATCCCTAAGGAATACTTATTAGAACAACCATTTAGTTATGTTAGAGTAATCCTTGGGGATACTTGTGATCCTCTTAAGACCAAAGAAGGTTATGATATCTCCCTATCTCGAACCTCTATGAAGATCATTTCCAAGATCAAGAAGCTTTACTTTCAGGTGGCTGAAGTAGCTCAAACCTCCAAAACCAAGGAAAGTTTGTAGTTGCAAAAGACAACTCGAGGAGGGTGACAACCCAGCAGTAGCAGTAGCTCACCATACTTGCCCAAGATAGTCCACTAGTGTAGCCACCGTCCGAGTCCAGTACCATCTCCATAGCTACCACTCTTCTACTAGCTCCTCTTCTACCAACAAGAGCATTGTACATGCGAATAATGGCACTAATCCCTTACTTCACTTACTTTATTTGATTTCTATCATGTACCTCCACCCAAAAGAAAATTAATGAAGAAAGTTGATTCTACTTATATATTGTCTACTTCTCATGCTCTTGATTTTATTCATATTGAAAGCTCTCTGAGTCTAAATAAAAGTAATAGCTTTAGTAGTTCCAGTCATTTCCTTTCTAATTTAGAGTCAGACAATCCTTCTATGAATCAATCAATTTTACCTCTTGAGATTGACTCAGAGTCAACTGACTCTGACTATCCCATCGGAGAAGCTGTAGTTATGCCCGATGAGAAGGTAGAACTTTCCACAAGCCATCATTCCAAGATGTCATTGAAGTTAACCTATGCAGTGGCAAAGTTCTACCTCTCAGGGAAGCACCTTAGGATAAGGGTAAGCAAGTCATAAGTTCTAGTGAGCAGATAGCTCCTCCATAGGATGATCCACCCATGGATATGCTTATAGAGGACCAAGCCAGAGTTGATTACAATGTCTTAGCTCACCTTAGAAAGTTTCCAGCTATATTAAGCATATACGATGCCCTTTTCTTATCCAAAGAGATGATGGAATTTTTAATTAAGCCATACTTGATCTAGAGATATATTTAGCTCAGCTGACCACTATTAAAGAGGAGGCATGCCACTCAAAGGATATCTTAGGAGTTACATTCAGCGATGAAGACTTACTCCTAGGGACGACCATGCACCGCATCTTTACATTATAGGTGATGTTAGTAGATATAGGGTATCTAGAGTTCTAGTTGACCCAGGTGTATCAGTTAATATTATGAGTCTATGAACCCTTGCCTACTTGAGGATCGACATCTCCAAACTCCAGAAAGAACAAATAAGGTTGAGAGGATTCAATGAACAAGATTATAGGGCCTTGTGGTGTTTATTTTTTGATTTATAGGGGACACCACACAAATCATAGAGGTACTTTTTGAGGTGATGGGGTACAACATTAAAGTATGATATACTATCACAAAAGATAGAGGAATCACCCTACAATGGACCTAATCACTTAATAAGGACTCATAAGGCATGATGAGTCTTCAAATGTACTAGAGATTTTTCCCAAACTTTACATGGATGAATAAAGCATGGTTTATATTAGACTTGGTTCTTAAGTTCCCTATAGAGGAAAGCCTCCATAGTTAATTACATCTTAGGGAATGAAATTTTCTAAGAATATTTGCAATTAAAGTAGACAATTATCATCTCCAAATATTTCAAGGTTAGACTATCAAAGGATTTGGTTGTATTTGGAAAATCAATTGAGAAAGTTCAAAGAGAAGACTTATTTTTGGAATTCAAATGAAATAAATAAGAAATTCTCATGATACAAGGAAGCCTAGTAAGCATTTTAATATATCATATAGTTGGGCTTAATAATTTTAAAGTTGACAAGATTTAAATGTTTTGAGTTGAAATTTAATTAGATTACTAGGGATTATAATCCACCAACACAAGTTTGTGGGAATACCTAATAGGTGAGGATTTATGCTCGTAGACTGAAGGAAATAGCTACCTCAGATCCTAAATCTTGGGAGATTTAGTATGAGCTAAATCATAACCTAAATCTAAGCGATAGGTGGAAATAAGGGATTATCTCCACAAGAGAGAATAAATTATCCAACTTCTAGACTTATAACTGCCTGGAGTGGCCACCAGCTAACTCCTATGATTTTAAAACCATGTAGTATGGTCTTATGAATTGGAAGATAGCTAGGGTTATTATTTAATTAGAAAGAGACTAAAGTCCTAAACACACTCCCTAAGTGACTAGAGCATAAGTGGTATGAGCATATGACTTAATCTATAGATGTAAAGTCTTTTTAAATTTTATTTTATTTTAGACACATTATTTCGAGAGAGGCTTATGGATTTCTTATGCCTAAATGTATGATGAAATAGGGTATGGGTCAAATCAGCTAGAAGAAGGTGTTCTTCACCACATGGGATGCCCTCACAAGTCAAGCATTCCTTTGTCATGCAAGTATGGAGATCATTCATATTCAAGAGAGAAAGAATATGCATGCATGAGGTGAAACTTACAACCATACAACTAAGGGGTTACTAAACCTTTTAATTATCTTATTTATGTCTTAGGCTTTATGATGAGCTTATGAGTAGTTTAAAATTTAGTTATGAGTGATTAGTTGGGTAGAAAAATTATTTTTATCCTAAGAGCCTAATCATGTCCAAGCCAAATATTAAAGCATTAATCATTTAAGAAACTATGAAAAGCATACTGTCTTGATGCACAATGTAAACATAACATCAAAAAATTATATAAACTATCTTAAAAGAATAAAAGGCTAGTGAGGTTGGGTACCGTTGTACAACCCGAAGAGATAAAAGATGGGTAACCGAGCTATACCCTTATACAACCTCTAATATGAAAGAATAATTATAATTGTATTAAATGTTATGTGGCTCTTCTTTCTTCATATCTCCATTTTTTATTTGGTTCTTTCTTTTATTTGGATGGTGCTTTCTTCAAAGGAATCACAAGGCACCCTAGGACAAAGCCTTATGGCCACTGCTCATCCTAATCCCCCATAGCACTAATCCTAATTCTTATTGAAAAATTTACATTTATGTTAGAAAAGTAAATTTAATTACACCTGCAAAATAAAGGTTAGCTAAATATACATATAATCCCAAGCAGTTGTATTTATAAATTGGACTTAGCACCCTACACATGGGTAACTAAGCCCACATATCCTAACTTGGATTATGCTTAAGGATTTAAGCAACCTGCAAAAAGAGCATTCACATTTATTTTTAAGCATCTCCTAAGAAGATTCCCCTGCAAAAAACATGATTAGGCTAATATTGGTCCATCATCCAGTTTACAAAGCATACACCCTAACATCCAATCTACAGTAATACATCATAAAACAAAACATACATCTCATTATACATCATCCTAACTTAGAGCTAGAAGTGGTTGATTAATTCTAATGTGTGTATTAAGGCATGTGTGGTAAGTCTTGCTAGGCATTAGTGTTGTATTTTCTAAGTGTAGAAGGATTTAATTTAACATAGAAGGTTGATTTCACTTGAAGTAGTTTAATTAATTTGAGAATTTTAATTTGTGTTTTCTTTTGTTTCATTTCATTACACTTAGCAACTAAGTATTTTAAAGAGAGGAAAAGAGGACTGCGCTCTTTCATCCGTACCTTAGGTCGCTTTATATAGTATATTAATTTGATTTAGTTCTCTTTAGTGAATGGCTTATTAAATTAGTTAACTAATCCTAAGTTTAGGTTCACTTTAAATAATCCTATTTAAAATGGAAGACATCTTAAGATTAAGTTAATTGAATTACTACCTTTGAAACAAGCATATGATTCAATCCTAAGTGTATCTATACATGCAACATATTTTATAACACTTAAATGATGAATGTATGTGTATGTTTAGAATTTATATTTTATTTGATTCAATTATTTAAACATACTAATTTAAAACTTTATCCAAATTCTTTTATAGAAAGGAGATAAGAATTACATTAAATAGGCATGGCTGTTGTTAAACCAGGGAAGTGAGATAATCAAATGAATTCTTTGGACCTAGCTAAAGCCTCATATTCTTAGGAAGTCCATACTATATACCCATTTACAGTCAAACATATGTAAATTCATATACATGAACATAATAAGTAAGTTCCAAATCATATGGATAATTAATTCAACCACTTAGTCAATTATGAATGCATGCAATTTTAATGTAAAATGGGTTTTCATTCTTTAGTCACATATGCATATTCATGGGAAGTGAGGTAATCAAAGATATAGGCAAGTATGTGTCATTGTTAAACCAGAGAAGTGAGGTAATCAAATGACCTCCTAGGGCTAACTAAAGCCTTATATTCTTGGGATGTCTAGACTATATACTTGCTTATCTTGGACACACATGGATATATAAATAAATGAGGGATAAAAAACCATGCAAAGATTGTATATTTTTTATTGAATCATTTATATATATGAATTAAAGCTCTATCAAAATTTTAATGTTGAAATACATAATAATGAAATCAAATGGGTATGTGCCATTATTAAACTAGGGAAGTGAGATAATCAAATGTCCTCCTTGGGGCTAGCTAAAGCCTCATGTTCCTAGGATGTCCAGACTATATACCCATTACCATTCAATCTTATATAAATCAACACATTAATAGAGAAAAGAGAACTCAACATTCATACACTTATGCTATAAGTACATGCAGTTCTTATGTATTTATAACTAGTATCATAACATATATTATTATTCATTTATAAGCTTTTGAAAAATACATTTTGATTTAATAGTGAGTATAGCCATGCATATATTAAATTAAATCAACACATGCAAGCTTACATAAAGGAAATCAATTTTAGTTTACTTGATTTTAAAAAGATGGATGCATGAATTCAAATGACATACCAAATTTAACATGATTGGAAAGAGGACAATCAAATATAAGCATGTGATTCATTCAACCAAACTAGTTCATAAGGATAATAAAATCAAATAAGATTATTTAAAGCAAACCAAAGCTTTGTTTTCTTAATTAAGTTTTGGATTTGATTTGATTGAAAGAGGTGAAGAGAAATCATCACTTGTTGTTTTAAACCCATTCCCACATTAGTGATATGATTTAATTTAAGGAAATGTAATTAAGTTAATTTTATGGGTAACCCTAATTTTATGAATTACTTATCCATACCTATATCAGCTTGAAGTAATTAACTAAATAATTATGAGCCAACATGATATTCATGGAAAATAAACTTACAATGATCCTAGGAAATAAATGGGGCCTAATGCAATTGGCTCATGATTAAAAGTTAATTAGATTAAGATACTTAATTAATTACTCTTATGGTTTTCCCACACATGTGGACTAACCGTAATTTTATTAAACTCTTATAGCTTATTAAACACTTAAAGATCTATGATTAAGCCCATAACTTAATATGATTAAATTAAATTTTTCTAGCAGATCTAATCACGATCGTCCATTTTGATCATGCAGAATGGACAGTGCGTGATCTAATGTGATGCGAGTGAGGGAGAATGGAGTCTGTTTGCCATTGTTCACGTGATCCAATCTTTCCCGATCTTGGATCAACTCCAAAAGGATCCCACACCTTCATGACATCGTTCAGAGGGGATCCAATAATAAATATCACACGAGATGCAAGTTTTCTTCAAAAATCTCCAACCCATTTTTTCTAAAGGATTGGTTTTGGAAGCAGACCTCACTGGTGCTCAAGACTGGAAGCTTCAATGATTGAGGAAGCTTTATCTAGTGGAGACAAAGGCCTATTGAGTAGCAACTGGATCAATTCATTAATGTTTGCTCGGAAGGCCACAAATCGATGATTTAGAGGTTGTCTTTGATTGAAGTCCCACCTTTGGTGCTCGAGAAGCTTGGGATGATTTGTTCTTACTTGATGAGGCATAGGGATGGTGCGTGCAAAGTTAATTTTAGTTTGATGGAGAAATGGAGAAGTTAGGTCAGAAATTGGGAGTGTCCTATTTAGGGATGGATGAGAATGGCATTTTTTGATCGAGGAATGAAGCTTAAGAGCTTAGAGAATGGCTCTAGAAGATTGTCTTGGGTAGCTAAGGCTCTGAAGAATAATTTTTGTGTGTGTTTGAGTGAAAATGAGGGGTGTATACCCCATTCATCTTGATCAGACGGTTGGATCTAGTTTGGCTTCTAGTGGCCGCCATCTGAGTCGTGGGTGGCAGGAAAGAGGTGAGTTGGCTCGACTTGGTTGGTTAAAGTTGTGGAGGTGGCTGCTAAGGAGGAATCATGGATGTCCTATGAGTTTCTAATGCTCTAATGGGAGAGTGAGGTTATTTCACCTCCCATGGGTCATGACCCACCCAACCACCCCTTGGGTCAAGCTGGGCAATGTCCTAGGTGCCTGGTGGACCATTGGGAGGAACCAAGGAAAATGTAAATGACCACTTACATGGCTGATTTGTCTCATGTGATGCCTTTGACCAAAGGGTAGAATGATCATTTGAGATTGAATTTGATTTAGGTAAATTTGAAATGAGCCAAAAGGGGGTTAGCCCAAATTTCAAGTCAATTGGAGTTAATTTGGTTAGGTTTGGCTCAATTTAACTCATTTAGGTCAAATTGGGTTAGGTTGGGTCAAGTTGACTAATTGGCCAAATTAGGTCAAACTAAGAGTTGGGTCAAGTGGTTTAGTTTGGATTAGATTTGAATTTGGCTCATTTGAATTCATTTGGGTCAAATGGGTTATGTTGACCAATTTGACCAAATTTGCCAAATTGGCTTGGGTTGAGTGTTGGTTTGGGTTTAGTTGACCAATTAAAGATAATTGTAGGCTTTGGTTTCAATTAATTTGGATTTGTTTTTCATTTAGGCCAACTTGAACATTTAGGTCAATTTGTGCTAAGTAGGTCAATTGGGTTCAATTGGTCCAATCATGGCTTTGGTCAAGTTCAATAATCAATTTGGAATGAACTTGAGCCATTGATTGCAATCAATTTGGTTTATATTTTGATTCAACCCAATTTGGTCTTTTAGGTCAATTTTGGTCAACTTGGGTCAAGAGGGATAATTGGGTTTGGTTTGACTCAATTGAAAGTCAAGTCATATTCAAATATTGATTTTGATTTGGTATGAATCATTGGTTTCAAAGGACTTAACTTTGGTTGTAATTTGGCTAGTTTGGGATCATATGGGTTAAGGGGTTGACTTGGTCAAATGACCAAGTTGAGTTGGTTTGACCATATTTATGATAATTGATCAACCTAGGGTGATCAATAATCATGATGGATGGTTTTGATGGGTTTGGTTCTATCCAATTTGGGTAGGATTAAAACTTGGCTCAAATAGGTTAAATTGGGCACTTTGGGTCAAGTGGATCAATTGGGTTTAGTTGGCTTGATTTTTTTTTGGATTTAGTTTATTTATGGATTTGGGTTTGATATAATTTCAATTGGCTTGGGTTCAAATGAGGGTTTGTTTTTTGTTGGTCATGACTTAAATTTTTTTGAGTTTGGATTTATTTTGATTTTATTTTTTATTTGTGAATATTATTGAAGGTATGATTTATGAGAAAATCAATTGAATTTGGTTTTGAATTTTAAGTTCATGGGTTGGGTCATTGTAAGCTTCATATTTTGATTTTTTGATTTAGTTTGATTTAGTTTTAATCATTTAAATGTTGATTTGATTTATTTTGAAGATGATTGATGATATGTGAGAAAATCAATGAGTTTTTAGTTGATTTGGATAATATTTAGCTAAGTCCATGGGATATGTCATATCTTAGGAAGAGTTTTAAAGTTTGATTTGATCATATGATTTAATCATTTGGTTTTGGAATTTGGATTTGGGTGGATTTTAATTTTAATTTGATGTTTGAATTGAACTTGAGGTTTGGTTTGAGAAGGTGAACATGAATTGGTTTTGGGTTGAAGGTGATTATTATCCTAATCCCTAAGGCATTACTTAATCATATGGTTAACCCTTCTAAGTCTTTAGGCTTAGGTTAAGTGATTACCTAATTGTTAGAAGTGTCTTATGACTAAGGAAGTCTTAGTCTCTAAAAGTCTCCTAAGTCTAAGATTGGAAGATTGAATCTGCACTCCAAAAGTGAGGTCAAAGTGTTGCCTTTAGAGATAGATGATTAGAAGACCGAAGCCAAGTTTCACATTATAGACTTGGATACATCTTTCAGTGCTTTGCTTGGTAGACCATGGATACATAAGAACAACATAATTCCATTTTCTCTACATCAGTGTATGAAGTTCATGAGAGGTGGGATCATCTACTATGGCAAAGGAGATCTCAAGCCATTTACAGTTCATGAGGTCGCATATATGAGGATGCAGCTTACTACCTCCTTCAAAATCAATAAATTTATTCTCATGAACTTGGCCAAAGTTTAAAAATAAAAGAAAAAGATAAAGAAAAAAAAAGGAAAGAGAAAAAGAAAAGAAATGAGAAAATGAAAAAAAATAAAAGGGAGAGAAATTAGATTTGGAGGAAGTGGAGCGACGATTCCACCCACAGTTACTCCATTTAAACATATGGGATGATGACCTAACCTCCACTAGGCATGAAGAGGCTTAGGAGAGGCACTAGGGTTGGAAATCCTCCGTATTGGCTACCCAATAGAAGATATGTCCTAGCTACCAAGAGTACACTTACTATCCATACAAACTTAGAATCTAATTCATAGGATGAGTCTTATATGGTTAGTACACCAGCCAACTCTTCTCAGCAGTAGATTCCCTTGGAGGTGACACTTAAGCCAGATAATAATGAAGATTGGGCTCCAAAGCAAAGCATAAGTGTATCCAAGTTTATATGTGAAATAGTTAGGCATCGGTTAGGAACCTTAGCTCTAACCCCACTTTCCCCTCAAAAAGTTAAGGGTTTAGTAGTTATGGAAGCACCAAAGTCATCCACAGGAGTGAAGACTCAGAGGTTCTTTTTGGGAGCATCATCCTCAAGTCAAGAAGTTGATGTAGAACTTGAGGATGATTCATATAAAGGTTTAATAGAATTATCTTTTGATTAGTACTTGCCTTGTGTTCATAATTTAGCAAAGAAAGGGTGAATCCCACATACTTGGTCAAAGTGTAGTCAGACTACTTCGAAAGAAATTGGAAGAACAAATGCAAAAGCTCTCAATCAAGATCAAGACTAGGAATTGTTATAGTGGGTCTAGTTGATGATGATGATTACTACTTTGTCATCACCAATCATTAAGAATCTGATAGGTTCTTTTCAAATCACATTAACTCATATGAGGAGTTGTTCTTAAAAATTGATGATCTAGATGATTTTAAAGTCAAAGATGCACCACCAAAGTTTGATGAAGCGATCAAGTCAACCATCAATGAGCTCAAGGTAATCAACTTAGGAATAGAAGAAGATCCGGGCATGACATACATCAGTTCTTTATTGAATGAAATTAAAATCAATGACTTAATTAGTCTATTGACTGAGTTTAAGAACTGCATTGCATGGAGTTATTAAGTGATGCTTAGATTGGCTCCTTACGTAGCGATTCATAAACTAGCAGTAGAGCCTACTACTAACCCTATCAAGCAAGCTCCCAGATGTATGCGATTAGACATAGAATAACAAGTCATTTATGAAGGTAAGAAATTGATCGATGTGGGAATCATTTGGTAAAAAAATACCTAACTGGTTAGTCAACATTGTCATAGTTAAGAAAAACTATGGCCAAATTCACATATTTGTCAATTTTAGGAATTTAAATAAGGGATGTCCAAAATATGAATTTCCACTTCCAATCCTGGAGTTGATGGTGGACATTGCCTTATCTCATGCAGTCTTCTCTTTCATGAATGCCTCATCTGGATATAACCAAATAAAGATGACCCTTGAAGATGAAAGAAACACTGCTTTTAGTACACCCAATCATAATTTAATGCTACAAGGTCATGCCTTTCAACCTTAAACATGTCGGTGCTACATACCAGGGGGCTATGACTCGAATCTTCTATGAACTCATTAATCATCAAGTCGAGTGCCATGTCGATGATCTCATGGTTAAAAGTTTAGAAAAGGAAGACCATCTCTTTAACTTGAGAGTAGTTTTCTAACAATTAATAAAATTTAATCTCAAAATAAAACCCTTGAAGTGTACATTTGAGGTAGCTTCAGAGAAATTCCTTAGTTTATTATCTGACACTAGGGAATTAAAATCAATCTGAAGAAGATCAAGGTAATATTAGAAATGCCACCCCCTAAAAGTATAACTCAACTTATCATTCCAAGGGAAATTGTAGTATCTAAGATGCTTTATATCCAACCTATCGGGAAGATGTCGCCATTCTCAGACTTGTCAAAAGGATGACAAGTGAGCATGCCTAAGACATCAAGCATTACCTGATGATGCCACAAGTCCTAAAAACCCCTATCCCAAGCAAGCAGCTCATACTTTATAGTGCTACATTAGATGACTCTGTTGGTGCTTTGTTGGCCCAAGCTAGTGACGAAGGGAAGAAAAATGCACTCTACTACCTTAGCCATCATATAATCCCTACTAAGGCCAATTATCCACCCATTGAGAATCATTGCCTAGCTTTAATCTTTGCATCACAAAAGCTACAACACTACATCCTTCCTCATAAGGTGAACTTAATCTCTAGCATCAATCCACTATAGTATCTCATGACATGGTTAATGCTATCCAGACGGTTGGTACGATGGTCCATGATGCTCTCGTAGTTTGACATTACCTTCATTCCACTATGTGTGGTGAAAAGACAAGCACTGGCAAATTTCTTACCAGCACACCCACTTCCTGTTGACTCTCCGCTTAGTGATGATCTCCCTGATGAATAAATCATGAACTTAGGGGATACTAAAATTCACCACTGGGAGATGTACCTTGATGGTGTGGCTTCCTCTCAAAGAGGAAAAGAACCATAGTCTACTATTCCAAGAAAAGCCAAGGAAAGAGTAGTTCTCTTAACTCCAGACTGAGATGTGATGAGATTCTTATATCATTTGTCCAAACCTTGGACCAATAATGAAGCCAAATATGAGGCTCTAATTGCTGGTTTGGAGTTACCCATTAATCTAAGCATCCAAATATCAACATCTTTGGGGATTCTTTGCTAGTTATCAACCAATACGTTGGGTCCTATGAGGTTATAAAGCCCAAGCTCCATCACTACCACAAGTACACCATGGAGTTGTTAGCCAAAATCACAGATGTTATCATTTATAAGATTTCTCAAAGAGAGAATGCCATAGCAGATGCCTTAGCCAAGCTTGCTAAGGAGTTGACATGTCCGGATGATGAGTCTGTATCAATAAAGGTCCTAAATAGATAAGTCTTATCCCTTATTCATATTGAACTCATCAAAAAGTACTCTCTTGAAGGGGAGGTTTCAATTGCCAAGAAGGAAAAGGAGTTAGATTAGAGGCAACCATTCATGGATTACCTAAATAAAGGTAAACTACCTCAAGAGAAGTCCCAAGCTCATCAGATGAAGTAGAGAGAACTTTCCTACACTATTGTGGATGGTTTCTTATACCAATAATCTTTTGATCATATGTGGTTAAATTATGTAGACCAGCACGAAGGCCATAAGATTATGACTGAGGTATACTCAGGATTATGTGGAGCCAACAAATTCATGGCAAAGATGAAAGCCAAGATCAAGAGATTAGGATACTACTGGCCATCAATGATCAAAGATTACATGGATATGGCTAGTTGATGCCACCAATGTGAAATACATGGTGTGGTCCTACACTAACCACCCAACATTCTACATCCTACATTGGCCTCATGGCCTTTTGAGTGTTGGGGTACTAACAAAGTGGGACCAATTGATCATCCTTCTTCCAAGGGTCATCAATTCATCTTAACTGCTACTTACTACTTTTCCAAATGGGTGAAGGTGATTCTACTCAGAGAAGTCACTACTCAGCATGTTCTCCAATATTTTAGGAATCATATCGTATATAGGTTCAGAGTGCCTCGATGAATTATATCTAATAATGGTACTGCATTCAAGAGCACCGAGGTCAACAACGACACAACATAGATTGGAGATATTCTACCATCAACTACTCGAGGGAAAATGGCTTAGTAAAAGCTTTCAACAAAACTCTCATTCAAATACTAAAGAAGACATTTGACAACAACAAGCGATAGTCTCATAAATAGTTAGCTGAAGATGTGGGCATACTGCACCACATATAGAACTCCAACTCAGTCTACTCTTTTCTCCTTAGTGTATGTGTCCGATGCCATTCTTCCATTAGAAGTCCAACTCCCATCACTAAGGATAGTTGTGGGTAGAAAGATCACAACCGAGCAGAACACCAAGTTATGGTTAAAAGAGCTCAAAGGTTTTGAGGTGAGATGCCTACGGGCATGCCAAAACCTTGAGTTATATAAAGCTAAAATGATCAGGTCGATGTGCTACTCTGCTTGTGTGTCACTCCAATGGTCTTCTTGCTTTTGGGGATGTAAGTATGCTACACTTTCCTTCCTTACTTGGCCACTACACACTAATGAGCACCTTGTTAGTTTGGTAGGCCTTACTGCATGGCCGATAAGCTACCTCATGTTGGCTTCATTTAAGAGGATGTGAGGCAGCTACACTTTCTTCTTGGATTTACCTTTGTGCACTGACTAGGTCGAGAATATTTGAGGTTTAGGATAAGTCTCCTAGCGACTCCTTCCCTCCTGACTACTTCAAGTTTATGTCTAGTCCTTCTTTGAGGCTCTCTACTTAGTAGTTGCTCTAAGTCAGATAGTATCTGTCTCACCGATGATAGACTATCCTGATGATCAATTTTCCTTAAAAAGTTTTAAGCCTACACGGTTTCTTTCTAGATTGATCGTTGCACACCGATGGGCACCTTAAGTTGGTTGGTTCTCACTATAATGATAGATAGACCACTCTTATTGATGGATACACCATAGGTTAGTTAATTCTTGCACCTTAAGATACACCACTCATGGCAGATGTAAGTTTGCTATGCTTTCTCCTTAAGTTGGCCACTATACATAAATAGGCTTTCTTTTCCAGGGCATAGGATAGTGCCCCTAGCAGCACCTCTCCTATAGGCACTATATTTGTATCACATCTTTTACTACCTTATTTAGGCACTACCCAGGGTTCTATCATATTGGACAGTTCCCCTTTTCTAGTAACTACCCTTATAGTTGGAGAATTGGTCCTGTGAATGTGCAGATTCTCCCTTAGACTAGTAAATTTGAGATAGGTCAAGGCCGTTATAGCCCTTTATCAGTGTGGTCACTCACACACCAATAGGGTCCACAAAAATATATAAACAAAATATATATTTACTTGTGCATTAGGAGGGCACCCATACTTGTATCTTTTCCTAAGCAGGTATCCTATCTTTAGGGTAGTGTCAGCAAAACTCCCTATAAGAATCGCTGACTACTCTTGAGTTGATATAAGCCCTTAGTGGTGTATGTATGTACGTATTTAGGGTTTAGGGTTTAGGGTTTAGGATTTTATTTTTTTGAGTTTTGGGTTTAGGGTTGTAGGTTTATGGTTTAGGGTTAGGTTTAGGGTTTAGGGTTTAGGATTTAGTATTTAGGGTTTTTTTATAGTAAGTAAACCGGTATGTTTAAGTTTATTTAGTTTATTTTTAATTTATTTGAGTTTATTTAATTTTTTTTACTTTTATTCAAGTTTATTTTTTTTATTCAGTTTAGTTTATTTATTTTAGTTTAAGTTTTTTATTTTAGTTTATTTTTTAGGTTTAGGTTTATTTTTAGTAGAGTATTTATTTTTATTTTTAGGTTTAGGTTTTAATTTTTTTTTTTAGGTTTAGGTTTAGGTATAGGTTTAGTTTATTTTAGTTTAGGCTTAGGTTTATTTTATTTTATTTTTTTTTTTATTTTAGGTTTAGTTTTTTTTGTTTAGGGTTTTAGTTTTATTTTCTATTTCTTTTTAAGTTTATTTTTTAGGTTTAGGTTTTTATATTATTTTATTTTAGGTTTACTTTAATTTTTATTTTAGGTTTAGTTTTTTATTTTATTTATGTTATTTATTTATTTGTTTAGTTTAAGATTTTATTTATTTTATTTTAGTTTAATTTTTAATTTTTAGTTTATTTTCTTTTTAGGTTTAGGATTTAGTTTATGTTTTTATTTTATTATTTTATTATTTTATTTTGGTTTAGGTTTTTAGGTTTTTAGGGTTAAGGGTTTAGTGTTTAGGGTTTAGGGCTTAGGGTTTAAGGTTTAAGGTTTAGGGTTTAGGGTTTGGGGATTATGGTTTAAGGTGTTTTTTTTAATAGAGGATAAATTAAGATACAACATTTCTTCTTTTTGATTATATCAACCAAGTAACACCCCAAGTTTTCTAAGACACAAGCGACAACATAGATAAATAATGAACACCCATAGAGAAAATCAAAAACCTTAGATAAGTAAAACCTTGTCCACTATAAAGACAAAGTTCCATAAGCAGTAGATCGGATCAGCTGTTCTTCAATTTTTGTAGTTCCCATCAGAACCATCCCGCCAAGTAGTGGCGGGATATCATATCCCCGATCTCTCCTTCCACCACCACAACAACCTTCATCACTCCTCCTACCTCCATAACCACCACTACTCACCACCATATCCACCCTCGGATCCCCACCTTGTGATAATCGTTGCCTCACTCTGCCTCACAAGATCTAGACTAAGCCTAGTTGACAATGATATTCCTACCATCAAGGTTCTACCCATTCTTAAGGTTTAGGGTTTAGGGTTAGTTTAGGGTTTAAGTTTTAGGGTTAGTTTAGAGTTTAGGGTTTAGGATTTAAGGTTTGGGGATTTTAATTTAGGGTTACAAGTTTTAGGGTTTAAGGTTTAGGGTTTAGGGTTTAGGGTTTAGGCTTTAGGGTTTATGGTTTTAGGGTTTAAGTTTTATGGTTGTAGGTTTAGGGTTTAGGGTTAGTTTTAAAGTTTAGGATTTATGTATTAGTGTTTTTTAAAATTAAATAAATCAGTAGGTTAAGGTTTATTTAGTATATTTAGTTTATTTTTTCTTTATTTGAGTTTATTTTATTTTTTATTTTTATTTAAGTTTATTTTTTATTTTTATTTAGTTTAGTTTATTTATTTTAGGTTTATTTATTTTAGTTTAGGTTTTTTATTTTAGTTTATTTTTTAATGTCTTAGGTTTATTTTTATTTAGTTTAATTTTATTTTATTTTTTAGTTTTAAGTTTTATTTTTTATTTTTAGGTTTAGGTTTAGGTATTTATTTTATTTTATTAGGTTTAGGTTTTAGGTTTTATTTTTTTAGTTTAGGTTTAGGTTTATTTTTAGTTTATTTTATTTTATTTGGTTTATGTTTAGGTTTAGGTTTAGTTTATTTTAGGTTTTATTTATTTTAATTTATGTTTATGCTTATTTTTTTTTTATTTTTTTTATTTTTAGTTTAGGTTTAGGTTTTTTTTTAGTTTAGGGTTTAGGTTTTACTTTTTATTTATTTTTTATCTTTTTATTTAGTGTTTATTTTATTTTATTTTATGTTTATTTATTTTATTTTTTAGTTTTATTTTAGTTAAGTTTTATTCTTAGGTTTATTTTCTTTTTTTAGTGTAGGTTTTTATTTATTTTATTTTTTTATTTTATTTTATTTTATTTTAGGTTTAGGTTTAGGTTTTAGTTTAGGTTTTATTTTATTTTATTTTATTTAGGTTTTTTTATTTTTTTTTATTAGTTTTATTTAGTTTAGGTTTCGGTTTTAAGGTTTTTAGGGTTTAGATTTTATGGTTTAGGGTTTATGGTTTAGGGTGTAGGTTTTAGAGTTTTAGGGTTTAGGGTTTAGGGTTTAGGGTTAGGTTTAGTGTTTAAGCTTTAGGGTTTATGCTTTAGGGTTTAGGGTGAGGTTTAGGATTAATAGGGTTTAGGGTTTTAGAGTTTAGGGTTTAGGGTTAGCTTAGGGTTTAGGCTTTAGGCTTTAATGTTTAGGGTTTTTAGGGTTTAGGGTTTAAAGTTTAGGGTTAGTTCAGGGTTTAGGGTTTATGGTTTAGTTTAGGGTTTTAGGTTTAGTGTTTAGAGTTGTAGGTTTATGATTTAGGGTTTAAGGTTAGTTTTAGGGTTGAGGGTTAATTTTAGGGTTTAGGATTTAAGGTTTTTTTTAAAAGCAATTATGTAAATTGATAGTTTTAGGGTTTAGGGTTTAAGTTTTTTTTAATAGAGAACAAATTCATATTCAACATTTCTTATTTTTGATTTCATCATTGAAGTGGTACCCTAGGTTTTCTAAGACCCAAGCGATGATATAAATAAAAAATGAACACCCATAGAGTAAATTAAAAACCCTAGATAAATTGAACCTCCTCTACTACAAAGGCACAATTCTTTAAGCAATAGATCGGATCAGGCGTTCTTCAGTTTCTCTAGTTCCCATTAGAACCATCACCGCCTCTCAAATAATGGGATCCGCCATCATCTCTCCGATCACTCCCTCCCCCACCACCATGGACGTAACCTCCATCGCTCCTCTTACCTCCATGACCACCACTGCTTCGACCACCACCTCCATATCCATCAGCACCTCCAGATCCCCCCACCACCATTGTGATAATCATTGCATCCAGCTTTGCCTCCACTGCTAGATCTAGATTTAGCCTACTTGATGGTGATGTTCCTGCCATGAAGGTTATGCCCATTCTTTGGATTTAGTGTTAGTTTATGGTTTAGGGTTTAAGGTTTAGGGCTTGGTTTTGGGTTTAGGATTATGATTTAGTGTTTAAGATTTAGGGTTTTAAGATTTAGGCTTAGGTTTAAGGTTTAGGGTTTAGTATTTAGTCATTAAGGTTTAGGTGTTTTAGGGTTTAGGGTTTAGAGTTTGTTTATATAGCTTAGATTTAGGTTAGTTTAGAGTTTAAGGTTTTTTAGGGTTTAGGTTTAGGGATTAGAGTTTAGGTTTAGGGTTAGTTAGGTTTAGAGTTTTAGGGTTTAGGTTTAGTTTATAGTTTAGGTTAGGTTTAGTTCAGGTTTAGGTTTATTTTATGATTTAGTTTAGGTTAGAGAGGTTAGTTTAGTTTAGGTTGTTTAGGTTTAGTTTAGGGTTTTAGGGTTTAGGGTGTATTTAATTATAAAAAAAAACTAAGTAAAATGGTATGTTTAGGTTTATTTAGTTTATTTTTTCTTTATTTTAGTTTATTTTATTTTTTATTTTTATATAGGTTTATTTTTTATTTTTTATTTTTTATTTTTTATAGTTTGGTTCATTTATTTTAGGTTTTTTATTTTAGTTTATTTTTCAAGTTTAATTTAGGTTTATTTTTATTTTTTAGTTTAGTTTTATTTTTATTTTATATTTTAGGTTTTGGTATTATT
The DNA here is from genome assembly GCA_021442155.1 of Cymbidium sinense. Lineage (NCBI taxonomy): Eukaryota > Viridiplantae > Streptophyta > Magnoliopsida > Asparagales > Orchidaceae > Cymbidium > Cymbidium sinense. Next base: position 142,957,419 of record CM038214.1, read on the forward strand.
TTATATTTTTAGGTTTAGTTTAGGTCTATATATATTTTTTTAGATTTAAGTTTGTGGTTTTATTTTAGGATTATGTTTAGGTTTTATTTTTATTTTAGGTTTATTTTTAGTTTATTCTATTTTATTTAGTTTAAGTTTAAGTTTAGGTTAAGGTTTAGGTTTAGGTTTAATTTATTTTTATTTAGATTTAGGTTTATTTTATTTTTATTTTAGGATTATGTTTTATTTAGTTTAGGGTTTAGGTTTTATTTTTAGGTCAATTATTTAGGTTTTAGTTTTTGTTTAGTTTTATTTTATTTATTTAGGTTTATTTTATTTATATAGGTTTAGTTTATTTTATTTTTTTTTAGTTTGGTTTAGGTTTCTATTTATTTTATTTTAGTTTAGCCTTTTTTTCTTTTAGTTTAGTTTAGGTTTAGGTTTTAGTTTATGTTTTTACTTTATTTTATTTATTTATTTTATTTTAGTTTAGGTTTTATTTTATTTTATTTTTAGGTTTTATTTAGTTTAGGTTTAGCTTTTTAGCTTTTTAGAATTTAGGGTTTAGGGTTTAGGGTTTAGAGTTTAGGGTTTAGGATTGGGGTTTAGGTTTAGGGTTTAGGATTTAGGGTTTAAGGTTTAGGTTAAGTTTAGGGTTTAGGGTTTAGGTTAAGTTTAGGGTTTAAGGTTTAGGGTTTTAGGTTTAGAGTTTAGGGTTTAGGGTTTAGGGATTAGTGAGTTTAGGGTTTAGGATTTGTTATAGGTTTAGGGTTTAGAGTTTATAGTTTAGGGTTTAGGGCTTAGGTCTTAGAGTTTTAGGGTTTAGGGTTTAACGATTAGGGTTTAGGGTTTAAGGTTTAGGGTTTAAGGTTTTAGGGTTTAGGGTTTAGGGTTTATGATTTACAATTTAGGGAATATGATTTTTTAGTGTTTATGGTTTAGGGTTGTAGGTTTAGGGTTTAGGGTTTAGGGTTAGTTTTAAGGTTTAGGATTTATGGTTTAGGCTTTTTTTGAAATTTAGTAAACTTGTAGGTTTAGATTTTTTTATTTAGTTTATTTTTTAAATAAACTGTTAGGGTTTACGGTTTAAGGTTTACGGTTTTTAGGGTTTAGGGTTTAGGGTTTGGGGTTGTAGGTTTAGGGTTTAGGGTTTATGATTTAGGTTTATTTAGGATTTAGGTTTAGGGTTATTTTATTTATTATTTTTTTATTTAGTGTAGTTTATTTATTTTAGGTTTATCTATTTTAGTTTAGGTTTATTATTTTAATTTATTTTTTTTGGTTTTGGTTTAACCAGGTTTATTTTAGTTGAGTTTTATTTTTATTTTATTTTTAGGTTTAGTTTATTTTTAGTTGAGTTATTTTATTTTATTTTAGGTTTTTTTAGGTTTAGGTTTTAAGTTTATTTGGGTAGGGTTTAAGTTTTATTTGGGTTTAGGGTTTTATGGTTTAGGGTTTTAGGGTTTAGGGTTTAGTGTTAAGGTTTAGGCTTTAGTTTTTAAGCTCTAGGATTTATTATTTTTTTAGGGTTTTAGGTTTGGTTTTGGGGTTTAGGTTTTAGGGTTTAGGGTTTAGGGTTTAGGTTGTAGGTTTAGTCCAGGGTTTTTAGGGTTTAGGGTTTTAATTTTAGGGTTTTTTAGGGTTTATTTTAATTTAGTTTTGGTTTAGTTTTAGTTTTTTAGGGTTTAGTTTAGGGTTTATTTAGGGTTTAGAGTTAGGGTTTAGTTTGTTTATTTATTTTTATATTTTTTTGTTTATTATTATTATCTTTTTAAATTTAAAAAATAGTTTAGTTTAGTTTATTTAGTTTATTTTATTTTATTTATTTAGTTATTTTATTTATTTTATTATTTAGTTTATTTTATTTATTTAGGGTTTAGTTTAGGTAGTTATTTTTAGGGTTTATTTAGTTTAGGTTTGGGTTTTTTTTAGTTTATTTTTTGGTTTATTTAGGTTTAGTTTTTTTTTTTAGTTTAGATTTTGGTTTAGGTTTATTTTAGAGTTTTTTAGTTATTTTAGTTTTTTAGTTTTATTATTTTTTTTGTTTATATATTATTATTATTATATTTTATCTTTTTTAAAAATTAGTTTTTTAGGTTTATTTAGTTTATTAATTTTTTTATTTTAGTTTATTTTATTTTTTATTTTAATTTTAGTTTATTTTTATTTTTATTTAGTTTAGTTTATTTATTTTAGGTTTATTTAGTTTAGTTTGGGTTCTTTATTTTAGTTGATTTTTTAGGTTTAGGTTTCATTTATTTTAGTTTAGTTTATTTTAGTTTAGGTTTAGGTTTATTTTATTTTTATTGTTTAGGTTTTTTCTTTTTTAGGGTTTAGGTTTTATTTTATATATATTTTTTAGGTTTTTTTTATTTTAGGTTTATTGTTTAGGTTATTATATTTGGTTTTATTTTATATTTTATTTTAGGTTTAGTTTTATTTATTTAGGTTTTTAGTCTAGTTTAGTAATATTTATTATGTTTTAGTTTAGTTTTTATTTTTATTTTAATTTCTTTTTAGGTTTATTTAGGTTTAGTTTTTTATGTTTTTTAGTTTTTAATTTTATTTTGGTTTAGGTTTTTTATATTTTTATTTATTTTATTAGGTTTATTTTTAGGTTTTTTTTATTTAGGTTTAGGGATTAGGGATTATGGTTTTTTTAGGGTTTGGGGTTTATTAGTTTAGGGTTTTAGGCTTTAGGGTTTAGGGTTTTTAGTTTAGGGTTTAGGGTTTTTTAGTTTAAGGTTGTAGGTTTAGGGTCATGGTTTTATTTTTTTATTTAATTATTTTAAATTAAGTAAATGGGTTTATTTATTTTTATTTAGTTATTTTAGTTTATTTATTTATTTTATTTTTATTTTTATTTATTTATTTTTTTATTTGTTTTATTTATTTTTAGCTTTAGGTTTAGGTAGGTTTATTTTATTTTATTTTATGTTTAGGTTTTATTTTTATTTATGTTTAGGTTTATTTTATAATATTTTAGGTTTTGGTTTAGGTTTATTTTTTATTATTTTAGTTTAACTTTAGGTTTTTTTTAGTTTAATTTATTTTATTTAGTTTAGGGTTTAGGTTAGTTTATTTTAGGTTTAGGTTTTATTTATTGTAGTTTAGTTTATTTTAGTTAGGTTTAGATTTATTTTATTTGTTTGTTTTAGGTTTAGGTTTTTTTTTTAGTTTAGTGTTTAGGTTTTTTTTTTTATATTCTTAAGTTTTATTTTAGGTTTATTTTTTAGGTTTAGGTTTTTTTAGTTTTTATTTTATTTTATTTTAAGTTTATTTTACTTTTTAGCTTAATTTAGGTTTTTATTTATTTTATTTTAGTTTAGTTCTATTTTTATTTTATTTTAGTTTTAGGTATAGGTTTAGGTTTTAGTTTAGGTTTTTATTATTTTTTTAATTTTATTTTATTTTATATTGTTTTAAGTTTTATTTATTTATTTTAGATTTAGGTTTGATTTATTTTAGGTTCATGTTTTTAGGTTTTTAAGGTTTAGGATTTAGGATTTGGGGTTTAGAGTTTATGATTGAGGGTTTAGGGTTTAGGGTTTAGGATTTAGGGTTGCAAGTTTTAGGGTTTAGGATATAAGGTTTAGAGTTTTAGGGTTTAAGGTTTAGGATTTAGGCTATAAGAGTGTAGGTTTAGGGTTTAGAGTTGAAAGTTTTGGGATAGTTTTAGGGTTTTGGGTTTAGGGTTAGAGTTTTTTTATTTTTTATTTATTATTATTATTTTTTTATTTTTTAATTAAGTAAACTTGTTGGTTTAGGATTATTTGGTTTATTTTTTTATTTATTTTAGTAAATTTTATTTTTTAATTTGATTTAGGTTTATTTTTATTTTTTAGTTTAGTTTATTTATTTTAAGTTTATTTATTTTAGTTTAGGTTTTTTATTTTAGTTTAGTTTTTAGGTTTAGGTTTAGGTTCATTTTTTAGTTTAGTTATATTTTTATTTAATTTTTAGGTTTCGATTTTATTTTTAATTTTTAGGTTTAGGCTTATGTTTTTATTTTATTTATTTGGGTTTAGGTTTTAGGTTTTTATTTTAGGTTTATTTTTAGTTTAGGTTTATTTTTAGTTTATTTTATTTTATCTAGTTTAGGTTTAGGTTTATTTATTTTAGTTTAGGTTTAGGTTTATTTTATTTTTTATTAGGTTTAGGTTTTTTTTTAGTTTAGGGTTTAGTTTTTATTTTTAGGTTTATTTTTTAGGTGTAGGTTTTTATTTAGTTTTAATTTTATTCTATTTTAGGTTTAGTTTTTATTTTATTTAGTTTTTTTCTTTTTTAGTTTACTTTAGGTTTTTATTTATTTTATTTTATTATAGTTTTTTTTTAAGGTTTAGGTTTAGGTTTAGATTTAAGTTTAGGTTTTAGATTATGTTTTTATTATTTTTTTATTTTTTTATTTTATTTTCATTTAGGTTTTTTTATTTATTTTATTTTTAGGTTTTATTTAGTTTAGATTTAGATTTTTTTAGATTTTTAGGGTTTAGGGTTATAGATTTTTTTATAATTTATAGTATAAGATTTGGTTTAGGGTTTAGGTTTAGGTTTAGGGTTGTAGGTTTAGGGTTTAGTGTTTTTTTATTTGTCTTTATTTTTTTTTAATTTTTAATTTTTTTAAATTAAGTAAACTGATAGGTTTAGGTTTATTTAGTTTATTTTTTATTTATTTTACTTTGTTTTATTTTTTATTTTTATTTAAGTTTATTTTTTTTTATTTAGTTTAGTCTATTTATTTTAGTTTTATTTTAGGTTTTGATTTAGGTTTAGGTCTATTTTTTAGTTTAGTTTAATTTTTTTTATCTTTTAGGTTTTGGTTTTATTTTTTATTTTTAGGTTTAGGTTTAGGTTTTTATTTTATTTTTTTAGGTTTAGGTTTTTGGTTTTGAGTTTTTTATTATTTTAGGTATTATTTTTTACTTTAGGTTTAGGTTTATTTTTAGTTTATTTTATTTTATAGTTTAGGGTTTCGGTTTAGTTTATTTTAGGTTTAGGTTTAGGTTTTATTTATTTTAGTTTAGTTTATTTTAGTTTATGTATATGTTAATTTTATTTTGTTTATTTTAGGTTTAGGTTTTTTTTTGTAGTTTAGGGTTTAGGTTATTTATTTATTTATTTTTAGGTTTTATTTTCAGGTTTATTTTTAGGTTTAGGTTTTTATTTATTTTTTTTATATTTAGAGTTCTGTGCCACCATCCTTTAAGATCTTTGAAGGCAGTGGGAACCCGCGATAACACATTGAACACTTTAGAGACGATTGTTGCAACACCGGTGGCAGCAACGCACTCCTTTTCCACATTTTCGTTTGCAGCCTCTCAGGTGTTGCATTTGATTGGTATGTTGAAACTGGGCAATGGTTTGGTGAAGACTTTTGTTGAGTTGAAGCACCTCTTCATCAAGAGGTTGTTGGAGCTCATGAGAGTGATTGTAGAGACCTCATTGTAGAAACAAAACTCAATGAGTCCTTGTTGATTACATTCTCGGTGGCACTAAGCAAGAAATCAAACTTTGAACAACATGCCATGAAAATTTTACTCAAGAATACCCATGGCCCAATCACCTTCATGCTTAATGGCTTTACCATCAAAACATTTGAGAAATTAATCAACAAGGCCACTAGCCTATAAGAGGAAGCCAAACAGTTGCGCATTCCTAACCAATCATCTAGGCCCAAACTGCAAAAGGTGTTTGTGGTGAAATATTTTTCAAATTTCTAAGAGTAATACTTCCATCTTCAATCTATGTGGATAAAATGAAGATAGAAATATACTCTTTTATGCATTTGGACACCATAGATCCAGATGTTCTTATTAGGGTGATGGTATGACATTGAGGAGAGGTGTACTATCTCAAAGATAGAAGTCACCACCCTATAATGGACCTAATCACCTTAATAAGAACTCTAAGGACAATGGGTATGTGTACTAGATTCTTCCCTACTTTACATTGAAAAGTAAAGCGGGGTTTATTTTAAACCTGGTTGTTAAGTTCCCTCGGGGAAGCCCCATAGTTAATTACATCATAAGGAAGGGGATTCTTTAAGAATACTATCGATTAAGGTAAATGATTGTTGTCTCCAAAGATTTCAAATAGGTAGGACTATTAATCAATTAATTTATTTTAGAAGATCAAATGAGATTGATCAAAGAGAGGGAGTTATTATTGAAGCTAAAGGAAGATAAGTAGGAAATGCTCATGATGATAGGAAGCCTAGCGAGCATCTAAAACTATCCTATGGCTGGGCTTTACATTTTGAAATTAATTTAATTTGTTTGAGTTGAATTTTTCATTATAAATTTAGGCTTATGATTCCATAACACAAGATTGTGGAAATGACTAAGAGGTGAGGATTTACACTTCTGGCCCATAAAGGGGAGAAGCAACCTCAGAACTTAAATATAGGGAGCTTCGGCGAGGGCCAAAATATGACCTAAATCAATGGCAAAAATGGGTATTTGGTTTGCCTCCACAAGAGAGGATAAACCATTTGGACTTACAACACGGGGTGGACCAACTAACTCTTCCTATAATTTTAAATTCATGTAGGCAATTCATATGCTTTATAGCTAAGGCTATTATTTATTTTAGAAGAGACTAAGTCCTTAAACTCACTCCCTAAGAGACTAGATCATGTAAGGGTTTGAAAATGACCTAGATCTAAGGCAAATCATATTACATTTTATTTTCACTTTTGGACAATCATTTGACTCAAACTTATAGGATTCATATGCCTAATGCATGAGAAATAAGATTATGGGCCAAAATCGAAGAAAGGGGAGGTGTTTCCACCATGGCTCTCAGTCAAGCCAAGTTCTCGGCAAGGTGGAAGCCCTCCATTCAAGAGTGAAACAAAAGCTTTTGTGCATGATATATAAGGGTTGCTAATTCTTTTATCTAGATTTTAACTAAGACTTTAAATGATGTTATTTATTATTTATATTTAATTTTAAGTTGATTAGTTTGATAGAAGATTAGCTAACACCGGAAAATAAAGATTAGCTAAACAAACCATACAAATACCAAGCATGTATATTGGACTTAGCACTCACACATGGGTAACCAAGTCCATTTGGCCTATTGGATTATGCTTAGGGGTATAAGCACCGCACAAAGAAAAGAATTATATTTTTATTACAGGCTCCGTAAGCACAATCCTACGTAAAAAAAATGATTAGATTAAATCATCCTACCATTCATCTACACATTCATCCTAACATCCACTAAAACAAACATCATAAATAAAAGCAAACATCAAACCATGCACCGCCCTAACCAAAAGCTAGAAGTGGTGACTTAGTCTAATGTGTGTGCTATAAAAGGTTTGTGTGGTATAGCTATGGCTTTATTGTTTGGATTCTCTAAGTGTGAATATATTCAACTTATATGGTGGATTCATTTAAGTGTTTAGTTGATTTGGGTTAATTTTATTTGATTCTTTGTTTAGGTTTGAATGAACCTACAATTAATTACTAAGTTATAAAGAGAGGGAAAAGAGAAGAGAACTTCTCTTTCCTTCCCTACATAAGTAACTTCTAAAGTAGATTCATGTTTGATTTTGTTTAGTGAATGTTTTATTACATGTTTTAATTAATCCTAAGTTTAGATCAACTCTAAACAAACCTATTCAAAAAAGAAAGGCATTTTAAGATTAAGTAAAGTGAATTAATATTACAAACACACATAACTTCATTTCTTTCCCAACTTTTATAACATGCATATGAATGAATCCTAAGCATATCTATACATACAAATGGAAATGTTTAACACACTTTATGATGAATGCTAAGTGAGTTACTTAAGACAATTTGAATTCTTTGATGCATCATTTTCATTAAGTAGAAAAGAGGTTTTCTTATCCATTTTTCATATGCACACATGTATGTATGAAAGGCATAAGTGAGTACGGTGCCATTGTTAGCACCTGGGGTGTAAGTACAAGACCTACTTGGATAACTTAAAGCCTCACAACCCTGGGTTAGGACTAATATACCACTTTCCTTAAATACAAACACATGTACAAAAGAAATGAATGGAAAAGAAAGATGCAAAAAGTTTGTATTTGTTCATTTGTTTTGTTTATGCAATTTATATGTACAAGTGTGGATGTCCTTCTTAAGTAATAGCATATGAATGAATAGGAATGGGATTAGGCAAGTGTTGTGTTCTTTTCAAATGAACTATACACTTTGCCAAATCCTATTCAAAACTATGCTAAAAGAAAAAAAGAAGGAATGCCACACTATGCACATCATCATATTTATATCCACATGCAAGCTAATAAATAATTATAAGTAGCACACTTTCAGTTTTAGGTGTTTTGATTTATAGATTTTAAAATAGTTTAGGATTTAGTAGTGATAATGGCCATTCATATTTTACTTTGGCCAAAACATGCAATTTGACATGAAGAAAACATTTCATTTTTAATTTGATTTTTGAAAAGAATGAATGCATGAAATTCATATAACATACACATTTAGCATGTTAGGAAAGAACTAAAGTGATGAAATCATGTAAACACATTCACTCTAATTAATTCCTAAAGACAATCTTATGAAATAAGAAAGCTTAAAGCAAATTAAGTTTTTTTAAGGTTTGATTTTGTTTTGAGTTTGATTTAATTTGAGAAATGTGAGGTGCGTTTGTCATTCCTAACCCATTCCCACATATGTTAGTTGTTTCAATTTAATTTTTAGGTGATTAGATCAATTTTATGCTTTGGTTAGATTAAGGTATGAATTAAGTGTGTTAATTACCCCTTACCTACACCACCTTAGCATAGTTAATCAAATAATTATGAGCCAATGATATGACATAAAACCACACAAGGAATTTAAATCAACAATGCACCTAAGAAGAAAAGGGCCAAATGTATTTGGCTCATGATTAATGATTAATTAAGCTAAGAGGTTTAAGTTAAGAAAATTCATAACCCCTCTCACATATATGAATTGGATTTTGATTTCCTTAATTGTAGTTAGGCTCTTGAACACCTAAGCATCTACCCAAGATAGAATAGTTAAGCTCTAGAAATTTTTAGAATTTTATGAAATTAATTAAGGGGGTAATTAGTGAATTAACCCTTAATTAAGGTTGGATTAAGGAAAGAAGGGAGTTTAAGGAATATCTTAAGGAAAGTATCCCAAAATTATTCCCTAAACCTCATATTCACTTAATCAAAACTTAATTGACTCAATTAGAGGGTTAAACCTAATTATAACCATAATTAAGCTTAATTACATTAAGGGAGTGATTAAGCAATGAATTAGCAATTCCATTAATTAAACCACAATAATCAAGAAAATTAGAGGAAGAGAGTCATCCCACTAATTATGCACAAGAAGTTTGGGATTAATCGGAGTAATTAAAGGGTAATTAGCAAAATAACATTCCCAATAAAACCTAAATCTAGAGAAAAGCACTATTCAAAATCCATTAAAATTAATTTTAGACTATTCTATGTTCAATTATCTATCCAATGCAATTTATTTCATAGTTTTCTGATTTTTCTAGGCTTGGATATGAATTTAGGAAGTTTTTATGATTAATTAGGCGATTTAATATCCTAATTAAATGTTTAATCACTACCACGCCGCCGACGCATATTTCCATGTGGCGTGATGTGATTTGATATTAAAGTTGTCACATCATAGCGATATTAAGTGCTACGCATTTTCTCCTCACTCATCTAATCAAGGGATGACTCAAACAAAAAGTTATGGTTCTAAAGGATAAATTTGTGGGATCTATGTCTTAATCATGGCCATCCATCCAAAATAAATGGATGGACCTATGAACCTTCCATATTTTCCCTATTGAAGAGGACATCCATCCATCTTCTAGGGATGATCCGAGCTTGATTGAGCTCATTGATCCCAAAACTTACCCACACCATCTAAGCACATAAACATATCTAATGGCTAGAATCTCATGGGATTAAACTTCACTTTATAAAGGACCGACTATATTAAAATTAAGCCTTTAATGGCTAACCTCATGGAGGTGATCATCGCTCATTCCTTGGAGAAGCATCATCTAGTGGAGATGAAGTTTGTTGAGAGTTTGAGGTCTTGAGATTTGGTATATCCTCTGATGGTCCAACTCCTCATTAACTTGAGCTAGGTCTTGATCAAGGTAGCACCTCCCTTGCCTTTAGAGCTTAAGAAAAGGCTTGGGTGAGTTTGATTGAGCTCCCTAATGGAGCTTGCAAAAGGAATTTGATTGATATTGTGTGTAGGCTAAGTTTGATTTTGAGTGAAGCTCCTCTATTTCCAAGCTATGAAAATCTATAAAATGGAAAATGTGAATTGCTTGAGAGAGCTTGGCGAGGCTAGGAAATGACTTCTCGGCTTCCTCTTGCTCAATCTAGGGACTAATGGAATGAATTTAAATTAGAGGGAGTATATCTCCCCTTGAGCAATTGGATGCTTCTCCCTTCCATTTTGATCCAGACCACCTTGAGTGGGTTTATTAGGTTGTTTAGGTGTCCTTGCAATCCACACAGAGTGAAGTGGGAGCTTGCATGTGCTTAAATTAACCGGAGGAGGGATTCCATGTGCTTAATTTCATGTTGTCAATTTTAACCTTAACCTAGGTTGAGATAACCCAAACCCATTGGTTTGGGTGCACCACACTCCCTAGTGTTCAATTGATCCACTAAGAGGGTGCCGTCATTATGGAAGGATTTGACCAAATTCCAAGTGGATTTGGCCAAAATTTACCTTTGACCTAAGTATAAAAGGTCATTTGGCTTGGATTTAAATTTGAATATGTTTAGTATGTTTAAAAATGGGTTAGCCAATTTCATTGAATTTGGAGTTGATTGATATGATTTGGCTCATGCCGATCCATTTAGGTCAAAATAAACTTGGGTAAAGTTGACCAATTGGTCAAAGGTCAAACTAAGAGTTGGGTCAAGTTCATCTGATCATTTGAAATGTTTTGGTGGCTCTAGTTTGATTCAATTTGGTTTATATTTGGTTTAGGTGGCTCTAGTATAAATTGAAGCAAAAAGCAATAAAGAGAAATAAGCTTTTATTTTATTGATTTTTATTTGGCAACAAGTTACAAGTTACACATAATATTTCTTTAGGTAACATCCATTGATAGGTGGTATTGGACGTTCACCATCACAGGTAATAAGTTGGTAAGAACCTCCTTCATAAGCTTTTTCCACTACAAATAAAATGGTCCTTCCCATGTTAGATTGAATTTATTATCGATTATTCAATGAGCTAGGATTGGTCATTAATAACCAAGAAGAAGTCTCCTACTTGGAAAGTTCTAGGATGAACTAATCAATCATGTGCCGAACCATACATTATTGGTACAATTCAAGGTCTTGTTGAGCTTTCAATCATTTTCCTTCAAGATTATTTAGTTCTTCCAAGCGAATCTTATGATTTTGATCTACTGTGAAAATATTATTAACAACTATTCTTAATGAAAGAAATTGCACTTCTAATGGAAGAACTGCTTCAGTCCCAAAAACCAAAGCATATAGTGAAGACTGAGTTGGTGTTTTATATATGGTCTGGTAGGCCCATAAGGCTTTAACCAACTTTTCATGCTATTGGCACTTATTTTCATCAAGTATCTTTTTCAGAATTCTTACCAATATTTTATTAAATGCCCCAGCCAATCCATTCGCTCTAGGGTAATAGATGGTCGAGTATATCCAATCAATTTTATGTTTAGCTAGAAAGTGATTTATTTTCATGGATATAAAGGATGAACCATTATTGGATATGATTTGGTGAGGAATGCCCAATTTATATACAATATTTTCCTAAAAATATTTCAACACATGATATGCTTTATCTTATTTCAGTGGTACCGCTTCAGCCCATTCAAAAAAATAATTCATTGCAGCTAAAATAAAATGATGTCCTTTTGATGAAGGAGGATCAATAGGCCCTATGATGTCAGTACCCTAACTCTCAAAAGGTGAGGCAATTGTAATACATTGGGTGGTTGATGTAATACCACACCATGTACTTGGCACTGTTGATAATGACGTGCGACCTCCACGCAGTCATTTAGTATCGATGGCCAATAATACCCAAGTCTCTTGATTTTCAATTTTATTTTGGGCTTAGATTGGTGTGCTCCACACAATCTAGAGTGTTTCTTAGTCACAACCATATGGGCTTTGGTTTGTCTAAATAATGGAGCCACATTTGATCGAATGACCTATGATATAAAGCATTATTGATTAATGCATAAGATAAAGCACATTTCTATATTTGATTTTCTAATGACTTATTTTCAAGAAGCCACCCTTACTTAAATAGTCAATAAAAGCTTTTCTCAATCACATTCTATATGACCTTCAAGAAGAGTGGCTATCCTTTGTATTTCTTCTTGCTTATTAATGTAGTCTAAATCTATAAGAGATTAAACTTGTTGATTTTGAACTCTATAAAATTGATTTTTTTCTAGGCATATGATTTCTTTGGCTAATTTAACCAAAGCATCTGCTATTGAATTCTCTTGGTGAGATATTCTAAACATCGTTACATATGGAATCTTTTTAAGTAATTTCATTGTATATTGATGATAATTGAAGAGCTTTGGATGCAAAACCTTATAGATTCTAATAACTGACTAGGAATCCCCTAAAATTTTTATATTTTTAATTTCCACAAGGATTTCCAACTCTATACCGAATAAGAGCTTCAGCTTCATGGTTTGTATAAGGCTCACCCAAATGATATGAATATCTCATCATTCCTTTTCTAAGGTTATAAAGATTAACCCAATTTCACTTCCTGGGATATATGATTCTTTATGTCTTCTTGATGATGAAGCACCATCAAAGTATAATTCTCGGTGGCACTTAGTTCACCTGCTAATGTTATGATTTGTTCATCTTGGAGATCATCATTTAAAGGAGACCCTTCAAGTATATGGTGTGCTGCTAGGAAATCTACCACTATTTGTCCTTTTATAGCACGAACAAGAATATAAGCGATCTCAAATTGTAATAAAATTATTGACCATCATGCTAAACGCGTAGACAGTGTTGGATGGGTCATGAGATATTACAATGGATTCACCCTTGAAATCAAGTTGACCTTATGAGAAAGCATATCATGCCTCAATTTTAGCAGAAAAACTAAGCTAAGCAATGTCTCAATAGAGGATAATTCTTTTCATTGGAATAAGCCTGTGAGATAATAAAGGGAATTTTCTTTCCCTTCTTTATTTGTTTGAGCTAATAAAGCCCCAATAGATTCATCCATAGCTACAGTATAGAGAGTTAATGGCTTTCCTAGAATCAAAGAAGCTAAAATAGAAGGATTCATTAAATATTACTTTAAATTTTTGAAGATACCTTAACATTTTTCATCCCAAATAAATTTGAAATCATTCTTCAGTAATGCTGCAAATGGTTAACACCTTCCATATAAATTTGATATGAATCTCCTTAGGTATGCAAGCCTTCGCTAGAATGATTTTAACTATGTAAGACTTCTAGGTGGCAGAATTTCTATAACTAACTTTATCTTTTCGGATCAATTTCTATCCCATGATTTTGCACTAACCCTAAGAATTTCCATGAAGTCACTCAAAGGCACACTGAGGATTCATGTTTAAGTTATAGTGGCAAAATCGTTAAGAAATGTCCCATAAATCATAAAAATGATCTTATTTTATTTTTCTTTTAATGAATAAAGCATTGATATAACATTCGACTTGATTATGAATCAAGTCATTGAATATTCTAGTCATAGCTCTTGATAAGTAGTTCCAAAGATTTTTGGGATCAAATGGCATGAGTAATGAAAAAAACCCTATTGGAGTTCATAATATGCTTTTCATCTTCTAGGGACATCTTAATTTGATTATAACCAGATTATCCATCCATAAATGAAAAGATCTCATGAGAGGATGTTATGTTGACTATGAGTTCGGGTATAGGCAAAAGGGAACTCATCTTTGGGGCAAGCCTTGTTTAGGTCTCTAAAGTCAACACAGATGCGTATTTAACCATTTTTCTTCTTTACTGGAACTATGTTGGCTACCCAAATTAGGGTTATTCTTCTGTATAATGCCATTCAATTATTTTTTTCTTTATTTCAATGATCACTAGTTGTTCTACTACATCAGAAGCATTGGGATAACATATATTTAATTCCTAATTTGTGTACAGCCACATCCTGGATAAACCTAGCATTTCATCATAACTCTAGGCAAAGCAATCTTTATACTCAAAGAGTAAAGTGATTAACTCTTCAGAATCTTTTGAACCCAATGAAAGAGCTAATAAAAGTCAATTTTGGGTTCTCGTGAGTTCTAGGTTAACCTCCTTTAATTCATTTATAGTAGATTTTATCTCTTCCTCATATTCAGGAGGTGCATTATGAAGTGAATCATCTTTGGATTCCTCCATGATCTTTATGAATGAGTCTTTTGGAAGAGTAGAAGAGACTTCAAAGAGTTGATCTATTTGACGATTACTTATCATTAAACAATGGTATATATCATCAAATGATTCAACAGTACCAAACCCAATGCCATCTTTGGAGTGGAAATTTCTATGTTTTTCATTCTATAAGCTCTCCATGCATTGGGCTTTATCTTTAGGCCAAACATTTATGATAAAACCATGTTTCACATAATTCTTTACACAAGTCGAATACCAAAAAAAGGAAGTTCTATTATTTCATTGAAAGATGGTTCTTCAAGCTTTACATCTCCTTCGAGCTTGAAGGATCATAATAAAATTTTGCGACCTCCCCACTTCTCCTAATAAGTTACTTTGACCTATAATTGAGATATTTTATTTTGATTTAGAGGAGTCAAAGTTAAAGTGTCCACATATTTTTTTAATTTTTCATATGTGGATAGCTCAGACTCTTCCTTTAATGTTTTGATTTCTTCCTCATCAGTGTCTAATTCTAAGAAAATCTCAAACTTTATGGAAGCATTTCTATGATGGGATTCTTCATCTAAGCTGGATTCCAAATCAATATTAATTATTGGAGGTTCTTTTTTTTCTTTTCTTTTTTTCCTCCTTTTCTTTCTTTTCATCTTTCTTGATTGTTGTACTTTATGCTTCAACAATGATGTATTTCATAGAATAAAATCTAGGTTTCTTAGGCATGTAGTAAATAGCATCTTCATAGAGCTCAATCACATGAATAGTGAATGGTTGTATGTCTCCTTTATAACATATTCTACTCCATCCCTAATGTACATAATAATACGGAGGGAATGGAACCATTCTATACTACTGGATCCAAGGTCCGACTTTATTAGTTTTTATTTAATTTTTATTTTATTTTATTTTAAGTTTATTTTACTCATATTTTATGTTTAGTTTTATTTATTTAGGTTTTTTATTCCTAGGTTTATATCATTTTTTTTTAGTTTAGTTTAAGTTTTTATTTAATTTATTTTACTTTATTTTTATATTTTATTTTTTATTTTAAAGTTTAGGTTTAGTTTTAGTTTAGGTTTTTATTTTATTATATTTTTATTTTTTTTATTTTATTTAGTTTAGTTTTTTATTTATTTTATTATTAGGTTTTTGGGTTTTTAGGTTTATATTTTTCGGAGCAATACGTAACTGAACGAAGTACAGATTTTTTTTGGAAACCCCATATAGGGGAATTTTATTGCCACAATAAGAGGGTTACAAGGTCCTTAATAGGGGATAAACTCTAAAAATACTGCTCAAAGAGCTATAATCAGCCTAGAGAGTAAATCCCCTATCTAAGTACAACCAAAAGCAAAATAAAAGAGACAAAGAAAGCAAAAGATACAAAATGATTAACATAGATAAGCCAATGGATAGATCTGGGCCAAAGCTCTTCAGGATGATAGAAAGCATGGCACTAGGGAGCAAACTTGTAAGAGAAAAAGAGAAATGCATTTGCAAAAATGTAGAAAGATAAAAATTAGAACAGTTAAAGCAATACAGACAAAGTGAAAAATTAAAGCAGCATAAACTGAGAAAAATTATAGAAAAGTGTGTGAGAGAAGGCTCAGGCTCAGTCACACCAAATTGGGGTAAATGTAAATATGAGCATCCAAACTTCAGCAGAAGGGTTACATCACAAGAGCTACTACCAAACCAAAAGGAGTGAAATCATCACCATCATAGGCTACAAACTTGTGGGAAGATAGCCATTTGTTGAAAGTCTTATGAGCCTTAGTACCACAAGAATGCAGCAGAAAAGGCCAGGTAGAGGATAGAAACAATATACAACCAGTTGAAAAACCTGCTGTAATCCTGCTAAGCAAATCAATTAGCATGTAAATAACACCATCCCAATCATATGGGACATATATGAAACTTACGGGCTAGGAGTACAGCTCAGGAATATGGCCTAGAAAAGGAACCCATTCAGAATAAGCAATGCAGATGTTAACAACCCCCTTGTTAATAATCATTGCAGAAGTTAACAAATAGCAAATGTAAAGAGAGACAACATAACCTAAACCCAAAATACAACAGGAAATGCAGAAGTCTAACGGAACCAAGATGGGAATGCAGTAGCAGATTAGGTGGACCAGAAGCCACATGTAAGCGCACCCATGCAAACAACACCAAATAAAGACAATCAGAGAGACAACCCCAGTAGCAGCTTGCTGGGCGTAAAACTCGATAATCCAATTTAGCCAACAACCAAGGCAGCAAATAACAGCTAGTTGGCCATAAAACCACCCATTCGAATAGGCGAGCATAAGTTAATAACCAAGTAGGTAATAGCATAATCACAGTGATCTGCACAAGTCCAATTGAACCAAGATGGAAAAAATAGCAGCAGATTAAATATACCACAAACATCAGGTGATAAGCTGCAGCCCGGTTGTAAATAATAAAAGCAATCAGAAAAACAACCTTAAAAGCAGCCTGCTGGACATAAGACCCAAAAATCCAACATCCAACAAATAAAATAGCAAAACACTTATTACACCCACCATAAGATAATCCAAGAAATAGTGGTACAACATAGACTCGAAAGGGGTTCAAAGGAGAGCCATCATTGAAATCCTTCAAGACAAAAGCGGAAACAAATAAGCCAACATCATCGCAGTAGAAGGAAATCAAAAAGTAATTCCGATCCTATAACAAAATAATAATAATAATAAGGGTATTGCAGTTTCTCTCCTTACAGGTTGTGGAGGTGAGGTTAGAGAGCATAAGAGGGGTGCCAACCCTATTAAAGAGAGAAAAGACAAATAAATTAGGGCTCCATGAAGCTATACAAACATATAGCAATTAAACAATGAGACAGCAAAGTCATGAGCCCCAGCATAGATTTCCAAAAAAAAAAGGAAAAGAGACAAAACACAGCCTTTAATCATAAAATGGAAAATAAATACAGTAAGACCCATAAACAAAATATTTATGGCAAGAAGTCTGTCCCTGTTGATCAAAAAGTAAAGCAAAAAAGTAAAAAATCTCCCTCTAGTAGATCCGACTGATAAGTGAAAATATCTCCATCCAGTAGGTTAGAAAAATAGGGAATAGCTTACCATTAACAATGGAAATAGTAAAAGTAGTAAGACCCCAAATAAGGTTAGAGAAATTAATCTAGCAGCAGATGCCACAGAGATCACAAAATAACCAAAAAGGAGTATCAGGAAGATGCATCAGCAAAACCTAGGGAAACAACAACACTAAACAAAAGTTGGTCATGCAGTTAAACATGTAATACAACAGTCAAAATAATAGGATGAATTTCTGAGGTAAAGGTGTAAATTAACCAAACCATGCAAATGTTTAGGAAGTGTAAGTTGATCAATAAATTTTATGCCATCTAATCACCAGATTAGCAAGGTAATCAACACATGCATTACCTTCACGCCATACATGAGTGATTTTAAAATAGAGTTGAGAAAGGAGAGCTCTAGTCTGCTTTAGAAGGTAGTATAATTTTGTATTGCCCACTTTGGTGGAATTCAAAAATCAATTAGCAACAGGGCATCCACTGCAATCTAAATATTGAGCCAACCTTTTTGAAGACAAATCTCAATAGCTTTGTAAACTTCCATTAGCTCAGTAAAAAGAACAGAGCAATTATTAAGGGGGTAAGTAAAAGCACAAAGGACTTTACCATTAAGGTTTCTAAAAATGCCACCGCAGCCAGAAGCATTTTGAGAAAGAAAGCCATCAGTGTTAATTTTAATAGTATTAGCATGAGGTTTTATCCAATAAATAATCTTGTCATCTTTACAGTTGGGTTGATCCGGTAAGTTAAAACCCAGTTTATTGGCCACAAATTTGCAGCCTTTGAATTGATTGTAGTTAATTAAATTGGCATTAAACAAGGCATAGATTTTATTTTTATTACTAGCAATTATCCTCATATGATTCATAGGAATCCCATGATGTTTTGCATCATTTCTGTCCATCCATATGAACCAAATAAGAGTGATACCAGTTATCACTTTAATGTGGCCTTTAATAGTGTTTTCAAAATAAACATCAAGAAGTTGGTATAGAGTTAAGGAGCCATTGAATTTGACAATATTAAAGAGTTCATCATACCAAATATAAAGTTTGAAAGCAATGGCTCCGTTAACAAATACATGATTCACATTCTCAATGTGAAAGCAGCAGTAGCATTTTGAAGGTAAGTAAAAACCTTTACCCCACATCAAGGAGTCAACAGGTATGAAGTTATTCAAAATACGCTAAGTTAGAATAGAATAAGTAATAGGAATAGTGTTATTCCAAAGTTTAAAAAACACATTGGAGAAATCATGAGCTTCTTTAATATGAATCCGACATTTTAAAGTTGAAATCACCATTTTGGGAAAGCTTAAAAGGATAATCATGATTGCTAGGAATGATAGGAATAATAGTAAGCTTATCTAAAAGAGAGAAAGGAATATAGTCAGTAAGCTTACTATTGTTCCACTTATTATTCTACCAGAAAGAGTTCACTTTAATAATATCATGTGGGTAGAAAGTAAATCATCAATAGACCAACCTCTAGTCCAGTTATCTTGCCAAAAGAAAGATGTTCCAAAGTTAATCCCCCAAGAGATTAATGATTTTGCCTCCCATTTGATGGAACAAAGTCTTTTCCAGAGCGGAGAGTCTCCCACTTTATAAGGGCAAATGAGAGGGTGCTTACCCTGATTTGGCAGTCATGAATTTATCCAATTATTGCTCCTAAAATTCCACCAAAGTTTATAGCATGATAGCTTCCTTGATTGGCTTACGCAAGCCCACCTTCGCAAGAGTGCCACAACTTTATACCAAGAGGTCCAATGCATTCTTAGTAGAATTGTTAGAAAGAATTTGTTAAGGAGGTGCTTAATTACTAATGGTAGAATTGGTCAATAATGGTTTGAATGAGATATAAAGGCATGGTTTTAAGGGTACTCTTAATCAAAGTGAGCTACCACCAAATGACATTAATGAAATTCACAAAAGAAATTTTATGAGAGATTTTTTGGATTAACATCAAAGAGATGTGATCTTTTCTAACCTTTAAAAAGCGGAGCACCAAGATATTTAATAGGAAGTTGTTGTTGCTAAAAAATAGTAATTCTCAAGATTTAGTTGATCCTATTACTAGAGATTTTAGAGGAAGGAATGAAACAACTTTTACCATCGTTAAGAAAGAGACCACTTTCATTACCAAATTTATTTAAAATATTCTTAATAGTTTTAATGTGATGAATAAAGGCATTGCAAAAGATTATGAAATCATTAGCAAAGCTAAGATGAGAGACAGGACGACCACCTTGAGTTCTAAAAAACATGCTAGGATTATTGTTGAAATAATCATTAAGATTACTCGTAAGATATTCAACAACAATAATAAAAAGAGAGGGAGATAAGGGATCTCCTTATCTCAATCCATGCATAGAAGAGAAAAAACCTAGGGACTCACCATTCATGATAACAAAGAACCAAACATTGGTAATACAATTTTTAATGAGATGGATAAAATCATCAGAAAAACCAAACAAATGTAGAATTTGGAAGAGAAAATTCCAAGAGAGGTTGTCGAAAGCTTTAGAGATGTCCAATTTGAAAAGGATGTTACCAACCTTGGTAGAAGCATCAAGGTCATGAATTAGCTAGAAGAATGTTGTCAGATATAGCTCTACCTTTAATGAAATCAGTTTAGTTGAGGGAAATAATTTTAGGCAGCATTGGACTAATTCTATTGGCAATTAATTTAGCAATGAGTTTATGAAAGAAGGTGTAAAGGATGATAGGTCTGAAATTGCCCCAAGATTCAGGATTATTAATTTTGGAATGAGAACAATGGAAGTGCTAGAAAAATATCTAGGTAAAGGATTTCCATCGATGAAATCAATGACAACATCGACAAGGTCAGACTTAATAATAGGCCAATAATGCAAAAAAATTGAGTCGTGTAGCCTTCAGGGCCAGCAATAGAATCAGTGTTCATGCTATTAAGAATACTACCAATCTCAGCTTCCGTAGGACTCATATTAAGCAAGTGGTTGTCATCATTAGAAATTGTTGAGGGAATCAAGTGAGAGTTGGAGAGAGCTTCTAAAGAAGGGTTGTTGTTTAATAAGTTTTTAAAATGATGTATGATAGAATCTTTAATATTGTTATTATCTGTGATCCAGCTTCTGTTATCATTTTTAATTTTTTAATAGAGTTTAAGGCTTTCTTTTTTTTGAAAAGAGCATGGAAGTACCTGGTATTTCTATCACCATCAACAATATGTTTGCTAGCAGCCTTTTACCGCCAGTAGGTTTCTTCCATATTCTGATAGTTAACCAAGTTATCTTTAGCTTCATTCAATAACTCAAGTTTAGTAGAATTAGTCAAAATGACATCTTCAAGAGAACAAACTAATTGTTCCATATTTTTGATATTGGCAAAGAGATTTTTAAAATGATGCTTGTTCCACCAATTTAGGTTTTATTTAAGTCTTTTATGCTTAAGCCTGAGGCGAATCATGCCCTTAACCGAATTATCCGGATGAAGAGGGGCCATCTAGTTAATGGATACAACATTTATGAAATCAATGTGTTGGATCCACATATTTTGGAATCGAAAGAGGTTGGGGAGGATAATGTTAGAGGGATTTTGGTGAAATCAAAGTCAAGCATGATCGACAAAGTTCGCTCAAATGTTTAACAAGTGGGGCCATTGATTGATCCAAAGAGAATTAATAAGAGTCATATCAAGTCGCTGCCAGAGTCTAGAGTTATGCCATGTATAATCCAAACCCGAATAGCCAATATCAATCAGATTGCAATCAAGAATCATATTAGAAAAGTCTTCCATGGAATGAGTGTTAGGAAAGCAACCTCCCCTTCTTTCCGAGGAAGAGAGAATAGTGTTAAAATCACCCCCAACCAACCAGGGTTTATTGACCAAGGAGGAAAAGGTTCTTAAGTTGTCCCAAAGGATGTTCCTACTATTATTATAAGAAGCATAAATAAAAGAACCTAGGACAAAAAAATTCACCCAATGAGATGTGGACATTAACCAATTGTTGAAGATCATCAAGGATAGATTTGTTGACTAAATTATTCCAAAAACACCAAATTTTATTGCTAATATTGTAAAAAAAGTTTTGAAATCAAAGCATTCTAGCAACATGGTTGATCTTAGAAGAGTGTATGAATGGTTCAATAACAACAAGTAAGGCTATGTTATGAATACAAAGATTTCTAATAAGATTGTGGACAATGAGAGTCCCAATACCCCCAACATTCCAAATTAGTAAGTTGATCATAATAAAATAAGAAAAGAAAGGAAAAGAGATAACTAAAGAAATAATAAAGCAGGAAGAAAAGGAAACTAGAAACAGTTATTTATGGGAAGTTAGAGAAGATCTAGTAGTTCTAGTGGAGCTATTAGTGAACATTCTAGCTTTAAGTGATTTTATTTTAAAAATAGTTTGAAAAAGTCTATCATTGTCCAAAGAATCACCATCTCAAAGAGACTGATTTGTGATATTCAGAATAGGACATGTATCAGTCAAAGCATTTCTAAAGGTAATTTCCCCTTCTTCAATGTTAGAATTAAGCTAAGAAAGTGGGTTAGCATGTGTATCACTCTGAAGAGTAGGAGAAGGAGAGATTGTGAAGCCATTAATAGGATTACATGCCTCAATTAGTTTTAGATTTTGTTCCATCATCAAAGGATGAGTTTTAGATTTTGTTCCTTCATTAAAGAATCAACTTTAAAATTTGTTTTCAGATTTTGATCCAACCTGAAATTTCCATTCAACTCACCATTAAGGTTCATATGAGTCTCCTCAGGTTTACTAGCCAAAAGGGGTAGGTTAGACTGAGGCAAGGTATTTCTTGAGGAGCCAAATTATTACAATTAGAAGAAATGATAATTAAGCTATCATTAGCTTCCTCACGAACCTCATAAGCGTTATTTTTAACATGCTTAGATTGCTCTCCAATAGACAAAGTAGTAGATAGAAAGGGAGTAGGGGCAGGGGTAGGATTCCCATTTTAAGTGACTTTAGGCACATAAGAAAATTTACTAATTTTTTCATTTGATAGAGTAGGATTAGTATCGAAAAATTTTTTCTTTTTATGTTGAGGATGCAACACAAAACATTCAGAATGATCATGGCCATGAATCTTACAATGTGTGCAAAAAATAGAAAAATTATCAAATTCAACTTTTTGATTATAAGCGAACTTCTCAGAGCCAATCCAAACTTCTTTAGGATGCTTTTAGTGATATCAATTTCAACCAAAATATGAAAAGAAGGTGATCTCACTGGTCATCAATTTGAAGAGGACCAAAGAGAGCCATAACCACAAAGAGATCTTGATGTGTAACATAATGTATTCTCATATTAGGAAGAGCTAACCATATCAGAAAAATTAGGGATTCCTCTTATATATCAAAAAGAGGAGACCATTTCAGAAGTCGCATTTGACAATTAAAAATAAAGTAAGAATGATGAGCAAAAACTCTTGAATATCTAACTCATTAGAGAGCTGAATTAAAATGTCTTGGATCAATCAATCCAAAAGTAAAAACACCTGAAAGTTTAAGGCTAAAAAATGATCGATATTTTTGAGAGTTGCGTAAGAAAATTTACCAACTAATGAGAGAATTCAAAAGGCTTCACCAATTTTTTTACATCTAGATCCGTGCACATAATAGGCATCCCACAAAAGGAGGTCGAGATCAAATTCAACAAAGCATTAGGGAAAGGTTCTTACGATAATGCATCCTTAAAGGACTTAATCAAGAAGTAGCGATGATTTCAGATCCACATTTCTATGTAAATCAGATGCCCTAGTCGATGCCTCCAAGATGGATAAGCTCGGCTGCGCAGAAAGTGGCTCCTCCGCCATTGAAAGAGCAAAGGGAAAATCACATTAGAGGCCAATCAGAGACAAACAATCAAAAAAATCGATCGTGAATGATCAAAAATCGGCCAAGCCACAAGGAAAATGAAAACGGCGGAAGGGAAAAACGTAATCCTAAGAGAGCGCCATGGCCGAAGAGTTTAGGTTTAGTTTGAGGATTATTTTTATTTTTATTTTTTGGTTTATTTTTATTTATTTTTATTTTTTATTTATATTTATTTATATTTATTTTTTTATTTTTATTTATTTATTTATTTATTTATTTTATTTTATTTTTTTATCTTTATCTTTATTTATTTCTTTATTTTATTTTATTTTATTTTATTTTATTTTTATTTTTATTTTTATTTTATTTTATTTCTATTTTATAATTTTAATTTTTTATTTAATTTTTATTTTATTTATTTTTTAGGTTTAATAAATTTTATTTTAGGTTTATTTATTTATTTTATTTTTTAGGTTTATTTTTTTATTTTATTTTATTTATTTATTTTTTTAGGTTTTTATTTTTATTTTTTTATTTTTCTTTTTTATTTTATTTTTTATTTTTATTTATTTGATTTTTATTTTTTATTTTTTTTTTTATTTTTTATTTTTTATTATTTTATTATTTTTATTTTTTTATTTTTATTTTTTATTTATTTTTATTTATTTGGTTATTTTTTATTTTATTTTATTTAGTTTTTTTTAATTATTTTTATTTTAGGTTTATTTATTTTAGGTTTATTTATTTATTTATTTATTTTTATTTTATATTATTTTATTTTTTATTTTTATTTTTTTTTTTATTTTTTATTTTATTTTAGGTTTTTTTTTTAGGTTTATGGTTTTTTAGGTTAGTTTAGGGTTTAGGGTTTAGCTTAATTAGGGTTTTTGTTTTAGGGATTAGGTTAGGTTTAGTGGTTTATTTTTAGGGTTTAGGGTTTAGGGTTTATTATTTAGGGTTTAGGGTTAGAGTTTAGGGTTCATTGTTTAGGGTTTAAGGTTTAGGGTTTAGGGTTTATGTTTAAGGATTAGGATTTAGGGTTTAGGGTTTAGGGTCTTTTAATTAGGTAAATTGTAGGTTTATTTTTATTTATTTTATATTTTTAGTTTTCTTTAGTTTAGTTTACTAATTTTATGTTAATTTATTTTAGTTTAGGTTTTTTATTTTAGTTAATTTTTTTTATTTTAGGTTTAGGATTACGTTTATTTTTTACTTTAATTTAGTTTTTATTTCATTTTTTAGGTTTAAGTTTTTTTTTAGGTTTAGGTTTAAGTTTTTATTTTATTTTTTTAGGTTTAGGTTTTTTATTTATTTTTTAAGTTTTATTTGTTAGTCTAAGTTTAGGTTTATTTTAGTTTATTTTATTTTATTTAGTTTAGGGTTTAGGTTTAATTTATTTTAGATTTAGGTTTAGGTTTTTCTTTGATTTAAATTAGTTTAGTTTATTTTTTATTTTGTTTATTTTAGGTTTAGGTTTTTTATTATATTTATTTTAGGTTTAGGTTTTTATTTTATTTTATTTTTATTTTATGTAGTTTGGTTTTATTTTATTTTTATTTATTTTATTTAGGTTTAAGTTTTAGGTTTTCAAAGTTTATGGTTTAGGGTTTTAGGGTTTTAGGTTTGGGGTTTAAAGGTTAGGTATTAGGTTTAGAGTTAGAGTTTAGGGTTTAGGGTTTAGGGTTTTAGTTTTTTAGGGTTTAGTTTTAGGGTTTAGGGTTTATGATTTAGGGTGCAAGGTTTAGGGTTCCGGGTTTTAAGCATTAGGGTTTAGGGTTTATGATTTTAGGTTTAGATTTTAGGGTTTAGGGTTTAGGATTGTAGGTTTGGCATTCAAGGTTTAGGGTTTAGGGTTTAGGATTAGGGTTTTTTTTATTATATATTTATTTATTTTTTGAATTAAGTAAACTCATAGGTTTAGGTTTATTTTGTTTATTTTTTTATTTTTATTTATGTTTATTTTTATTTTTATTCAGTTTAGTTTATTTATTTTAAGTTTATTTATTTTAGTTTAGGTTTTTATTTTAGTTTATTTTTTTATGTTTAGGTTTGATTATTTTTTTTTAGTTTAGTTTTATTATTACTGTATTTTTGTAGTTTTAGGTTTTATTTTTTTTTTTTGGTTTAGGTTTAGGTTTTTATTTTATTTTTTTAGGTTTTTAATTTAGGTTTATTTTTAGGTTTTATTTTTTTAGTTTTGGTTTAGATTTAGGTTTTATTTACTTTAGTTTAGTTTATTTTAGTTTAGGTTTAGGTGTATTTTTTTTATTTTAGGTTTAGTTTTTTTTTTATTTAGGGTTTAGATTTTTTTTTATTTGAAGGTTTATTTTTTATGTTTAAGTTTTTATTTAGTTTTATTTTATTTTATTTTAGGCTTATTTTAATTTAATTTTAGGTTTAGTTTTTAATTTATTTAAGTTTTTTATTTTTAATTTTGTTTAAGTTTTAATTTATTTTATTTTAGTTTCATTTTAATTTTTTATTTTATTTTCTTTTAAGGTTTAGGTTTAAGTTTAGGTTTAGATTATTTATGTATTTTGTGGATTAAGTTATTTATTTATTTTATTTTTTAGGTTTTATTTTATTTAGGTTTAGCTTTTGCTTTTAGGGTTTAATGTTTAGGGTCATTGAAGGTTTAAGGTTTAGGGATTAGGGTTTATAGTTTTTAGGGGTTAGGGTTTATGGTATAGGGTTTAGGGTTTAGGTTTTAGGCTCAATATTCAGGTTTTAGTTTAGGGTTTTAGGTTTATATTTTTTTTTAATAGAGAACAAATTCAGATTCATCATTTCTTCTGTTCAATTTCATCAACCAAGTAACACACCAAGTTTTCTAATAAACAAGCAACGACATAGATCAAAAATGATTATGTATAGAAGAAATCAAAAACCCTAGATAACTAGAACTAACTTTACTGTAAAGACACTGTTCCATAAGCAGTAGATCCGATCAACCATTCTTTAGTTTCTCCAATTCCCATTAGAACCACCCTGACCTCTCGTGTAGCATGATCCTCCATCATATCCTCTATCTCTTCCTCTGCCACCACCATGGCTATTACCTATGTCGCTCTTCTTGCCTCCATAACCACCATTTCCATATCCATCAGCACCTCCATATCTCCCACCGCCACTGTGATAATCATCACCTCTGCCATAGCCTCCACCACGATCTAGACTAAGCTTGGTTGAAGGTGATGTTCGCCAGAAGGTTCGCCCCATTCGAGGGTTTAGGTTTATTAGGTTTTTTTGGTTTATTTTTTAATTTATTTAGTTACTTTTGGTTTCATTTCAGGGTTTGGGGTTTAAGGTTAGGGTTTAGGGTTTAAGGTTTAGGGTTTAGGGTTTAGGGTTTAGGGGTTTAGGGTTTAATCTTTTAGGGTTTAGGTTTTAGGGTTAGGGTTTAAGGTTTAGGGTTTTAGGGTTTAGTGTTTAGGATTAGGGTTTAGAGTTTGGGTTTAAATTAGGGTTTAATATAGGGTTTAAGGTTAGCTTAGGGTTTAGGTTAGTTTAGTATTTTAAGGTTTAGAGTTTAGGGTTATAGGTTTAATGTTTAGGGTTTAGGGTTTAGGTTTAGGTTTAGGATTTAGGTTTAGGGTTTAGGGTTTGGTATAGGGTTTTTAAAAGAAAAAATTAAAACCAATAGGTTTAGTTTATGTATTATTTTAGTTTATTTATAATTTAGTTTATTTATTTTTATTTTCTTTAGGTTTATGTTTTATTTTTGTTTAATTTAGTTTATTCATTTTAGGTTAATTTATTTTTCTTTAGTTTTTTTTTATTTTAGTTTATTTTTTAGGTTTAGGTTTATGTTTATGTTTAATTTTAGTTTAGTTTTATTTTATTTTCTTTTAATTTTAGGTTTTATTTTTTTTTTTTAGGTTTAGATTTAGGTTTTATTTTATTTTTAGGTTTGTCTTAGTTTTTATCAGGTTTATTTTTAGGTTTTATTTTTAGTTTAGGTTTAGGTTTATTTCTAGTTTATTTTATTTTATTTAGTTTAGGTTTTAGCTTTAGTTTATTTTAGGTTTAAGTTTAGGTTTTATTTATGTTATTTTAGTTTATTTTAGTTTAGGTTTAAGTTTATTTTACTTTGTTTATTTTTGGTTTAGGTTTTATTTTAGTTTAAGGTTCAGGTTTTCATTTTTATTTATTTTTAGATTTATTTTTTAGGTTTAGGTTTTTATTTTATTTTTATTTTATTTTATTTTAGGTTTATTTTTTATTTTACGTTAAGACTTTATTTTATTTAGGATTTTTTATTTTTAGGTTTATTTTATTTTTTAGTTAAGTTTAGGTTTTTATTTATTTTATTTTAGTTTAGTTTTTATTTTTATTATTTTATTTCTAGGTTAATGTTTAGATTTAGGTTTTAGTTTAGGTTTTTATTTTATTATATTTTTTATTTTATTTAGGTTAAGTTTATTTATTTATTTTATTTTTAGGTTTTATTTAGTTAGATTTTTAGGTTTTTAGGGTGTAGGGTTTAGGTTTTAGTGTTGAGGCTTAGGGTTTAGGGGTTAAGGTTGTAGGGTTTAGGGTTTAGGGTTTAGGGCACCAATTATAAGCAATAATATCAACAAAACTTTTATCTTGTTAAAAATATTTTGAAATAAAATTTTTAATGACATCATAGTTATGAACAACATCCTTAATAGAAATCAAAAGAGGAGTATGATCGAAGAGAGTTCTACTAAGATGCTCCACTGAAGTTAAAAGCCAACGGTTTAACCAATAATTATTAAATAAAGCATGTTCCAATGGTTGCCACAATCTATGATTATTTCAAGTAAATTAAGAACCAATGAAACCATAATCATGAAGATTACAATCGAAATCATATTTGCAAAATCTTCCATTTAATGTAAATTTGGCAAAGAACCCCCTTTCCTTTCATTCTAAGAAAGGATCATATTGAAATCCCCAACAACAATCCAAGAATCATTAATAATAGAAGCAAAATTAGAAAATTGATCCCATGTAATTCTCCTCTCTAACTTTTTACAAGCAACATAAACAAAAGAGCCAAAAGCATGATAATAACCAAATGAAATATCCACATTGATAACTTGATGAAAATCATTACTAACATTAAAAGAAAGAGAAATATTCCAAAATAACCAAATCATATTATTGCTATTGAAATAAAAATCAATCATCATGGACGTATGCATTATTTTAGAATAAAAAAAAATAAGAGATTCAAGAATAACCAAGAAACCAACATTGTAAATTCTATAAAGATTTCTAATTCTATTTCTAACAACAAGAGTACCAATGCACCTCACATTCAAAATAAGAAAGTTAAACATTATTTTTTTTTAGGCAAAGAAGATGAAGAAGATCGAGTAGATCTAGAGACTTTAGAAGGATAATTTTTAAACTATTTTTTCATGTTTCAAAAAAATAGTTTGAAAACTAATCTCATTCTTCATGGATTCATCATCAGAAAAAAAATTTTCATCATTATTAATAATAGATTTACGAGAAGATCCCATTTGATAAGGTGTTTATGGTGAAATATTTTTTAAATTTCTAAGAGTAATACTTCCATCTTCAATCTATGTGGATAAAATGAAGATAGAAATATACTCTTTATGCATTTGGACACAACATAGATCCGCAGATATTTTTATTAGGGTGATCGGGTATGACATTGAGGAGAGGTGTACTATCTCGAAAGATAGAAGTCACCACCCTATGATTGACCTAATCACCTGAATAAGGACTCTAAGGAAAATGGGTCGCATGTGTACTGTGAGATTCTTCCCCTACTTTACATTGAAAACTAAAGTAGGGTTTATTTTAAATTAAGTTTCCTCTGAAAAGCCCCATAGTTAATTACATCATAAGGAAGGGGATTCTTTAGGAATCATAATTAAGGTAAATTATCATTGTCTCCAAAGATTTCAAATAGGTAGGACTATTAATCAATTAATTTATTTTAGAAGATCAAATGAGATTGATCAAAGAGAGGGAGTTATTATTGAAGCCAAAGGAAGATAAGTAGGAAATGCTCATGATGATAGGAAACCTAGCGAGCATCTGAAACTATCCTATGGTTGGGCTTTATATTTTTGAAATTAATTTAATTTGTTTGAATTGAATTTTTCATTAGAAATTTAGGGCTTATGATTCCATAACACAAGATTGTGGAAATGACTAAGAGATGAGGATTTATACTCGCCCACAAAAGGGAGAAGCAACCTCAGAACTTAAATATAGGGAGCTTTGGCAAGGGCCAAAACATGACCTAAATCAATGGAAAAATTGGGTATTTGGTTTGCCTCGATAAGAGAGGACAAATCACCCACGCTTGGACTTACCACGGGGTGATAACCAACTCTTCCTATAATTTTAAATTCATGTAGGCAATTCATATGCTTTATGCAAGATAGCTATGTTATTTATTTTAGAATGAGACTAAGTCCTTAAACTCACTCCCTAAGAGGCTAGATCATGTAAGGGTTTGAAAAATGACTTAGATCTAAGGCAAATCATATTACATTTTATTTTCACTTTTGGACAATCATTTGACTTAGGCATATAGGATTCATATGCCTAATGCATGAGAAATAAGATTATGGGCCAAAATCAGCAAGAAGGGGGAGGTGTGTTTCCACCATGGCTCTCACAGGTGAAGCTAAGTTCTCTGGCAAAGGTTGAAGCTCTCCATTCAAGAGTGAAACAAAATGCTTTTGTGCATGATGTTATAAAAAAAATACTCATCCAGCTAAGGGGTTGCTAATTCTTTTATCTAGATTTTAACTAAGACTTTAAATGATGTTATTTATTGTTTATATTTAATTTTAAGTTGATTAGTTTGATAGAAGATTAGACTAACACCTGGAAAATAGAGATTAGCTAAACAAACCATACAAATACCAAGCATGTATATTGGACTTAGTAGCTCACACATGGGTAACAAAGTCCACTTGGCCTATTGGATTATGCTTTGGGGTATAAGCACCTGCACAGCAAAAGTAATTATATTTTTATTACAGTGCCCCTTAAGCACAATCCCCTATAGAAAAAAATGATTAGACTAAATCATCCAACCATTCATTTTACGCACATTCATCCTAACATCCGCAAAAACAAAAACATCATAAAATAAAACATCAAACCATGCACCTAACCAAAAGCTAGAAGTGGTGACTTAGTCTAATGTGTGTGCTATAAAAGGTTTGTGTGGTATGCATAGCTATGGCTTTATTGTTTGGATTCTCTAAGTGTGAATATATTCAACTTATATGGTTGGTTTCATTTAAGTGTTTAGTTGATTTGGGTTAATTTTATTTGATGCTTGGTTTAGGCTTGAATGAACCTACAATTAATTATTAAGTTATAAAGAGAGGAAAAAGAAGAAAACTTCTCTTTCCTTCCCTACCTAAGTAACTTCTAAAGTAGATTCATGTTTGATTTTGTTTACTGAATGTTTTATTACATGTTTTAAGTAATCCTAAGTTTAGATCAACTCTAAACAAACCTATTCAAAAAGAAAGACATTTTAAGATTAAGTAAAGTGAATTAATATTATAGTACACACATCACTTCATTTCTTTCTCAACTTTTATATCATGCATATGAATGAATCCTAAGCATATCTATATATACAAATGTAAATTTTTAACACACTTTATGATGAATGCTAAGTGAGTTACTTGAGACAATTTGAATTCTTTATGATGCATGATTTTCATTAAGTAGAAAAGAGGTTTTCTTATTCATTATTCACATGCACACATGTATGTATGAAAGGCATAAGTGAGTACGGTGCCATTGTTAGCATTATGGGTGTAAGGTACAAGACCTACTTAGGGCAACTTAAAGCCTCACAACCCCGGGGTTGTCGAGACTAATATACCACTTTCCTTAAATACAAACACATGTACAAAAGAAATGAATGGAAAAAGAAAGATGCAAAAGTTTGTATTTGTTTGTTTATTTTGTTTATGATTTATATGTACAAGTGTGGATGTCCTTCTTAAGTAATAGCATAGAATGAATGAATAGATTAGGCAAGTGTTGTGTTCTTTTCAAATGAACTATAAACTTTGCCAAATCCTATTCAAAACTATGCTAAAAGAAAAAAAGAAGGAATGCCACACTATTCACATCTTCATATTTATATCCACATGCAAGCTAATAAATAATTATACGTAGCACACTTTCAGTTTTTGGTGTTTGATTTATAGATTTTGAAAATAGTTTAGGATTTAGTAGTGATAATGGCCATTCATATTTTACTTTGGCCAAAACATGCAATTTGACATGAAAAAAACATTTCATTTTTAATTTGATTTTTGAAAAGCACGAATGCATGAAATTCATATAACATACACATTTAGCATGTTAGGAAAGAACTAAAGTGATGAAAGCATGTAAACACATTCACCCTAATTAATTCTTAAAGACAATCTTATGAAATAAGAAAGCTTAAAGCAAATCAAGTTTTTTTTATGGTTTGATTTTGTTTTGTGTTTGATTTAATTTAAGAAATGTGAGGTGCGTTTGTCATTCCTAACCCATTCCCACATATGTTAGTTGTTTCAATTTAATTTTTAGGTGATTAGATCAATTTTATGCTTTGGTTAGGTTAAGGTATGAATTAAGTGTGTTAATTACCCCTTACCTACACACCTTAGCATAGTTAATCAAATAATTATGAGCCAATGATATGACATACAACCACACAGGAATTTAAATCAACAATGCACCTAAGAAGAAAAGGGCCAAATGTATTTGGCTCATGATTAATGATTAATTAAGCAAATAGGTTTAAGTTAAGAAACTTCATAACCCCTCTCACATATATGAATTGGATTTTGATTTCCTAATTGAAGTAGTCTCTTGAACCCCTAAGCATCTACCCAAGATAGAATAGTTTAGCTCTAGAAATTTTTATAATTTTATGAAATTAATTAATGGGGTAATTAGTGAATTAACTCTTAATTAAGATTGGATTAAGAAAGGAAGGGTGGTTTAAGGAATATCTTAAGAAAAGTATTCCAAAATTATTCCCTAAACCTCATATTCACTTAATCAAACCTTAATTGACTCAATCAGAGGGTTAAACCACTAATTATAACCATAAAAGCTTAATTACATTAAGGGATTGATTAAGAAATGAATTAGCAATTCCTAAAAATAATCAAAAAAGAAATTTAGAGGAAGTAGGAGTCATCTCACTAATTATGCATAACTAGTTTGGGATTAATCAGTGGAGTAATTAAAGGGTAATAAGCAAAATAACATTCCCAATAAAACCTAAATCTTGAGAAAAGCACTATTCAAAATCCATTGAAATTATTTTTAGAATATTATATGTTCAATTATCTAACCAATGCAATTTATTTCATAGTTTTCTGATTTTTCTAGGCTTGGATATGAATTTTGGAAGTTTTCATGATTAATTAGGTGATTTAATAGCCTAATTAAATGTTTAATCCTATCGACACCACGTGGGCCGTTGACGTGGCATGTGCTTTCCATGTGGCGTGACGTGATTTGATATTGAAGTTGTCACATCATAGCACCGCATTAGCGGCAGTGCTATGCATTTTCTCCTCACTCGTCTGATCAAGGATAGGATGACTCAAACTAAAGTTATGGTTCTAAAGGATAAATTTGTGGGATCTACGTGTCTTAATCATGGCTAGCCATCCAAAATGCACGGATGGACGGCCTATGAACCTTCCCTATATTTTCTTATTGGAGAGGGCATCCATCCATCTTCTAGGGGATGATCCGAGCTCGATTGAGCTCCGATTGATCCCAAAATTTACCCACACCATCTAAGCACAAAGGAAAACATATCTAATGACTAGAATCTCATGGGATTAAACTTCACTTTATAAAGGACCAGACTATATTGAAATTAAGCTCAGTTTAATGGCTAACCTCACTGGAGGTGATCATCTGTGCTTGTTTCCCTTGGAGAAGCATCGTCTAGTGGAGATGAAGCTTTGTTGAGAGTTTGAGGTCTTGAGATTGGGTGGATCCTCCAATGGTCCAACTCCTCATTAACTTGAGCTTGGTCTTGATCAAGGTAGCACCTCCCTTTCCTTTGGAGCTTAGGAAAAGGCTTGGGTGAGTTTGATTGAGCTCCCTAATGGAGCTTGCAAAAGGAATTTGATTGATATTGAGTGTATGCTAAGTTTTATTTTGAGTGAAGCTCCTCTATTTCCAAGCTATGGAAATCTAGAAAATGGAAAATGGGAATTGCTTGAGAGAGCTTGGCGAGGCTAGGAAATGACTTCTCTGGCTTCCTCTTGCTCAATTGAAGTAGGGACTAATGGAATAAATTTAAATTAGAGGGGAGTGTATCTCCCCCTTGAGCAATCGGATGGTGAGCTTCTCCCTTCCATTTTGATCCAATTGACCACCTTGAGTGGGTTTATTAGGTTGTTTAGGGTGTCCTTGCAATCAGTTTGGCGAGGAGTGGAGTGGAGCTTGCATGTGCTTAAATTAACTGGAGGAGGGATTCCATGTGCTTAATTTCATGCAAGTTGTCAACCTTAAGCTAGGTTGGGCTGACCCAAACCCATTGGGTTGGGTGCACCACACTCCCTAGTGTTCAATTGATCCACTAAGAGGGTGCCAGGTCATTATGAAAGGATTTGACCAAATTTCAAGTGGATTTGGTCAAAATTTACCCTTTGACCTAAGTGTAAAAAGGTCATTTGGATTCGATTTAAATTTGAATATGTTTGATATTTTTGGAAAATGGGTTAGTCCAAGTTTCATTGACTTTGGAGTTGGATTGATATGATTTGGCTCATGTTGACCCATTTAGGTAAAAATGGGTCAACTTGGGTCAAGTTGACCAATTGGTCAAACTGGGTCAAACGAATGGTTGGGTCAAGTTCATCTAACCATTTGAAATGTTTTGGTGGCTCTAGTTTGATTCAATTTGGTTTATATTTGGTTTAGGTGGCTCTTGTACAAATTGAAGCAAAAGCAATAAAGAGAAATAAGCTTTTATTTTATTGATTTTTATTTGGCAACAAGTTATAAGTTACACATAATATTTCTTTAGGTAACATCCATTGATAGGTGGTATTGGATGTTCACCATTACAGGTAATAAGTTGGTAAGAACCTCCTTCATAAGCTTTTTCCACTACAAATAAAATGGTCCTTCCCATGTTAGCTTGAATTTATTATCAATTATTCAATGAGCTAGGATTGGTCTTCGAATAACCAAGACCAAGTCTCCTACTTGGAAAGTTCTAGGATGAACCAATCTATCATGTGCCTGAACCTTACGTGATTGGTACAATTTAAGGTCTTGTTGAGCTTTCAATCATTTTCCTTCAAGATTATCTAGTTCTTCCAAGCGAATCTTATGATTTTGATCTACTATAACATTATTATTAACAACTATTCCTAATGAAGGAAATTGCACTTCTAATGGAAGAATTGCAAAAAAACCAAAGCATATTGTGAAGGCTGAGTTGGTGTCCTATATATGATACAGTAGGCCCATAAGGCTTTAACCAACTTTTCATGCTATTGGCACTTATTTTCATCAAGTATCTTTTCCAAAATTCTTACTAATATTTTATTAAATGCCTCAGCCAATCCATTCGCCCTAGGGTAATAGATGGTCAAGTATCTCTAATCAATTTTATGTCTAGCTACAAAGTGATTTATTTTCATGGATATAAAGGACGAACCATTATTGGATATGATTCGGCGAGGAATGCCCAATCGATATATGATATTTTCCTGAAAATATTTCAACACATGATATGCTTTATCTTATTTCAGTGGTATCGCTTCAGCCCATTCAGAAAAATAATTCATTGCAGCTAAAATAAAATGATGTCCTTTCGATGAAGGAAGATCAATAGGCCTTATGATGTCGCATTCCTAACTCTCAAAAGGCCGAGGCAATCAGGGTGTAATACATTGGGTGGTTGATGTAATACCACACCATGTACTTGGCACTGATCATAATAACGTGTAACCTCCATGCAGTCATTTAGTATTGATGGCTAATAATACCCAAGTCTCTCAATTTTTAAATTTATTTTGGGCCTAGATTGGTGTGCTCCACACAATCCAGAGTGTATCTCAGTCACAACCATATGGGCTTTCAGTTTGTCTAAATGATGGAGCCACATTTGATATGACCTACAATATAAAGCATTATTGATTAATGCATAAGATAAAGCACATTTCTATCTTTGATTTGCTAATGACTTATTTTGAAGAAGCCTCCCCTTAAATAGTCAATAAACGGTTGTCTCCAATCACATTCTATATGACCTTCAGTGAGAGTGGCTATCCTTTGTATTTCTTCTTGCTTATTAATGTAGTCTAAATCTATAAGAGATTAAACCTGTTGATTTTGAACTTCTATAGAAATTGATTCTTTTTCTAGGCATATGATTTCTTTGGCTAATTTAACCAAAACATCTGCTATTGAATTCTCTTGGCGAGATATTCTAAACATCGTTACATATGGAATCTTTTTAAGTAATTTCATTGTATACTGATGATAATTGAAGAGCTTTGGATGCAAAACCTTATAGATTCTAATAACTGACTAGGAATCCCCTAAAATTTTGATATTTTTAATTTCCATAAGGATTTCTAGCTCTATACCAGTAATAAGAGCTTTATATTCAGCTTCATGGTTTGTATATGGCTCAGCCAAATGATATGAATATCTCATAATTCCTTTTTCTAAGGTTATAAAGATTAACCCCATTTTTGCCTTCTTTGGGATATATGGGTTTGATTCTTTATGTCTTCTTGATGATGAAGCACCATCAAATTATAATTCTTAGGTGGCCGGTTCACCTAATGTTATGATATGTTCATCTTGGAGATCATCATTTAAAGGAGACCCTTCAAGTATAGGTGTCTTCGGAAATCTACAACTATTTGTCCTTTATAGCATAAATAAGAATATAAGTGATCTCAAAATGTAATAAAATCATTGACCATCAGTTAAACACTTGTGATGTTGGATGGGTGAGATATTGCAAAGGATTCACCCTTGAAATCGTTGACCTTATGAGAAAGCATATAATGCCTAAGTTTTTCAGCAGCAAAAACTAAGGCTAAGCAATGTCTTTCAATAGGAGGATAATTCTTTTTCATTGGGATAAGCCTCTGACTTAGATAATAAAGCATGTTTTCTTTCCCTTGTTTATTTGTTTGAGCTAATAAAGCCCCAATAGAATCATCCATAGCTACAGTATAGAGAGTTAATGGCTTTCTCGAAATCAGGGATGCTAAAACAGGAGGATTCATTAAATATTACTTTAAGTTTTTGAAGATACCTTAGCATTTTTCATCCCAAATAAATTTGGAATCTTTCTTCAGTAATGCTGCAAAGGGTTGACACCTTCCATATAAATTTTATAGAATCTCCTTAAGTATGCAAGCCTTCTCTAGAATGATTTTAACTATGTAAGACTTCTAGGTGGCAGAATTTCTATAACAACTTTTATCTTTTTTGGATCAATTTCTATCCCACGATTCTGCACTACGAACCCTAAGAATTTCCATGAAGTCACTCTAAAGGCACACTTCAGAGGATTCATGTTTAAGTTATAGTGGCACAATCGTTAAGAAATGACCCATAAATCATAAAAATGATCTTATTTTATTTTGGTTTTAATGACTAAATCATTAATATAGCATTCAACTTGATTATGAATCAAGTCATTGAATATTCTAGTCATAGCTCTTTGATAAGTAGTTCCAGCATTTTTGGGACCCAATGGCATGATCGTGTAACAGAAAATCCCTATTGGAGTTCTGAATGCCATATGCTTTTCATCTTCTAGGGACATCTTAATTGGATTTTAACCAGATGATCCATCCATAAATGAAAAGATCTCATGCGAGGATGCTATGTTGACTATGAGTTCAGGTATAGGCAAAGGGAACTCATCTTTGGGGCAAGCCTTGTTTAGGTCTCTAAAGTCAACACAGATGCATATTTAACCATTTTTCTTCTTTACTGGAACTATGCTGGCTACCCAATTAGGGTATTATTCTTCTCGTAAAATTCCAGATTCAATTATTTTCTTTATTTCAATGATCACTAGTTGTTCTACTTCTAGGCGCATCCGCCTAGAAGCTTGCTTTACTGGGATAGCATCATATTTAATTCCTAATTTGTGGATCTTGGGATAAACCTAGCATTTTATCATAACTCTAGGCAAAGCAATCTTTATACTCAAATAATAAAGTGATTAACTCTTTAGAATCTTTTGAACCCAATAAAGAGCAAATAAAAGTCAATTTTGGGTTCTCAGGAGTTCCTAGGTTAACCTCTTTTAATTCATCTATAGTAGATTTTATCTCTTTCTCATATTCAGGAGGTGCATTCTAAAGTGAATCATCTTTGGATTCCTCCATGATCTTTATGAATGAGTCTTCTGGAAGAGTAGAAGAGACTTCAAAGAGTTGATCTATTTGACAATTACTTATCATTAAACAATGGTCTATATCATCAAATGATTCAACTGTACCAAACCCAATGCCAACTCTGGAGTGGAAATTTCTATGTTTTTGATTCCATAAGCTCTCCATGCATTGGGCTTTATCTTTAGGCCAGACATTTGTGATAAAACCATGTTTCACATAATTATTTACACAAGTCGAATACTAGTCAAAAGGAAATTCTATTCTTTCATTGAAAGATGGTTCTTCAAGCTTTACATCTC
This sequence comes from Cymbidium sinense, assembly GCA_021442155.1. Taxonomy (NCBI): domain Eukaryota; kingdom Viridiplantae; phylum Streptophyta; class Magnoliopsida; order Asparagales; family Orchidaceae; genus Cymbidium; species Cymbidium sinense. The sequence goes on from CM038214.1 coordinate 142,995,383, forward strand.
CTTCTAATCTTGAAGGATCAGGTACAGAATAAAATTTTGTTGACCTCCCCACTTCTCCTAATAAGTTAGGTGCTTCTTTGACCTCTAATTGAGATATTTTATTTTGATTTAGAGGAGTCAAAGTTAAAGTGTCCACATATTTTTTTAATTTTTCATATGTGCATAGCTCAGACTCTTCCTTTAATGTTTTTATTTCTTCCTCACCTGTGTCTGATTCTAAGGAAATCTCAAACTTTATGGAAGCATTTCTATGATGAGATTCTTCATCTAAGCTGGATTCCAAATCAATATTAATTATTGGAGGCTCTTTTTTTTCTTTTTCTTTTTCCTCCTTTTCTTTCTTTTTATATTTCTTGATTGTTGTACTTTATGCTTCAACAATGGTGTATTTCATAGAATCAAAACTAGGTTTCTTAGGTATGTAGTAAATAGCATCTTCATAGAGCTCAATCACATGAATAGTGAATGGTTGTATGTCTCCCTTTATAACATATTCTACTCCATCCCTGATGTACATAATACACTGGTGGAGTGAATATGGAACCATTCTATACTCATGGATCCAAGGTCTGTCACCATTATGTTTAGGTTTTTATTTAATTTTTATTTTATTTTATTTTAAGTTTATTTTTCTCATATTTTATGTTTAGTTTTTATTTATTTAGGTTTTTTATTCCTAGGTTTATATTATTTTTTTAGTTTAGTTTAGGTTTTTATTTAATTTATTTTACTTTATTTTTTATTTTTTTATTTTTTTATTTTAAAGTTTAGGTTTTGGTTTTAGTTTAGGTTTTGATTTTATTTTATTTTATTTTTTATTTTATTTAGGTTTAGGTTTTTTATTTATTTTATTATTAGGTTTTAAGTTTTTAAGGTTTACAATTTTTGGGCTTAGGGTTTTAGGGTTTACGGTTTATGGTTAGGGTTTTTTTTTGGGAAACCCCATATAGGGGGGATTTTATTACCATAAAAAGAGGGTTACAAGGTCCTTAACAAGGGATAAACTCTAAAAATATTGCTCAAAGAGCTACAATCAACCTAGAGAGTAAATCCCCTATCTAAGTACAACCAAAAGCAAAATAAAAGAGATAAAGAAAGCAAAAGATACAAAATGATTAACATAGATAAGCCAATGGATAGATCTGGGCCAAAGCTCTTCAGGATGAGAGAAAGCATGGCACTAGGGAGAAAACTCAGAAGAGAAAAGAGAAATGCAAAAAAAATGTAGAAAGATAAAATTAGAACAGTTAAAGCAATAAGACAAAGTGAAAAATTAAAGCATAAAGCGAGAAAAATTATAGAAAAGTGTGTGAGAGAAGGCTCAGCTCCCACACCAAATCAGATGTAAATATGAGCATCCAAACTTCAACAGAAGGGTTACATCACAAGAGCTACTACCAAACCAAAAAGGAGTGAAATCATCATAGCCATCATAGGCTACAAACCTGTGGGAAGATAGCAGCCATTTGTTGAAAGTCTTATGAGCCTTAGTACCACAAGAAAGCTGCAAAAAAGGCTAGGCAGAGGATAGAGACAATATACAACTAGTTGAAAAGCCTGCTATAATCCTGCTAAGTAAATCAATTAGCATGTAAATAACACCATCCCAATCATATGGGACATATATGAAACTTACAGGCCAGGAGTACAGCTCAGGAATATGGCCTAGAAAAGGAACCCATTCAGAATAAGCAATGCAGATGTTAACAACCCCCTTGTTAATAATCATTACAGAAGTTAACAAATAGCAAATGCAAAGCAAGACAACATAACCTATACCCAAAATACAATAGGAAATGCGGAAGTCTAACAGAACCAAGATGGGAATGCAGTAGCAGATTAGGTGGACCAGAAGCCACAGGTAATAAGTTGCACCCCACCATAAACAACTCCAAATAAAGACAATCAAAGAGATAACCCGAGTTTTGTAAAAACCCGATAATCCTTCAGTGCAACAACCAAGGCAGCAAATAATAGCTAGTTGGCCATAAAACCACCCATTCAGAATAGAGAGTGCATAAGTTAATAACCAAGTAGGTATTAACATAATCATGATCCGCAAGTCTAATCGAACCATGATGGAAAAATAGGCATTAAATAGACTACAAACATCGGGATAAACCCAGCTTGTAAACAACAAAAGCAATCAGAAAAACAACCCTAGAAGCAGCCTTCTGGACAAAAGACCCAAAAATCCAACAGCCAATAAATTAAATAGCAAAACACTTATTACACCCACCATAAGATAATCTAGTAAAAAATAGTGGTACAACATAGACTCGAAAGGGGTTCAAAGGAGAGCCATCATTGAAATCCTTCAAGACAAAGAAAAGCAGGCCAACAGCTAAGACAACATCATCAGTAAAAATAGGCTAGAAGGAAATCAAGAAGTAATTCTGATCCTGCAATGAAACAATAATAATAATAAGGGTATAGCAGTTTCTCTCCTTATAGGTTTTGGAGGTGAGGTTAGAGAGCATAAGAGGGGTGCCAACCCTATTAAAGAGAGAAAAGATAACTAAATTAGGGCCTGCCATGAAGCTATATAAAAATATAGCAATTAAATAATGAGACAGCAAAGTCATGAGCCCTAGCATAGATTTCCAAAAAAAAGGAAAAGAGACAAAACACATCCTTAATCATAAAATTGAGAATAGATACAATAAGACCCAAAAATAAAATATTGATGGCAAGAAGTCTATCCCTGTTGATCAGAAAGTAAAGCGGAATGTAAAAAATCTCCCTCTAGTAGATTTGATTGATAAGTGAAAATATCTCCATCCAGTAGGTTAGAAAAATAGGGAATAGCTTACCATTAACAGTGGAAATAGCAGAAGTAGTAAGACCCCAAATAAGATTAGGGTAATTAATCTAGCAGCAGATGCCACAGATCACAAAATAACCAGAAAAGGGTATCAGGAAGATGCATCAGCAAAACCTAGGGAAACAATAACACTAAACAGAAGTTGGTCATGCAGTTAAACAGGTAATACAACAGGCCAATACAATGGGATGAATTAATTTATGAGGTAAGGGAGTCCAGTATTGTCCAAATTAACCAAACCAAACAAATGTTTAGGAAGTGTAAGTTAATCAAAGAATTTTATGCCATCTAATCTAGCACCAAGATTAGCAAGGTAATCAACACATGCATTACCTTCACGCCATACATGAGTGATTTTAAAATAGAGTTGAGAAAGGAGAGCTCTAGTCTGCTTTAGAAGGTAGTATAATTCTGTATTGCCCACTTTGGTGGAAGTCAAAAGATCAATTAGCAATAGGGCATCCACCTCAATCCAAATATTGAGCCAACCTTTTTGAAGACAAATCTCAATAGCATTGTAAACTGCCATTAGCTCAGCAAAAAGAACAGAGCAAGTATTAAGGGGGTAAGCAAAAGCACAAAGGACTTTACCATTAAGGTTTCTAAAATGCCACCACAGCCAGAAGCATTTTGAGAAACAAAGCCATCAGTGTTAATTTAAATAGTATTAGCATGAGATTTTATCCAATAAACAATCTTGTCATCTTTATAGTTGGGTTGATCTGGCAAGTTAAAACCCAATTTATTGGCCACAAATTTATAGCCTTTGAATTGATTGTAATTAATTAAATTGGCATTAAACAAGGCATAGATTTTATTTTTATTTCTAGCAATTATCCTCATATGGTTTATAAGAATCCCATGATGTTTTGCATCATTTCTGTCCATCCATATGAACCAAATAAGGGTGATAGCAGTTATCACTTTAATGTGGCCTTTAATAGTGTTTTCAAAATAAACATCAAGAAGTTGGTATAAAGTTAAGGAGCCATTGAATTTGATAATATTAAAGAGTTCATCATACCAAATCCAAAGTTTGGAAGTAATGGCTTTAAATACATGATTCACATTCTCAATGTGAAAGCGAATTTTGAAGGTAAGTAAAACCTTTACCCCACATCAAGGAGTCAACAAGGATGAAGTTATTCAAAATACGCCAAGTTAGAATAGAATAAGTAATAGGAATAGTATTATTCCAAAGTTTAAAAAACACATTGGAGAAATCATGAGCTTCTTTAATATGAATCCAGACATTTTTATGGTTGAAATCACTATTTTGGGAAAGCTTAAAAAGGATCTAATCATGATTGCTAGGAGTGATAGGAATAATAGTAAGCTTATCTAAAAGAGAGAAAGGAATATAGTCAGTAAACTTACTATTGTTCCACTTATTATTCTGCCAGAAATAGTTCACTTTAATAGCCGTAGTGGAGTGGGTAGAAAGTAAATCATCAATGGACCAACCTCCAGTCCAGTTATCTTGCCAAAAGAAAGATGTTCCAGAGTTAATCCCCCATGAGATTAATGATTTCACCTCCCATTTGATGGAACAATGTCTTTTCCATACATGAGAGTCTCCCACTTTATAAGGGCAAATGAGAGGGTGCTTACCCTGACAATATTTGGAAGTCATGAATTTAGCCCAAAGACTATTGTTGCTCCTAAAATTCCACCAAAGCTTATAGGAAAAAGCAGTGATAGCTTCCTTGATTGGCTTACAGCCAAGCCCACCTTCAGCAAGAGTGCCACAACTTTTATACCCCTAGAAGAATTTGTTAAGGAGGTGCTTAATTCTGTTAATGGTAGAATTGGTCGGCAAAATGATTTGAATGAGATATAAAGGCATGGTATTAAGGGTACTCTTAATCAAAGTGAGCCTACCACCAAATTACAGTAAATGAAATTCCCAAACAGAAATTTTATGAGAGATTTTTGGATTAATTGATCAAAGAGATGTGATCTTTTTTTACATTTAAAAAGCGGAACACCAAGATATTTAATAGGAAGTTGTTGTTGCTGAAAAATAGTAATTCTCAAGATTTGGTTGATCCTATTACTAGAGATTTTAGAGGAAGGAATGAAACAACTTTTACCATCGTTAAGAAGGAGACCACTTTCGTTACCAAATTTATTTAAAAGATTTTTAATGGTTTTAATGTGATGAATAGAGGCATTGCAAAAGATTATGAAGTCATCAGCAAAGCTAAGATGAGAGACAGGATGACCACCTTGAGTTCTAAAAAACATGCTAGGATTATTGTTGAAATGATCATTAAGATTTCTCATAAGATATTCAACAGCAATAATAAAAAGAGAGGGAGATAAGGGATCTCCTTATCTCAATCCATGCACAGAAGGGAAAAAACCTAGGGACTCACCATTCATGATAACAGAGAACTAAACATTGGTAATACAATTTTTAATGAGATGGATAAAATAGTCAAAAAAAACCAAACAAATGTAGAATTTGGAAGAGAAAATTCTAAGAGAGGTTGTCAAAAGCTTTAGAGATGTCCAATTTGAAAAGGATGTTGCCACCTCTAGTAGAAGCATCAAGGTCATGAATCAGCTCTTGGGGTAGAAGAATGTTGTCAGATATAGCTCTACCTTTAACGAAACCAGTTTGGTTGGGAAAATAATTTTAGGCAAGGACTAATTCTATTGGCAATTAATTTAACAATGAGTTTATGAAAGAAGGTGCAAAAGGCTAGTGCAAATCACCCCAAGATTCGGATTATTAATTTTGGGAATGAGGACAATGGAAGTGCTAGAAAAATATCTAGGTAAAGGATTTTCATCAAAGAAATCAACAACAATATCGACAGGGTCAGACTTAATAATAGGCCAATAATGCTGAAAAAATTGAGTCGTGTAGCCTTCAGGGCTAGCAACAGAATCAGTGTTCATGCTATTAAGAATACTACCAATCTTGTAGGGCATATTAAGCAAGTGGTTGTCATCATTAGAAATTATTGAGGGAATCAGGTGAGAGTTGGAGAGAGCTTCTAAAGAAGGGTTGTTATTTAATAAGTTTTTAAAATGATGTATGATAGAATCTTTAATATCATTATTATCTGTGATCCAGTCATTATCATTTTAATTTTTTTAATAGAGTTTAAGGCTTTCTTTTTTTGAAAAGAGCATGGAAGTACTTGGTATTTCTATCACCATCAACAATATGTTTTGCTAGCGACCTTTTTGCCGTAGGTTTCATCCATATTCTGATAGTTAACCAAGTTATCTTTAGCTTCATTCAACTCCTCAAGTTTAATAGAATCAGT